>VXBW01001079.1:702458-770124 GCA_013400375.1 Thinocorus orbignyianus | reverse complement strand
AAAAAAAAAAAAAAAAAAAAAAAAAAAGAGTAACAAGTTCCCAGAAAGGATTTAATAAAGTATAAAAGTAACAAAATAGCTCTCACTAGTAAAGAGTTAAAATCCTGTTAAACTGTAGTAGCATAATCATAATTTTTGTGTCATGGCATTTGATTCCCTTACTGAAATTAGTTTTGTTGATAAGTTGGTCTTGAGGACAAGAATTGTATCCATTTCACACCATGTTTTAGATTAGGTCTTTCACCATTGCACCATCCTTCCAGCTGAAAGCTGAGTGGTGGGATGAACTGACTGATAAATGAGAAAAAAAAAGCAATATTTTTTGGATGCTGGAAGAAATTTTGCTGATCTTAAATAAGATTCCAATGAAAAAGCAGCAGCATGTGTCTAATTTCCACTGCTTATAGATAACCAGGTCTAATAAGTGGGAAAAAACTGTTTGCAGGATTGTCATTAATCTTATATTAGGTGACTCTCCCCCGCTTCTTCCCTCCTCCCCCCCAAAAAAACCTGTTTTTTGAAAGGTAACTAACATAATATTTTGTCGAATCTGAACTGTAGTCCCTGATCCCACAGACACTTGCACTGGTGCAGAGGATTAATCAGACACTGAGGTCGTTGTCAGTGCCTTTGACGTGCTAAAATGTTTGTTCAATTGGAAATCTAAGGGTTGATTTAGCAGACAGACAGAATGACCACCCACTCGTCTTTTCTGGCAATAAAAATATGCTAAGATTTTGAGTTTTGAGGGTAAGGTTTCCAAGGATTTGAGTTTTGAGAATCTGGTTTCCCAGAACGTGTCAGGTGCAACCTAGATTTTTCTTACTTTAAAGTCGCATAGATCAATCTACTAAAAGAGAGGTAGTCGTGTCAGTGTTTTAAGTGAAAATCTATTGCATGTGAATACTTTCTTGTGTTGTTATTAAGAAATGCAAGTCACTTGGATGCTGCAAGAGCGAGCACAGGACACTAGCATAATTAAAACCTCATTGTAAATTCTCATGCAAGATCAAATAATACGAACAATGCTAGAAGAAGTGAAGAAAGAGGTCAAACCAAAAGACACTGTTAGGAAAAGTAATTCCACAGGCTTTTTATAAAATTTGAGAAGTTAATGCCTGCATTACTATGCTGACTAAAGACCATAGATAAGATGGACTTATTATGCTTAGATCCGCAGAAACCTCAACATTTCAAAGGTTCTGGAATAAGCAGTTGACAAATTGCAGATTTGGCAGATCCAATTCTTCAGCAGCCTCCCTAATCATGGCCTCTGGAAGGAACTGGTTGTATCCTTTTTCTTGAGAAGTCATACTAGAATCATAGAAGATCAGGTTGGAAGGGACCTCAAGGATCATCTGGTCCAACCTTACCATATTTTCTTTTCCTAGTGTAGTCATTCTTCTTCTGTTCCTTTCCCAGATGCTCTAATTTTCTCCATGTATACAGAGTTTAAACATTTTTAACAAAGTATCCCACCCTGGCTCCAATAATGAAGTACAATCAATAATGGCCTTCTATGGAGAAGGCTTTTCATCTTTACAAGACCAGTTGGAGATCCATAAGGCTCAGCAGTTTTCTTTCCAAACTTCCATCTCTCTATCTTACGTAGTGAAGAAAATTTTGACAAAAGTTTTCAGATATTAAAAAAATGCTTTAAATTAAATATATTAGTATAGATTTCATATGCATATGTAGTTCACAAACAAGTGAAAAAATAAGAGGAAGTTTTAATTCCTTTGTCATATTTCAAACATTAATTTTGAAAACATCTAATATGTAACTTTGCACAATATAAGGCATTTCTTTGCCAATATTGACTTCTTTTTTTTTTCAAATATTATATTTTGCATTACAGTTCAGGAACTATGCTGTATATAATAGGTGCAAGTTGAACAGAAAAAAGGTAAGATTGTCATGTTGACACAAATTCTCTTCCTCTACATAGAACATTACCAAAATAAAATATTTTTACATCAAGATAAATGTTGACACATATACTGAAACAAGCAAATATTGAAACAAATAAATCCACAGTACTGAAGTACTTTGTAAATCCCAATTTGATATTTTTTCCAGGGAGAATTTCAAATTTTCATTATTTCCATGTTGACTCAAAAGTAAGACATCTGGCTTAGATAGTTAGTGTATCCAAATGTGCAAGGCCTTAATAAAGCATGTTTTGATGCCATTTGCTTTAAAATGTTAGTTTTAATTAAAGTAATCATTCAAGCAGTGAAGAGCTTATGCTGAGTCTGAACCTGCTGTAGAAACTATAAAACAAAATGAAAATTAATTTTAGGACACTGTTTTAAATGAAGGTCTTTTGAGAGTTATAATGTTCAGGAGAGAAGTTTTGAATTTAAGGTTGACTTCTCTGAATTTCCCAGACCAAAGGTAGGATTGTAACATACAGTTTTGAGACCCTGAATAGAAAGAAAGTCATTTTGCTACCAGCTCTGCATATGTATGGTTACATCCAGCCACAAAAGGTAGCAAGAAGCAACAACAGACGTCCCTGTTCAGAGGGTGATGACACTCTCTTTTCTGCTGTTCATCCTCTGAACGGGAGTACCTCAGTGCTGGCACATCATTTTCTGCCACCTTTGCTACAACATGAGAAACTCCACTAGAAGAGGGTGATGAGCATTTAAAAAAAAAAATAATTGGGTGAGTGATCTTGGCCAGATGATGTCTGTCCAAGCTAATTTTTATACTCCTTGAATTTTACCACCAGAGCTGTCCACCGAACCTCAGCTCAGGAGGCAGCATCTTCATCAGACCTCACTTTGTCTCCTGGTAGAGACAGTTATGGTCATCCTCTGAGAGACTAAACTGCAATAGCCTGCACAGTGTTTTTTTAAAAAACACCTACCACCTGCACTAACACTAAAGGGCTGGATTCTTAGCAGATACAATGTATTGCAGCTTCTCTCAAAGGATGTCTTTTGTGAAATCCTTGCATGTCCACTGCTTGAGCCTCCATTCTATAAATATATAAATAATCAAAATGTGGTAAGTCCCAAATGAAATCAGGTATGTTTACTAATAGAAGCTGAAAAGAAAACAGATGTTCTCTCCCTTATTCCAAGTGCATCTTAATTAAATTAGAACTTCTTGAATATTTATTTTGAGCATTTAGAGATAATGTTCAATTTTTCAAATAATTTTCCTAGGATTGCAGCAAATGGTTAAGAGCAGGAAAGGCGCCAAGGCCAAGCAGTGTTTCCAGTAATCAGAGCTGAGCTGAGGATGCTGAAATAACAATAAAAATGGGAAAGCTCTAATTGAAGGCTGTGTTTTGCTCCTCGGTTTCTCTCGCTCATGCCATTGGATCAGCCCACGTTCTAATGGAATGTTAACATAGCAATTGCATATGTGCAAGAATTTGCTGCAGTTCCTTGAGGCCAGCTTTCGCTGTCAAATCTTTTGTGTGGGAGGCTAGCATTTAATGTGATGGTCTGATTTAACATGAATTGTTCCTAACTGGCTAGATGCCACAAACCTTGACCAGAGTGCTTGTCAAGAGATGGCTAACAACGGCATGCTAGACAAAGCTGAATAGCCCAGGAGCTCTGTGTGCTCAAATCAGATCAGGCTTAGTGAACCGATGGAAAAAGAGCCCAGCCAAGCCTGCCAGTCTTGCTGAACTCCAGCATTTTGTAGTCTGTCTACTCTAGAAAACAAAAAATGGAAAATTCATAGAAGCTTTCTAAGTTCTCTAAGTGTCTCCTGCCTGTTTGAGGAGTTCCTTTCCCAGGTAGGGAATAAGAAATGTGCACTTTCATTGCTATGGAAGACTGCTTCTTAAAAGTGCCAAGTAATTTCAATTCACAGTTTCCTGAGCAGGAGTGCAGTCCTTGTAATAAGGACATTTCCAGGTTTGCCAGGCATTCTCTGTGGGTATGGTTTCTTATAGGTTAAATTGCACTGTTAAGCTCTGAGAGCTTCATCATATTAAGCCACTGTACTACTATTTAGAGCTTCTTTTATTGTTGCTGTTGCAAACAGACATAGTATGTATTGACTTGAACAGTAACGAGCCAATTCTTCTCCCACTGCTGCAAATCCTCTACTCAAATATAACCATTCGCTGTCAGACAAGAAAATTCTTGTCAAGTTTTTAGCAACAGTTTCTGAATTAAAAGCATCTGTTTATTTCATATTCAGAATTGTGCTGTTGGTTACCTGCTGCTAAATGAGCTCACCATCTAGATCCTTTACTTTGCTTCAGTACAGTATGCATTCCTAAATACATGGTCCTGAGCACTGAAACTACTTATACCTCATTCCATCTTCCTAATCTTCCTTATGGTGCTGTGTTGCCATATTTGCTTACAATTATGTTTTTTTGCTTACTTGTTGTGTGTTCACATTTACGAGAAAATAGAGTCTGCTTCTATAAAATTATAGATCTTTAAATATTGTCCAATCTTGCTTTGGGCTGAAAAAGCATCCGAGAAAGCAAGTGTAGCAATGTCTATGAAGGCTGAGTAGTGTGGTGTTCTTCACAAGGAATATTTTCATGTGGATTTTGATTTAAAGAGATCACACAGTTATTAGATAGGGTGTGTTAACTTGACGTCCATTAAAGGCAACGTGAACTTGGCCATAAGAACCTGGCACATTATATTGGGATGTATCCTTTAGATTGTGCCTTTGTTAGCAGCTTATTGGACATTTCTGTTGCTTTGGGGAGATGGTTAGAGTTATAAAAACTAAAGTGTTTGAAAAATAAAGCCCATACTTGGTTGTTCTCTATGTTCCAACCCACACTTCTCTGTTACTCTGCATCATAACTACCAGCATTTTAATATATTGCATCTCTGTACTTGTTCAGTTTCTCTACAGTGAACCTTCTCAAGTCTTAAGTCTGAGTCTTCCCAAGCTTAAGAATAACAGTGTTTCATGAATGTAAAAGGCAACAAAACCTTTATATGTACAAGTAAAAAGTTATGTATTATCCACATTTGTCCTTCAAGAGAAAGTGTGGTAAGGAAGAGAATAATGCAACATCCTTTCCTCACCTTGTTGTGGGTATATACCCCCATAGCTTTTCATTGTCAGTGATTTACTCAGAAATCACTCTAATACTTTTCAGTGTAGCGGAGCATTAGCTAGATCAGCCCTTCTCTGTCCTCCCTTCTAACTGCATTAACCCGCTGTCCTTGAATTTCTCCTTCAAGTTGTGAACAAAGAGCTCTTCAGCTTGCGTGGAAGTGGAAAATGTGGTTATTGATTTAGTCATGAATAAAAGAATGTGTGCCTGAACGTATGAACTGATGAATGGATGGATGTTATTAGTATTGTATATTGTAGACAACCATCTTCATTTTAAAGAAATATGCATGAAAAGGCCAAGAGTCAGACACTCACATACATTACTCTTGAGTCTTTATAACCTTTTGACACTGACTGTGTTTATATGCTGGAGTGTGTTAGCACATATTTTAGAGCCAGATACCTCCCACAGCACACTGCAGTCCTTTCTGGAGGAATGCACGGGGGTGGAAACCAAATACACTTGGGAAAAGACACACTTGTGTGGATGTTTCACCCTGAGAAAATCAGAATGCACCTGCAGGGTGTACCCTGGGAAAGCTGTGGGCTGCGTGAGGTAGATACGGAGTTCTATGCCAATATCATAAACACATCTTTTTTGAACTCGCCTATTTCATTTTTTAGTGAAATACATGATTTATGGTTACACTTTTACATAAGAAAGTCAAGTTTACCTGTGCCTGGTTGCCTTTACATGTCCCAGCACATCTTGGTTTCACTGAAATCTGTGCTTTCCAGAGGTTTCTCTACACGGTATTTTTAGTTATTCTACTAGTTATACAGGTAATGCGTTGTAGAGTGTAAAAAAATCATACAGTTATATTATTAATGCAACAGAAAGAAAAATGTGCCTATATCAGGACAGCTTAATTTGATGCTAAATGGAAATATGTTTTTTCTGCTCAGAGACAATCTAACAACAGCTTGTTAAAATCAAAATTGAAGGTTTATTTGCTTAATTAATTTGGTAAAAGCAGCCTCCTGACAGCAAAATTAAACTGGTACAAAAGTTATGTGCAGACCAGCCTCCAGGGGAAAAAAATGAATTACATCTTTGTGAAGGCATGATTTTCTGATATTAACTGAGTATTAACCAAACCAAATGCCCAGTAGCTGAAAGTCAGGAATTATGTGAAGAGGGAGAAAAGTCATTACACAGCCTTCTACAAGTTTCTTTTCCAAAGAACCTTACAGCTAAAGTGGAATTAATAGCTATTTTAACAGCTGGACATTTTCTTTTGCTTTAGATGGTAAATTTTGAAATCTAAAGAATGGTGAAAGGAGGATATTTCCTTGGCATGGTTGAGAGAAACAGTGCTGCTAAACAACAGCAAGCAATTTGTGTTATCTATGGCAAAGCAGCTTGTTGCTGAGCCCTGGCCACTTTAGTATTAATGTTACTGAGTGAGAGAGACGAAGGAAACCATACAGATTAAAGCTTTTCATCAGAAACACACAAAGGCTTCTGATAGGTACACTCCAGTATTAGGCAAGAGTTACCATATCATAATTTAATCTATGCTTCTTCCGTCCTGATGTTTCTCCAGTTAGAGAGGAAAAAAGCAGTTGCCATCATAGCTGAGGAGAACAAGTGGAATGGTTTTGGTAACTCTGAAGAGTCAGGGAGTGCGAGTTGGATTATGGCCTTGTCCATTGTTTGTCAGGAAAGTAAATTAAGCTTCACTTCCATGATTAAATTTTCAACAAATGAAGGAAAGAATTCAAGGAATATAATGAAATACAAAGCTGTTTTAATCCCTTTGGAAATGACAGTATTGCAGATTTTTAATAATCCAAACCCTTGATTGTGCTCCTTCTCCCACTCTGTTCTATCAAACCAACAAAGTACAAAGAGCAGGCTGGTTTTGTTTGCCTCTTCATTCTTTTGGCTTTATGGGGGATATTGACTCTGAAATTTGTGAGATACCACTATAAACCTTTTTTTCAAGTTTCTTCATATTCAGAAGTGATGGCAGTTCATCTTAATGCACATATTGTAAGGAATAATATAATTCTTTAAGAAGTATATACATCTACTTCAAAGGAGTCTTTTTAAAGACCAATATTTTAAAAGCAGTCATTTATTAAGCCAACAAAAGAAAATTGTTTTTGTCTTTGAACTGAATTTATGAGTCCTCGTATTTCCCTTACTTGGGGTAATAGACATAGCTGAAGGACAAAAAGGATGATAATATTTATATACCACTATTTCTAAACAGATAACTGATAATACAAAGAGGTAAATTAGAATGCCTCAGACACTCTTCTCTTTCCGTTTTTAAATTTAGTCTATTGATTTTTCTCATTTGTTTTTCTTTTCTCCTTAAGGGAGCATTGGTAAATACGTATTGGTAATCTCATACTGACTAATTTTGTAGCAGAAGCTAGAAGTAACTGACAGCATTCATCAGTTCAGTACATGGACTGTGTTTTGCAGATCATATCAATCTCCTCAGATACTCTTAAGGCTTGTAAATATTAATCTTTCCACGTGTCTTTCCCCTTTTTCTTCTTCAGAGATTTATCTTTCTTCTTTAAATTGTGCCCAATGCAAATTTTGTTCTTAGGAGATTTTAGATTATTTGTTATTAAAGATTTCAGATTGAGATTTTAGTTTTGTTGTTATTAAAGATTTGATCATTTACCACCTAATACCAACTGATACACTGTCAGTTCCAAAGCACCCCCTATTTATGTTGTATTAGAAAAGTTTGGTAGTTTGACACATCCACTTATAAGCAAAATGAATTTTTTTGCTATCTGATGCCATGTAGACACTAGATTTTAATACAAAATCTATTTCCTTGGCAATCTGTGGCATCCACGACAGTGCTGAAATAAGGTGCCTTTGATCCCCTCGCTGGATTTCTGCCTCACAACATGCATGGCCTTCTTTTAACCTTCACTCAATGTCTTAGATTAAAACGCAAGATTTAAGGACAATTATAAAATGCCTGCTTTGTAATTTACCTTAAACTACTAATATATGCTCTCAGTAGCAATTCCATTTTAATTTAGGTTTTGTCAGGGAATCATTATACCTACAGATAATTATCTAATATGTTTCCCAGGCTGTGTAACAGATACAGTCATCACAGCATCTCAGCTTTGTTGTTCAGTGTCAGGTGAATTACATTTCTCTCCGAGGCAGTTACCGCTAAAGACCTTGAAATGGAGCTTTCATTATTTGCTGATTGCTTTCACTGTAACAAAACAAAACTCCAAACATTTTATTTATTCTTTATTGTCCACATTCTGCAAATTAAATAAAGTGATCTCTTTGCCATTCTGGTATAATGAATGTTCGCTTTTTAGAAGCAGTTAAAGCAATGTTGCTTTAAAATACCTTTTAGGATCACTGGGTTAATCAGAGATGTGTTAGCGAAAATGCAGACCGAATTTGGTGCGCCCTGATGTAATATTCATAAACATAAAATTAATTAGCAGTTAGCATCTCTTGATATTTTGGAAGATGGCACCGGCCAAATGACCTTGTTTGTGCAGTCCTACCTTTTCAGGCAACACACGCCTCTGCTGTCAGGAGGCTGCACATTTTGCAGACGTGACCCATAGCAAATCAAGCCCTTGTGTAAGACCCAGCTGCGGACACAGCAAGGTGGCCACCCCTCCCCGGAACCTGGGCAACTCTCAGATGTTTCTCCAGACACGAAAATGCCTTCCGCCATAAATCTGACCTTGCCTCCTCTATCTGTCAAACTATGTAAACCATATTTTGTAGCTGGGTTGCTGAGTGACACAGGGAAGTTTTATTCACTAGGAAACGGGATATAAGTTAGGTTAGTGTTCTTCTGCTGAGCCCTTCCCGTGGGCTAAAGATCGTTCCTTGCAGCTTACCGAGAATATTAAGAGGTCTTTGTACTGTAAATCCTTTCACCTGCTTCACTAATATTGCTTCAGATAGGGACTTAGTTGCTACAGCTGTCTCCTGGGCAACATCAGTTAAAATCCTACTTCTTCTAAGAGGGCCCCTGGGAACTGGTTTCCTGTCAGAGCCTGTTGATTTCTGAGCTCAGCCCTTTTCTTGTCAGCTAATGGGTACAAATTGAGGAAATGGGCAGCATGTTAGAGCAGTGTGAATAAAGGAAGTTTTGCTAAATGAGGTGGGTGGTGGAACCATCTGGACATTTGAAAACTTGCCTATTTCTCAGCTAGATAATTATCTAATTTCACTATTATTAGGCATGCAAAGTCCAAACGGCAGCATCTTCGCCTGTGACTTAAAATACAACATCAAAATGCCTGGGTTTTTTTACATGCTAAGCTGGTTATTATTTTTCTCTGATGCATTTTTTTATTGTAGTTGTACTTTTATTGATGCTTTTTGAGCAAGTCATGACCTTTTCCCCTTCCTTTAATAATGTTTTGAAAAGCCTTTTACATCCAGTTACAAATTAGCAATAGTTTTGAAGGCTTTCCGGAGAATATGCATTAGTGCTTTTTAGCTATTTAAAATTTTGAGTAGTAGGAAAGCAATTGTGTATTACTTTTATTACAGAATCCAATCTCTAAACCCCACTAAAAAATCGGGGGTAGCTGCAGGATATGTTGGAGACGAGTGGTGAAACAGAATGACTTTTAGCCCTGTTGGCCCAGCACACAGAGCATTTTCCTGGAATCAACCTAAAAGACTACTCTTTGTTGCTATCTCTTTGTGAATTCACAGGGAGACAAATTTTCCAACTGAATAATAAGTTGTAGGGCTTTTACGGGCTTGACAGCAGTTGTTTTTCATCTGAGAAACTTGATAACATTGAGAGAGAAGGCCAAATATAAAAACATGGTGTATATGTACTTTGCATCTTTACAGTCCTTGCATCATTTCTGGGAAACACAATACTTAGATACTGCCCATTGTTTATTTATTCACTGAATGTTGTTAGAAACACTTTGCAGTGAAAAACATGTTTTCCTTCAAAATGCACTTATGTTAACTTTTATTTTAGATATATTAATGGCAGCTATCTAATGGAACCTTAGACACCTTGTTAAGGGGGAAGAAAGATGGATAGAGCAAGAAGAAAAACACCAAAGGACAGCAACAACAAAAAGTCAGTCTGAGGTTACCAGCACTGAAAATGGAAAAAAAAAGAAATATTTCTTTTAATATTGGGGTTTTTTTAACAATTTTTCCTCCTTTGAGTTAAGAGTTCCTTCCTATTGCATCCTTCATCATGAAAATCTTGGCAAAATAAAATAAAAATTACCAGTTGATTTCTGTATTTGATTATTAATTATCATTATTAACCTGATGCATAGATATTAAAAACAAGTATGCTTATTTTGAATTAAGTTTGCAATCCCAGTATTAAAAAACCAGAACTTGTCTTCTATTAATTTTTGGCACTTGATTAATCATACACTGAGAAAAGAGATTATCTTCTCTTCTACAGGGTGCCTTTTCTTCTGCTGCCTACAGAAGTATGCATGCAGACCCCAAAAACGCATGAACGATATGATGGGGTGTTCTCTGAAATGCAATTGATTTGTGTGTAAAAAAAAGGGGGGGGGAGGCAGGGAGGAAATAATTCTTTAGTAACAAATTTCTAAAATGTTGGACAAATTTAATGCTGCTTTGAATACTTTTCCATGTCACTTGCTATCTGACCAGTTACTTCCAAATTGTCATATATTACTTAATGAAAAACATTGAGCAAACTAATTAAGGTAGTAGAAGATTCTGTCTGTTGGGGCTCTGTGGGGTCTTTGCCTTGTTCGTGTATGTCAGTGTAGTGCAAAAGGGTAACAGCTACTGGAATTTTATTGCTGTCTATGAAGGCAACACAGTAGAAGTCTGGTTTACACTGAATTTGCAATATGAGGAATTGCACTGACTTCGGAGGGAAGGAAGACAGAACTGTTTTTTTATGTCAGTAATGAAAGCAACTTATACTCCTTTTTCTTTTTAAGAGCAAATAAATATGAATTTCTGTCTCCTTTTCCCTCCCTCCCTCATGGATCCAGAGAAGTCAGCATTTTCAGTGGTGCATTACTCAGAATTTTGTCAATGCTGGTTCCTAAAGGACTTCTATCATATCTCAGGGCAGTCCGCCCAAATTGCTCCTTTACACCCAATTTATGATTCATATGTTTAGTGTCTCATTTACTGATAGCAAATTGCCTATAGCGTGAAGTGACAGAGTCCAGCTCTTATGAATCTAAAGGTGAAAATAGCTAAATAATTCAGCGTTTGTTGTCTTTATTATTATTATTATTACTGCTACTACTAATGGGAAAAATGGCACAGCAAAAGATCTACTCCCAGCTGAGACATGTGAAAGCACCATGCACATTTATGAGGATAAAAAAAAATATTCAAGGAAATTACACACTGTTATTCATCGGCATTATTTCTAATGAATAACAGAAGAAAACAAGAGGGACTTGTGTTTCTTCATCAGAAGAACTCCCAGAGGTGATAAATCATACAGGATTAGGCAGGAGTTTTAGGCTTTTTATATCCTCTGCAGTTCAACTAAATCAACAGATTTATTTGTGAATGAATTTGTCCCAGGAAGAGGACAAGGCAGGTTTTTTTAGCTGTCTGTTCTGATATAGCCTCTGATATCACCGAGCTGAACTTCTGGACCCACTGGCTGCCCAGAACCGCTTGAGCACTTGCCAGGAACAAGGAAAGCACAGTTCAGTGGCTCTCCTCTACCCCCACCATACATTAGATGCCCAAATATCTCTTATCTCCCTCCTATGTTGCCTATTTCACCTCACTGTGTTAATGTGATGTCATTGCAAAGTGTACTTCCCCTACTTGTTCCATAGAGAACTGTAGCAACAAATTCAAATCAGTTAGTCTTTTAAAAGACTATCTAAACTGGCATAGGATGTGCCATATTTCCTCTAATGAATCCATGTCTTAAAGGTGGTATAGCCCTTTGGCTCTTGAGACTGCGCCTTCTGGCTCATGTCAGTAGGATGTCATACATCCTTTGCGCATTAACCAAACAAAAATGCCAGCACACAGATGAACAATTTTTCTAGGTTTCTCAGACAGATTAATGAAACTTAAAATCACAGTATTCTGAAAACAGTGAATATGCTGCTGCAGTACAAATGACCATTGAGATACAAACCTGGTACAGAGCATAAACCAGGATCTGGTACCCACCTAATATCCGTGTAACAGCCACATACATAGTCATAGATATGACATATATGAAACATGAACTACAAGCATTTTAGGTATTCAAAGGTATACTAATGCTATCAAGTCAGCGTCAATCTGAATGTTTATAAAGATAGTAATTTTGGTGAAACATTTTTTTTATAACTAATTGGACCTTTCCTTTTATGTGTTTATGCTTATATGTTCTGGTAAATCCAAGTTTTCATCAAAGAATCAGTATTTCCATTACCATCATGTCACTGGCCTTATTAAATAATGTAGAATTTTAAAATATAGCCAAAGTAATATTTGTTTTCTTAGACTTACTTGTGCTTGACTGTCAGATCTTACGCTATAGTCAAAAAGGGAAAACTTGCCTTTGTTTTTCCATTCTTGACTTAGATTCATATATCTTGGTGATGCTCATGATAAATGACTTTGGGAATTCTGTTCTCTACAGTGCTAGTTCAGAATAACACTATTAAAGATACAGTCATATACAAAATTATTTTTGTAATGAAGTTTCCAACAAACCTGAATGAATCAAGCAGAGGAGGAAGGAGAGGTCGAGAACGATAGGGGGCAAACAGCAATCTGTAAAGGAAGCAATGGTGTCAGGGATATTGATAGCCCAGTGAACTGTGACAGGTGTAGTTATGCTCAGTCTCTGTGGGAGATCTATGGATACAGCTGGATGCCCTGGAAGAAGAGCTGGGAGAAGTAGCTGTGCAGTGAGATTTGCAGAATCTCAAGACAAAGCTTGTTGATTTTCTTCGAACTGCAACTGCTGGGCAAGTCAGGGCAGGTTAAGTTTTAAGATAGTTTTAAGATGTAGCAGATGTAATTCCATTTATTTGTACGAGCTCTGAATTTGGTTTTGAACAGGTTTATGCTGAGCTTTTGGAAAATGTAGACAGAAGGCGTTAAGTTTGTATCTGTGAAATGTGTATATGTAAACTCATATTTGCCTGTGTACAACGGTGGAGGAATTGCATAGATAGCAATATTTTAACCCTCTGGTCTCACTTTTGAACTAATTTTAGTTCAATATACAATGCTATCAGAAATAGTTATGACAATTTATCAGATTTTGAGCCTGCCAGCTTCTACCTGGATCTACTTTTTTGTTTTACTGCCCCGATCTGTCAATGTCCACAAGCAGTTGCAGTTCTCACTTTTAAAGAGAACAGCTATACAAACTGCCTAGTGAAACAAGATACGACGGTGGAGACACCGAGAGGCCTCAGATTTTTGAATACTGTTCCACTGCCTCTGCTTTTAGGCAAACTATCTTCCCCCATAATTTCCTAAATTTTTTTTGCTAAGGGCTATTTTCAGTCTGAAGTCAATGGTGGAATGTTGCTACATATTATATGCAGTGACCATAGATTATAACAGTAACAATTAGTTAGGTTTTAAATAATCAAGTTTTGAAAGTTGAAAGTATTAATTCTTTCAAAAATTAACACGCACACACACACACATATATATATATGTATGTATAACATATAGGATTTAGAGGTTAGCACCTGGGCACATTTAAGTTTTGCTTGATTAATAGTCATTGCTGCCTCTAGGCAAAAGTTTGTTCAGTCCAAAAAAAATTCTATGAGGACAGGACTATAAGGAAACACTTTTAGGGGTGCATGCTAATAAGGGCAAAATTTTATGTACTGAAGTTAGTGCAGTTGAGTAGTTATTTTTATTTAACAGGAAACATTTTAATCTCAACTGTAACTTACAAAACTGAAAGTAATATGAAAATCTACTAAAGTTTTTGGCTAAAAGTATCTCATTAAAACAGTAACGTTTTGTTCCACAAGGGACTTGGGCTTTCTCAGCCAAGAATTGTTCAGTTTTGAGGCTACAAAAATGAGATCGAGGGTACATAGATAGTTGCTGAATCTCTTTGTGAACTTTTTAAGACTTGCCTACCTAGGCTTAACCAACAGGGAAACAATTCCCACTGCTCACCTCTTGGAAGACAATTGGCCTAAACACCAGTGTTTCCTGTCTAGAGCTGCTTTAATTTCCCCAGAGTGCTTGAGGTAACTGCACAGAGCTTGCACATCTGGTCCAGGATTTGCGGGAGAGCTGCCTGTCCCTGCAGCAGCATCACTGGGGTGTCCAAAAGGCAGCACTTCCTTTGGTTCGACAACTGGATCCCATCTAGGTTTTTTCTCCTTTCTTCGTGAACCCAGGCAGAGATCAGTCTGTCAAGAAGTAGAAATACTGCTGTTGTCTGCCCTTTCTTTTCAAGGCTTTTATGATTACGATACTCACTGATGGTTTCAGAGACCCAAGTTCTCTGATTAGGATACTCAGACACATCTTCAAGAGTCTCTTAATCACCCAGCAATCCTGGAGAGAAGAGGCAGGATTTGGCATGTCAAGTTATTTCTTTTTTTTTTTTTTTTTTTTCCTTTTTTTTTTCTTCCCCCCCCTGAAACTAATTCAGGATTTTCCAAGAAAGAGGAAGGAAAAAGAAGCACGTTTCTGGTTATGGCACTCTTCTGGGATTACAGACACTTGATTGCTGATTTCCACATTTATATTTTTTTGGGAGGTCAATGACTATTTACAGAGTGAGAGAAGAACAAATAAAAAGAAAATGTTACACTAAGTGCTATTAAAAAGCAAACCCAGTGTGGAATACATTCAAGGACTACTTGTTTAGACAAATGCTATCACTTGAGTTTTATCTCATTAAAAGATACTTAGAAGTTTGTTAAAAGAATACTTCTTAATTCAGGCTATGCAATTACTAATGAAAACTAATCTAAATTTGGCTAAAATAGTTTCAGCTTAATTCAGACAATTCATGCATAGTTCTCTCAGCGAGGATTAAGACTGAACAGGAAGTATTTGCAATTAAACAGAAATTAATAAAAGACAAAGAACTCTCCCAGTGTTTATTTGACCCTTGATGTCCCTTCCAAACTAGTATTCTACGGTTCCATGATTCTATGATGATGCATTAAAGGCTATATGTAAATATGGTAGGAAGCTACAGGCCTGCTGCAATTCAATGACTTACTTGGAGTTATATGAGGGAGCAAGTTGTTGTTTCCAAAGGGCCTTAATTTACATTCAAGGTAAAACCAGCTCTTAGTAAAAATAATACCTATTTTACTAAGATAGAATTTGAGTATTTAGTGCTGAATCCAATATAATTTCAGCATCATTTCAGCATCGTTTTAGCTCACAATGGCTTTTGGTGTCCACAGAGCAATAGTTTTCCTAGAAATCCCATTAGCAGACATAATTAAATCATTGAATAATTGCCAGAATTCGAATGAACACTAAGTACAGCCAACTTATTTTGAAAGCTTTGAAGGAACAGCACTTTGCAGAGCCGTTGCCTTAGTGTTAACTCAGGGCTAGATTCTTACCAAGGCAAAGCCAGCTGCAGGGAGCAAAGTGTTAAGTTTTGTATCACAGATAGCGCAGAAGTAGGTCTAGCAAGGAGGAGTTGGGGAGAGAGGAAGGGAGAGAGGAAGCAAGTGCCACCTGAGAAACCCATAGCTTCCACTGCATCAGCTGGTAGCATGTGTTCCAGTGGCAATGTGTCAGCTGGATGCAGTGGTGCTATCCAAGTACTCTGGCTGAGGAACTGGGGAAAGGAGTGAGATTGGTAAAGTCTAGACTCCTCTTGTTTTGGAAAGGAGTATCTGCACTGGCGTGCAACAAGAAATATTAATCAAGCAGCTTGCTTTCCTTAATGCTTCCAGAGTCAAGCTCAGAAATGAAAATGAGGTGATTCCTCCTGTAACAGCATCATTTGTAAACTCAGCAGAGCCAGGATTCTGGCTTGAGCACTGTCACGCAGTCATCTCTACAATCATCCTCAGACTCTGATAACACATGGCCTAATCGAGCTTTTGACATAGGCAAGACCACCCTTTTTGGGGTGTGACAAGCTTTAGCTATAGGTACTCAAGCTCTGCTCGCCACTTAATCCCAGAGCTATATACCTTCCCCTTTTTATTTAGTGGAACGATTGCGGTTTCTTAGCCCAGTAATAGATGAACCTGCTTGTAGTAGTTCCACATTCTTACATTTTAACAGTGGCAGGAACAAATAATGCCATGGGTTTTTTGTGGCATATACAGCTTACTGTCTTATTTTGATACCTCCAGTTCCATAGATTTTTGCTGTTGTTTAATATCACAGTGAGATGTTTTGGTGCATATAGCAGTGCATATCAAAAGAATCCCATTTATAACACCACTCTGCCTCCATCACTGAACTAGTGACAATAATATTTTGATGGTTCTTTCTGATAACTGTGTTATTGTTTGTAGAATCGTTCATCTAATTTCAGGGAATATTGCTTCCAAAAGTGAGCTCAGTCACTTCAAAAATGTTCCAAACTGTTTATTAAAGATTTCAAAATGTGGGACATAAACACAAGATTCAGACAGATTTTATTAAGTTTCCCATTAAAACAAGAAAGATTTCATTGTGAGGTCTGAAAACATAGATATTCAGGCAAAACTCCTCTATTTTCTCTTTGTAGGGGTTCTGGTGTAGATCGACACTCACTTGTTTAAGCACCTTCATTTTTATTTTTCCATTTACTCTAACCTGCCCATTTATGCCTCTGGAAATTGAAAAATCAAGTTACAATTTTTCTTTCGGAAACTTTCAACAGTCAGTTGGCAGGTTGTATCCTCTGTCTGCTGCCTTTTTTCTCACCCTGATCTTCACTTTCTCTGTCTGTTTGGCTTCTGGCTGTTCCTGCTGGCCTCTTAGCTGGGGTGATGCGCCTCTTACAGGTAGATATAAGCAGTTTGTGTCAGCGAGTGAAGTCTGTCTGATAAACTGGCTACTACTCTGCTTCCTAGGATTCAATGTGTGTCACAGACCTACAGGCTCTGCTGCAGTAGGATCACTGAATAATTTAATAAAACACCCTGAATCCTGCAAACAGAAACCATAATACCACTTCTTATGCCCTGAAAACTAACAGAATATAAGAATATGAATTTCAGATTTATTTGTGAAATCTTTTCCGAGGCTGTATATGATATTTTTATCTAAACTAGAGGCTAGAGCATGGGTCCTAAAACAGGGATCAAAGATGTAGCTCTGGTGTTAATTCTGCAATTTGGCTGTGGACTGTGACTTACTCAATAACATGCACGGTAGTTATTAGCACTTACTACAGTATGCATCATATAGGCAGCACAATTATCGTGCAGTTAGTTTTCCAGGCAAGTAACCGAAAAGGAAACCCAGAAAGCCAGTAATTTAAATAGATACAATACATCAGGTAGTGAAGAGTGACAAGGGTCACTGGAAGGACAGGTAGAATATAAAAGAACTAAAAGACAAGGGAACATAATTTGAGGAAATGAAATTGGAACAGAAACTATAAGCATAAATTAATGTTAGTGGGCTGACAGAAGGAAGGGGTTTGTAAGGATAGGAGCTGAAAGATGAGAATTATAGTGGGTTGTGTGATACACAGAGGATCAGTAACCAAACGGAAGCTTTACAACATCAAATCATGTGTGGGAGAAAGAGACAAATCTCACTGTACAACTAGGAGTTTAGGGCATAATACAGCAGAAGAGAATATGTTGCATATGTAAGCACTGAAAGAGCTTAAAAAATAATAGAAAGTAAGAAAATATGAAAATGTAGAAATAACTATAATGGTTTGTGATAGATTTTAAGGAGAGAGGACCAGAAATATGAAAGTACAGGAAAAACAGAGCAAAACAGAACACTTCTGTTGAAAGCCTAGAAATCAGTGGTGTAGGGGCTTCCAGTGTTCAGAATAAATTGAACCAGCAATCCAGGGTTAAATCTCTTTTGACTTTTCCACAAAGTATATCTTTCCGAAGTTCTGAATAACTCTTGATACTGTTTACACCTTGACCTTTCTCACATCCTGTGGCAATGAGTTCCATAATTTGGTTACTTGTCAAAAGTACTCCCTAATGTTTTAAGTCGTATGTTTTGCAAATTTTAGGGTGTCCACTAGTACTTGAATTAGGAGAAAGACAAAACCCCCTTCCCTATTCCTCTTTTCTATACATTTTTTTTTTTACTTTATAGATTTCTACATTTTGGTTTCAAAGCAAAACCAGCCTGGTGGTCTGTTTCTCCTGAATTTTGATGGATGATCTTCCTTACTTCTGATCATTTCAGTCAATCTTTTCTAAATTCACTTTACTCTTTTTGAGGTGAGGCAGCCAGAATAGCAAACTACTAACTGATATAGAGGCATTTCTTTTCTTTCTGCATTTATCTCTTAACAGTTCCTATCATTCTGTTTGTCTTTCTGATCACTAATGAGAACCACTGTGTCTTCAGAGAGCCATCAACAACAATTTCAGCATCTTTTTCTTGTATGGTAACAGATAATTTAATGCATTGTATATGTATGGTTAGAAATGCTTTTCTCCATGCATGTTACTGCTCATGTTTCTTTATCGGTCACTAAAATGAAAGGTGAAATTCAGTCTCTTAGTAACCAGGCTTCCTTCATTAACTCTTTACTGTCAACTTTATTTTTTATTACTGTAAATAGTTTTGAAACTGTGAATACCAGTCATTTATTTTTGGCTTCTGAAGATTTTTCTAGCTTCAATTGAAGACATTTCCAAGTGCTCTTTGGAGTTCCAGTTTCTTTTTTCATCCATTTCATTCATCCCCCCACGATCACTGAGTTTATCGAAATACCCTGCAATAATTCTGTGAAGCCTGATTAAAAAATGTCTTTTCACTGTAGTTTCTATGGGTCTCATAATTTTATTCTGTGTTGTGCTATCAATGTGCTGGCTAGAAATCAGGTGTACTGAAGTGCTTCAGAAATTGGTGTTGTCATTATTATTACCTGCTGTCCTCTGATACTACTTTAATTCCTAGAGTAATATGTATATATATTCAGTTTGTCGTGGATTTTTTACTGTACTTTTTCTGAGTCCTTCCAAAACCTCTTCTATAGATATTGCAGTTGAGCAAATTTTTCTTATACCTTCCCCTTTAACTTAAAATTACAGTTTTAGAAGCTTCAAAAACTGTTTTGCAGTCAATGGATGCAAAGAAGTAATTTAGTTTTTTCCTCTGACCTTATTATCAGTGGGTGCACTTTTTACACCTTGCTTGTCTGTCAGCCCCACTGCATCTTTGCCAGGTTTTCTGCCAGTGTTGAGGCCACGATGAACATTTGGTATTTGATATGGAATGAGATCAGAAGCCAGAATGGGGATGTAGACATTTGAGAAACATGGCTATAATAAAAGTAAAGAAGATAAAAGTATTTTGAATGTCTTTGATGAGTGCTATGTATGAATTGCTGAAGCAAGAAAAAAGAGCAGTTGGGTAAACAAGAAAGGATCTGGAAGGATCCAGAAACAAATGAGGCAAGATTTAGAGACTCATGCCGAAATGACGGAGGCAGTAGTTCTGAAAATTAGTATATTTCATTATTCAAAAAAATGTGTCACTGTTTCCAAATTGTTCACTTCCCTAACCTTCCCTGGTGGACCCAGACAGCTAGAGACATGACTTGCTATTGTACCAGCTCATCTAATTGCCAGGTTCCTGACATGCAAAACAAACAAATGGCATCTCCTGAGGGCCATGCTTGCCCCCTAATAAGCTTCTGCTTTTCTGTTGACAGTGATGGCAGACCCACACACAGCTGTCTGACCTTGTTGGTTAATAGGAAATCAATGAGATTAGTTGGTATTTGACATCCCTGGTAATCAAGCCCTGTGTCTAGCATCCAAGGATGGATTTTAAGAGGAGAAAGCTAGGTGGTTTAAGTTAAACATTTTGCTTAGTCTTCTGAGTATCTCAGTTCTGTCATTTGTGGAATATGGGTGATAGTATTGACCTGGTTTTGAGAAACTGCCAATTTCTGTTATGTTATTTTCATTTGTTGGGTCCAAATAATTTTTTGCAGGAATGTTAATATTCATTGGAATCAAAATGGAAAGGTCTGTACAAATGCTGAATACTTTTCTTTTTGATTCTTCATCACCAACACAGAATATACGGGTTGGAAGTGCCCAGGCTTATGTGAGGTTACTGTTCAGAACATTGCACTTCCAAAATATAATTGCCTGGCTTTACCCACCCTTTGCATTTCACTTCAAGTATGAATATCAACAAAGGTTGTAAAGACCTTATGAAAGTACAGAAAGTGGATTGCAATGTCAAACAGTAGAAGTACTTGCTGAACATGGAAAAAGAATGATGTGGGGGAGATTAAAATCTAGTTGGTACTTCTAACTTGTAATAATCTAAAGGGATGTATAGGCGGCTGAGCTTCTAGAAGCCTGATGTAAATTCTTTCTTCATACCTCAGCTTTCTACTGAGTTTCTTGTGCTTCTAAGCTGTTCTTTTTTTGCCATCCAGACTTACTGCATATAAATCTTGTTACTCAGGGAAGATTTTTGCTTGAGAATTATGTTGGCAAAATGACATGTGACATTTTTTTGCCTAAGCTGAGTTAAAGCTGTTCTACATGCCCACTGAAGGCGACGGCCTTATTTTGGTAGGGTAAATAGATCTGGGCTCAAATTCCCAAGAAGTTTGAAGGCAGAAGACAAATGCATACGGTACTTATAAATTATTAAATATTCTGATGTCTGTGACCTTTGCTTCAGTTCTCTTCTTCCTCTCCTTCCCCCACATCCGCCCTTATCCTTAAGCACGATTATCAAACAAGTGCCAACTGTCAGAACTGATAACTTGTACCCAAACTCGTACACAGGTTGTTAATTTCTTCAGCAAGATAAACTGTAAAGGATCCATAGAGAATAAATTATTTTTGTTTCTCAGTTTTAAAATAAAGCAAAATTTAAAAATCATGTAGTCTGCCTGTATTATTTTTTGTTGCTGGTGATGTGCAGAAACCAACCCTACAACTCACAGAGAGTTAATAAAGCAGGTATGTTTATTGTATCACTGGACATAATTAACTTACAGAGGAAACACTGATTTAATTCCTTTGTAGTCTACTCTGAGCTTTTAGGGTTGCTTTAGGTTAGGAACCTCTTCTGTTGTGTATTTCAGAAGCCAGACTCAGATAAAGGTTAAACTCTGTAAGAGCAAAGGCTTTTCTGGTTTTTTTTTGTGTTTGTTTGTTTGTTTTTTCCTTTTCTTCTGTATTACAGTTCTATCACTGAAGATTAAGGGGTCTGGCAATCTTCTCATCCTAAACCAAAACCAATATACAATTTACAATTTACACATGCAAGCTTTTTTTTTTTTTTTTTTAAGTAAAATATTATTGAAACTATGTATCTGTACCTGCTGAGGTCCTGATCTTCTTAGTCATTTTATTTGTGTGTTCACTCCATATCCACAGGTCACGATCCTGGAAGTGCCACATTCTACTCTTCACAGTTAGAGAAATGATTAAATGTTGGCAAAATGAGGGTGCAGATGCAGTGACTTGCTTTTCTTTTACTATTTCTTTCTGTTATGTAATAGTTTCCTTCCGGAGACCATTTAATGCTGTGCAAAAGATTTAAATTATTTTTCTTTTTACATTTCACTCCTCTGATATCATCTTGGTGGAATTGTTTAGCGTCATAGGTGTCCATTAGTGCAAATCATGCCAGATGATGATTTTCCATTATATTTGTATTAATTATCATAACATGAATCTTTAAAATAAATACTTTCCTTATCCAGTTCTATTCTTATTAGTGTTGTTCTTTACAGTGAAAGAGATTAACTCATTCTTCAAAATGTTCTGTGTCATCAGATGTTTTGTCCCATGATGTGCATCTGAAGATGTGGTTCTGCACATGGAAAACCTGATAACCATTTGGTGACTTTAACTGAGAACATATGGTCATGTCATTTCTAGAATTTGGTCCTAGTCCCCTTGCGGTCATTTTTACAGATACTGAAAGCTATTGAAATTATGTGTGTTAACAGAACTGGGATGATGCCTTGAAAGGCAAAGCACACAGATTTTGGCTTTTATTCATCCCACGGCTTGCTTTACAACTTCGATTAAGTCACATTAAATGTTAGCTACCAAGTTCTGAATGTCATTCAAACTGTCAAATTTTAATAAACTAATTTGAAAGCTAGCAACCAAAAGCTAGCTTTTGCAGAGAGAAGGCCACTTAATGCATGCAGCAAAGCCAGGTTATTCTTTGGCATTTTCTTTACCCAAAGAAGATGAAGAAGATACTCCCAAAGAGTTAGGTTCAGCTCCCTTCGCTTCGCTTGAGTTTCAGGTAGCAGAAACTTGTTGAACTTGCTCAAATTCGAAACAGTATTTCAGCTACCAAGAGGTGAAGTTGGAACGCTAGTGAGATTAGCAGAATTTGGACCAAAGGTTTCTTATTCTGTTCTTGTAGACTAATACAGTCACCTCCTTTCTGTCAACTGAAGGTTTTCGGAGAGTTATTTTCAACCTAGCGTATAGACTGGTGTCAGGGAAAGAGCTGAAAGTGTTTCATATCTCTGAGAATCAGGTGATATCATTGTCAACTATTGCTTCTGGATTTTAAATCTGAGTTTTATTTTCCCGGTTGTCTTCATCCGATTACAAAAATGTATTATTTCATTTAAAGGGACCCTATGCAGCTGTGACAAATCAAAGCAAATTACTCTCCCTAGCTCAAGGTGGCAACTGGGAGACCTCAAAGGATTAAATGGAGTGATAAGGGCCTCACGATTTATCCTCAGGAGACTTGCAAACTGTGTTTTGGTCCAGAGAAGTCTGTGCAAGTGGCTCCTTTACAGTGAAATAGCCTAATTTTGCACCCTGCAAAGTCAATTGACCCTTGGCCATAACCATACTGTGTAAAATTTTTATAGGTATCCAAATACTTGAGATAATTTGCAAAATTATTTTTCACGATGTGAAATTAGGGGAATTAGTTTTTTTTTTTTTTTTTTTTTTTGGTTCAGTCAGCCTAGCAGCAAGTTGAATACAGTGAGGTTACTACTATAAAGTAGAGTTGATGACTGAAATATTTCAGAAGCTTTATTTTTACTGCTTTTTTATTTTCTTGTTTCCCAGCTGCCTAACCTATTGACCTTTTTTAATTGAAATTTTGATGGGGGTTTCTGAAAATCAAAGACATATTTGATCTTTTCACATTTATGTTAACCAGTTTGATAGAAAAACAGATGCAAATGCCAAGCTAAGCAAATAAATTGCATTTACAAAACTTTTTTAAGAGCTAATCTGATGAGTAAACTTCTGGAAATGTTTCCTTTCTATTTAGGATGGAGAATTCTTAGAAGGTGTGTGGGGATGTTAATTATTAATCTATTTGTTGTTAAACTATTTATTTGTTAGTCTATTATATTATTCATGGGCAGTAGCATAAAAGAAAAAAAATATAAAGCATACCATAAGAACAGTGTAGTTGTGAGTGCTTATTACATTTACTAAAGTTTAATTTTTTTCAGGGCATATAACATAGTATTACAGTCTCCAGAAGTGTTGTTGGTAGCTTTGATGATAATTGATTTGCATATTTAAGATTTATGTGCTTTTCTGTCAAGTCCATTCATGCTCAGTGTTTGTCTTCATTGCATGCTTGTGTTGTCTGGCACAATAAGGACCTGATATTGTCTGAAGCCTTCTGGGTCCTATTGCACTGTCAAAAATAATAAAAGAAGTCTGTAATCACAGTTAAATATCTAATTTAGCCATAATTATTAAGTTGCAAACAACAGTTGAGCATCTCACCTCTGCAAAAAAATTTTTCAACAGTAAAATATTTTGATGAGCTTTTAAAATGCAATGTGCATGGGGAATAAATAATGGTCATCAGGGCATTTTGGCAAAATGTTTTGCGCAGGATTCAGCTAAATAACTCTGGATGTGACTTTCAGAGATTTACAAAACATATCTGTGTTACTACTAGCTCAATGTTATAAGTCATAAACAGAGACAGTACCCACAGGCACAATTGTGTAATTGTGATTTTGCATGCCTCATTAGTGTTATTGATTAGTGTGCTTTATTCTATGCTATTTCTACTCCTTCAGAAGTTATATCTAATCATAACTTTCCTCTCACTGCATTTTTAATATAAATGCAGTTCTATGTTTGTTTTGTGGGATTTTTTTCTGAGTAGTAATTCTTTGAAATGTGTTCAGTCACAAATTAGTCACGATAAGATACCTTTTAAAGTTGTGTTAAGGCAAGTAAAAGGGTGATAATTTACTAGAATGAAATCTGAGGCAACACATAAAAAGTAGCTGTTTTAATGGAGAGTGCATCTGAGGAGGCCTGCAAATATACAGGTGACTTAAATAGCATGAACCACACAAGCAGTTTTCCTGAAAGACTGGATGACTGCCACAGCCACATATAGACATACACCAGTTTTCAGCTGGAGAAGGTCAGAGACAAACAAACCTTGAGCCTTGGATTTATGCATACGCAGATGACAGCTGTCTCCTGAAGGAGATATTGCAAAAGAGAGGACAAAGTCAAACTGATATCAGCCTGAGAGTGCAATCCTGGCCCATCCAGTGGTTTTCTTTTTAAACTTGGCAGAGTGCCACAACGTGCAGGTGAAGTGTAGTCCAGTTGTACCAAATGGTGAAATAAGGGAGTGGACTGAGAATTAGTGAAAATCATTTGGGGTGCACACACAGGCACAGGCTGCATTTGTGTAGTTCTGGAAAGTTAAGTGCACCACTCTATCCCTCTCGTCTGCCTTCCAGCTAGAGCTGTATCCAAGCGTGGAATAATCTTGCCAATTAATTTAGTTTCATCTCTTTAAAAATTAGGCAGCTAGTCTGAGCTAGATGCATAGTTCGCTCTCTGATTATTGAAAAATGAAATAGGCAACTCCAAGATGCAATTTGTTGCTCATACTTGGCCTTAGTGCAAGAAACATTATGTCGGACAGAATAAAACAAAAAAACCCAACCCTCACAACCTGCAGAAGCTTGTAAGCGAAAGATCAAAAAAACCTGTATAAACCTACAGCACAAAAAAAACCCCATAAGAAATAAAAAGAGAATGGAAATAGTTTGGAGAGTAGCTAGAATTTTTCCTACTGATTTTAAAGCCAACCTAACTTGAGATTACATTTTTTGCACTCATTTTCCTCTCGGAACAACTCTAAAATGGACAAAATGTGCTGTGGTCAAGAGAAGTTTCTGTAACATGTGACAAAAACATCTGATTTAATTACTAAGATTGATTTTAAAGGTTGTGGAGAAAGGATTTGGGGGGCCAAAAAACAAGTACCTGCAGCTTAGGAGGAAAACCTATTTCAACTTGCAGTATTAGCATTTTAGGATATCTGAATTTCTTATAAAATAAAAAGCTCTTTGTGTGCTCGTAAATAATAGAAATATATTGAACTTTGTCTAGCATATTGTGGGTCTACATATGAAAAATGCAGTTGCAGTTTTCTTAAGGTTCTACTATATTAATAAAAGGACCTGAATTTTCTTATTAGCAACTTTTCTTTGTTGGCACTGGTAGATGTGGCTTAACATTTTGGAACTCAGAGTTCAGAAAGTAATACAGAATCCAAAGCTTTGTGAAGAAGTAAGTCCTAACTAATACTGGTGAATATTGCACTGTCATACTAACTCGATCTGTTAGTTATTTACAAAGTAATGCTTTTAGGAGAATCTCCTTTCTCATCTGGATATCATCAAAACTGATATCCAATTTGTGCTTGAAAAAACTCTTGCCTGGAAAACCTTCAGGCATTGATTGCCCCTAGTTTATCATTCTGGGGTGCCTCTATGCATGCTCTCTCAACACAGACTTGCCAATAAAGTGTATTTGTGTTTTTATCTCTGCATTGATTGCGTTAATTCTCTTTGTTTTCAAGCTGCTATTTGGTACTCCTATACAATGCCAGCATAGAGTCTACAGGTCCAGCCACAGCAGTTCACAAGTAGACATGCCAATGTTGGGGCATCCAGCAGTTGCCTTGACATCTCCTATCAGAGTCTTGCTGACCAGCTGGAACTTGCTATGGATTTTATGAAGTGCATTGGTGTCTCCAGAGGGGTCATTTGGGAAGGATTTCTAGATGATCTATGCCCTGAGCAGCTGGATGTCTAGAAATTTTCTAGATTAAAACTCAAATTGGCCTGTAAAAGGGGAAACTTTGGCCATGGATAAAAAGTCTTTCCTGAGAATCAGATCTTTCAGTATGAGGGACATCTTTTCCAAGTCAGATGAAATCTCACAGTATTTGCCCTCCTATTTCTAATACATGTCTAATGCTTTAAATTACTTTGTATTCTTGGACATAATGATTGTATGATTGCGAAGTATTTTACTCCTTTTGTAATGGGGCATGATTTCTGTCATAATCATTGGAGCTATACTTTGCTAAATATGGACCATAATGGTTATATTTCTATTACTGACTGCGGTTTGGTTTTGTTTTGGTTTTTTTTTGTCAGTCATACCAAGTGTGACATTCAGTGCCAGAATACACTATCTGCAGGGAGTTTAAGTTCCCCATGCAGTCAATGGAGTCTAGAAAGTAATTCAGTCTATCTATCTGCAGAAGACTCTCAGTGGTCAGTTATTGAATTGTTTTCTACGTTTCATTAACTGCAACAGGTTAGCCTACAAGCTCTCTTATAGGTATCTATAGTAGGTCTTTAAACTTTGAAGTAAGTCCTACCCACAGTCTTTCTACTTGTGACAATAACTACAGTGAGTAGGAAAGTTGTAGTTTGCTGTTCTAGCATTTTGTATTGCAATGAATGTAAGCAAGTAAGAAGCAGTAACAGCAATAAATTCAACTGTTACTTTTATAGCTCTTTTGTTTCATGCACATTCTTCTAGGCATTTTCAGACCTTCAGGTTTTTAAACATCCTCTCTACAAGTGTATTCTGTCATTTGAGATGTAGTTTAAAGAATGGGAGCGGGGGAGGGAGGGGGAATAACAGTAAATACATTAAAAAATATGGACTGTCATCTGACCCACTAGGTAACATGCTCAACACTTCTTCAACCCTTCTGAAGATTCATGAAGTTCAGAGATTGCTTTTAAAATATAAGAAGAAATTGGTGGTGTAAAAACCCCATAAAATTAGTACCTGACAGTTCTTATGATATACTTAAGCATAATTAAGTAAATGTGAACTGGCCTGTGGCATTTATGGTTTTTTTCCCTGTGATTAGACATGACAGGATGTTATCTCCAACTGTGAGATGGAAGGTAATTCAGTTTTCACAGAACTTTTATGTGATGCTGATTGAATTAATATTTAAGATATGTGTCATGTCTTGTGTAGGGCATTATATGCTCACTGCTTTTATTTATCACTGAGATGTTTTACTACCTTCTACATATTCACAGATCTGATAGGTCCAGAGAGATATTTGCGATGAGTAGTGGAAAGTACACTCTGCAATTTTGAGAGTTTAGTATTATCTTCTACATTTTCTTTAGTGTTTTGTGGAGACCAAAGGTTTTGCCATCATAAAAACCTTGTTGTTCTGTACAGGTTACTTGGGATATATGTGAGGAAAGATGGACTTTATGAGACAGTATTTATAAATGGAGCATTTTGCTGGTAGATGAAGCAGGTAAATAATTTCTTCTTTGCTGCATGAAATTATTAAGAATTCTGAAATACATGATAGCATGTACAGGAAGGGCAAAATTGTTAACATAATAGTTTCATTTCAGAAAATGAAAAGCTCAGTTTAACTCTCCCCTCTGCTAAATTTCTTTCTCAGCAGTTCATTAAGAACAATGAAAGAGAATAAATGCTTCTGTCTTGTTTCATGTCCAGGGTAATTTTAGTGAAGTCAAGGTTTGTGGAAATAGCAATTCAAGCACCAACATGTGTAGACAGGATCTGTCTACTACCTTAGATTCTAAACTTCAATGTCTTGATGTTTTTTATATTTGTCATGTTTTCAGATGTTTATTTATGAAACTATTAGACATTATTTATTTATGGCTACTTTAACCTATAGACATTATTAACACTCCAATTAACAGTCCCCTTTTTTTAGGCTGGCGTGCCCAAGCATTTACATGCTACTAACATGTTTAGGTCAGACCTATAAAACAGGAGATATTTTAGTATGTTCACCAGGAGAGTTCCACTGGAAACTTAGCAGACCACCGAGAAATCTTCCTTGAGGCTGCCTTTGCTTTGGAAGCATTTTTAGTCTTTTAAGACATTCTTCACAGCAGTCTTGCCTTTCTCTTGTTATGAAATCCCCATCAGTTTTCTATACGGAGTAAGTCAACTGGTTTTTTCCCCTATGTTCTGTGGAGAGGGAGTTAAACTACATTTTTTTACTTCTTTACAGAAAAACTAAATGCCTCCACCCGATAGGAGGAGGAGGATTTTTTCTGTCGTAAGCGGGGCATGTATGTGACTTTACCTTTCCCATTCTCGAGACCCCATGAACCCTGTGACTGAAGGAAATGAGGGCTCAGCAAGGCTATTGCAGTTAGTTTTCACTGACAGATCGACTAGCTGAGCTGTATTGATGAAATTTCAAGTGGGTTACCACAGAAAATGAGGTAAGAGTATGAGTTAAATCAGTGCATGAGGGGATTTTGGTCCACTGGTGAGCCTGGCAGAGATCTAAACAAGTTTCTCACTTTTTTCATAATATTGATCAATAGGAAGATGTGCTAGGAGGGTTAACTGCTTGGGTTTTTTCATCTTGGAGAACAGAATGATGCAAAACCTAGCAGACGGAAACTGGTGCAATTGGATGGCAATCAGAGCATCTTCAGATATAAAAGATGAGATGATAGGACTTTGAAGAAAGGGCTGCAGACAGTATGTATATAGCTGGAAACACCAGGATTCAAAATGGCTATTTTGTGCTTTGGGACAAAGATGGACAGTATCTTCTCAATGGCAACAAGTTTCTTTCTGGCATGCTATTCTAGCACCTAATTACTAACTGAGCACTTAGTCAGCACTGTTGAGATGGTTTTCTTTATCTTTACGACTGTTTCTCAGAAAGCAGAGCACCTCCCTTTGCATTTGATTGTGTTTCCTAGAATTTTGAAATGTTCCTGTCCTCCTGGTAGAGGTAAGGAGACCACCATTTTAACGTGTCTCAAGCTGATCACGCAAAAGAATGACTCACTTTATACCAAATTTTTAAAAGTGAGTCATGGTTTTATTTATAAGGAGTAGGTGGGAGGATATGAGAACTCCTTGAGTCCCCTTAGGCTTTAGGAAACCCACAGTGAAAATAACTTTTAGTTGTTTGATCTGGGGAAATACTGGCACTGTCCATTTTTTCCCAGTACCTCAATAAACTTTCATTCTTACTTCATGTTTTGTTAATTTGGTGAAAGAGGAGGGAAAAATGGGAAACTATCAAGTCGTAAAAGTGGGAAATGAAACATTTTTGCAATCACTCGGTACCCCTTTTTCAGACTGTCTTGGAAACAGATTCAGCTCTGATGAGGAGCTGAATTCCAAGCCATCTGTGAATCCTCAAACTTGCACACCCACAGTGGAAAATGGGTATAATTTGTTTCTATAGCTGCTTATGGGATCTGCCAAACTTTTTTTTTCTCTTTCGGTTGCTTCTCTTCTCTATCTACATCCGTCTTCATCCTTATTTTCTCTGAATTTTTGACCAGTAAGAAGAGGAAAGAAGCACCATCTGTTCTTAAAAAGCTCTAAGTTTGGCTGCTTCTGCTGCTAATCAGCAGCAAATCAGACTAAAGTACAGCATTTGGTATTCCACAATAATGATTTATCTAACAGCAAATGTGAGCAAACCTAAATTGATCGGTGTTTTGTTACTAAACTAGGTATAGCATGGCTACTGAGGGATTGTTGTTTAATTTCTTCACAAACATATTGTCCAATCCACATTTATTTCCCTAAGGACATCGTTAACTGTAATCCAACTATATCTGAATATTTTTCATACTTTCTGGTACTTCACTCGGAGTATTTACCTAGCTGTGATTCATATAACTATCTATTGTCGCAATAACTTCTTCCCCCAACTGTAGTATTAAATGCTATTTTGCAGCAGGTAGAAATCACTGTAAAAACTGTGAAGATTCTTTTCTCTCTCTTTGTGTCTATTGGGAAGATTGATCTCTCTAATTATAAAAATTATGTTTTGTTGTAAGACAACAGTGTTGTTAAAAGTCCACCTGGCCAATTAGACTAATAAACATATTACTGAGTTTTATCTTCTGAGCACTGGGACTTCATAACTCTTTAGTGACTGTGGGGCGTTAGATGCAAATGAGTCAAAATAATTCAGTAGTGTGCATGGCTTCATCAAGTTATCTGATGAAAATTACTGTTTGAATCTGAGTAGTCTGCTGAGTTTTGTGCTATGACATTTGAAGACTGAAAATGCATGTATATGGAATACACATTCCTCCCTCTGTGAAAATGGAGGAGTAAATCTTAGCAGTGTTTTGTCATGACTCAATCTTAATTTCTGATCCTCTGCTTTTATCACTACAGCATACCCTATCTTTTTTCAAGCCAACACAAATAAAAGCAGCACAGTCAATCCCCAGTTTCTGATGTTATGACAAACTGCAGAGAAGGCCCATTATTCTCTCTTCTTTCAGTGAGCAGTAGCCGAAGAGGGAATTTCACCCTGTTTTTTTCACTGGAATCTCCAGATGGTCTGGTGTTACAGTGCTGCATCTGACGCACTGACAAATAGGCTGTCAGGGAAGATTTTTCCTGTAATGTACACTGTGAAACTAAACCATCAATTTGTTGATATACATTGTTTGAAGTGTGTGCAGTTTGCCATGAGACATCATGAGAAGGTGACACGTCTTTGCCTCTATATGAAAGCAATACTTGATTGAAGTAAAACTAATGTGATTGTTCCATATACTGAGTTGTCAAATGAAGTCATGTGCCACTGAAGTAGCACTGAAAAAAGTAAATCAAAATTTAATCTAAAGTATTACTCATTTTTTATGAGGTGACATTTGCTCTATGTAGCCCCTCTATAGTTTGTTTTGGGTTTTTTTGTGGGGGGTTGTGGTTTGTTTGGTTTTTTTTGTTTGTTTTTGTGGGTTTTTTTATGTAGGAAGTCTGATTAGATATAATTAGCGCATCCTTTTGGTCGTCAAATTTTGGTCATCTACCATTAACTAAAAGAATAGGCATGGCGATCTCCATAAATGTTTAATAATGAAAAAGGAAGACCCCAAAGCACAATTTTTTAGGTGGCTTGGAGAAATGATATTCAGCTCCTCATTGGATTGAAGACTACTGCAACACTGTTGATTTGGACTTCTGATTTAGAAACCTAAGTGGAGGAACTGGAATCTTAACCTGTTATAGTTTCCCACCACTTGGCTGTATTCATTGGTAGAACTTCGCTTGAAAATTTTAAATTTCCCCCACATTGCTACTGCCATTGATGTTGACCACAGAAGTCTTCATGTTGATGACTAATACACATGCTGGGGACTAATTTGTTTGAACAAATCACATACTTTTACCTGGCTTTGTTGTTTTAAAATGAGTCCTAGTTCAGCATGATCTCAGAGAGTCTAAAGTTCTGTTTGTTGGCAGATAATCTGGCTTTTAAACTACCTCATGATCCACTTGTATGTTGTTGGTACAAAGCAGAAGATAATTTACCAGGAACATCTATTTTTATGCATGCAATACTTTTCCAGAAAGATGTGTTCATTCAAAAAGCAACATAAAAGATACCTCAAGGAACAGTCTTACTACCCCCATCAACCATTCTTTAAATGGAGGGTAGTTTATTGAGTTTTCAGGGTTAAGAATACCAAACACATACTAGATGTAGCTAAACAGAACCTAAATACTACCACAACCCACCAAAACCTTCCAATGAAACAATTCTACTGCTTCTTTTCCCTTATTGTACCAGTAGAAGAAATGCATGCCCTGATTTCTTACTATATATTTAATTATGCTTGAAGTGTTAAGTAGTTTCAGAAGTTTGGTGTTCATTGTCCTGAAATCCTGTAGTTTCCCAGGTTAGTTCATAAAGCCGAGTACCTATGTATTTATGTGTTTAGGTTTAGTTTCAGATCCTTCGTTTTAGTTGGAAGTAAAGATCTATAAATAGATAACTTACATGTTGTCTCTCTGCATGTAAGGTGAACTGCTGCACGTTCATTAGAGCTTTTAATAAGACTTTAGAGTATTGGTGCTTTTCACATCACTTTTTGCCTTTTCTTTTTTTCCCTCATCCCTGACTGCTTAATTTATAATTAATAACCGTGGGCAGATTGTGCAACAATTCAGTATTCAACGATTTAGATGCCAGTGTGACTTATTGTACTCTACCTACAGAAAGGGCCAAATCAGCAAGTACTCTGAGTGCATAAAACAGGCAATTTCACTTCTATGAAAACACACGAGGAGGAAGTGAGGGGGAACGAGGTGGGAAAATATGTTTTGCATATAAATAGTGTTGCTATTCTTGTGTCAGCATAGAATTACCTTAGAAAAACAGAAAGTTACCAGTGGGGCTGGCAGCAGGCGACTTTCTGAGCCACATGTCGGTTGTTGACTGCAATCTGAAACATTAGACACTGGTAATTTATTCAGATTGACTCAATTTATACTGGTTCAGTTCATTTAACTTCAAGAAAAAGGTTAGGAGTATAAATCTTTTTAAAACTCTAAACTTTCACAGATTTGGAACAGAATAATAGACATTATGAGATATTGAAAGATGTCTGTGCTAGAGAAGAATCTTTTGCTGCCTTTGTAAAATTCCATCCAGATCTGGCCAAGTGGCAAAAATCCTAGTTTGCATATGCTCAGCAGTAATTTCTGGACTCCAACTAGCTGCTATCTCCCAGAAGACTGGCCTAATCACCTAAAATAAGAGTGCTTAGTCTGTCCTGTGATCTCAGGAATGTTCTACTCAGACAAAGTAGTGTTGAACACATCTCTGAAGGCTAATGTACTTTGAAAAATTAGATGTTAGGCACCTTGAGTTGGTTAACCAATATTGGAAAAAGTTTTTTACTTCGATATTTGTTTATTTCCTAGATGGAAGTATGGTAAAAAGACATATTTTAACTTCATTGAAAAGGTGCAGAAAAAAAAAAAAAAAGTCTCTTGAAACTGTGCTGTGCACTTATCCTGTGCTTTGCTGTGCAGTGCAGATAATCACTCTAAAATCCTCCAAGGAACAACTAATTGTGCCTTCAAATAAGTCTGAAAAATATGCAATAAATAAGGCCCTATATTAAGCAACTAAAGAAAAAGAAAATAGTGCATAGTCATTTGATGAGCAAGGTATGCATTGAATATAGTGGGGGATATATAGGAGGCATAATATACATGTACAGGAGAGTATATTTAGTGTCACCGTTTCTTGACTCTATAGGGTATGACTTTTAACCTTACCAAAATTTAATATATTTTTCAGGTCAGTAATATAGTATAAAGTGTAGCCTTTAAGATCATATTATATTTCCTCAAATTTCATACAATGCATGACATTACATTAAAATGGATTGCAAATGTGTACTGGTACAGATAAACAAAGTGTGTGAACATACACAATAGGAGTTTTAAAATATATTTGCAAATATCTAGGTATTTTAAGTTACTTTGTTACATATTTTAAAAGCATTATCAAGTTTCTGCTTCAATTCTCTTTTAATTAGTTATCCAAGGGAAGTTAATGTAGAAGAATAAATCATCCCATATTTACCTTTTCTTTGTTTTTAAAATGTGAATATCTAAATATTCACATATGATTTGAATGACACATTTGATTTTGCCAACACAGAAATACAGAATCAAAGATTCTGATTCATTCTGATAATTTCTGAATTACAACAAAATGTGTACTGAGGAGAGCTGAAAATCTTTCTGTGAAAATGATCTGTTTGCGTATTATCTTCCTTCAAACTTAATAAAGTCTTGTGAGAAATGCAGTTTTTTCCAAGCAACAAAAATTCTCAAGGAATTCCACAGTTTTCCTTTAAATGTTTTAAACCTCTGGAAAGGATCAAATTTCTTTACACAGGTTAGAACACATCTAGAAGTATTGACCCTGTATTTTGCTAACATGTCATCATTTGGTTATGCAATACCTACTGTATCTTTAATGAATGTCTTTTAATCCACTTACAGCTATTTTATACAGGAAACAGAAGACTGGAACATTAAGATTTAAGAAATGAGAAAAACACATGATGGCAGGGAAGCTTAGAAAGCAATAAAAAAATGAATTCTGGTAAAAAAAAATCCCACATATTCTAAAAATAGGTCATTTCATCTGTCATTACTATGAGAAAGAGATTAATTCAGCATTGAGAACATCAACCAAAGTGTTCATATCCACAGAGGACATGAAAAGAAAATAAAGTTATAATTACCTGTAATATAAATAGGAATATTGTGAAAAATATAATAATACAAAATGTGTATGGACTGTGTGTGTACATATATATGCAGTTAAATTTAAACTTATAAATTATTGCGCCGTAAGTGTCTGTCTGGATAACCATAGTTGCAAAATGATCTAAAACATTCTTTCTGACAAAAAAAAAGAATCATAAGGACCTAACTGTACTGCAAGGTTACCATACATTAAAAAAAAAAAAAAAAAGATGCCAGAATTTAGTAAAAAAAACCCTAGCAATTGCTTCAATAACTTGAAGATAGGGCAGAATTGATTCACTCTCCTAAGAGTAAATTTTAAACTATTGTTATGTATTGCTCATGCCAGCCAAATGGAGAGTTGTGATGTGAAGTCACTGATAAAGTCAGACTGTTTTGAAACTTCTTGAAGTAATTACTCAGTTTTGCTTTTTGGGTTAGTTCTTTGTTTCTTGCATAATTGTTCGAACAGGAGGAACTGTTCCATTGCAAAGAGTTATTTATGCAGAGAAGTTGTTTATGTCACCCACTTCAGGCAGCACAGGTGCCCTGAAGTTCTAAGTACAGTCACTAAAGAGAGGTAACATCTCACTAAAGAGAGTCAGCATCAGGCTTAAGGTATAATTATACCACTGCTTTGAAGACATCTGCCACCTTTGACTGGTTGAATAGGGAGCTTAATACTCAACTAAGGCTCTTCAACTACATGCTTACATTTAGATGGGATTGTTGGTGTCCAGGTTAGGCCCTTTTCTTTTCTGCTCTTCTAAAAGTCTCTCTCTTTTCCAAGTTCCTTTTGTCCTTATTTTGCTTGTGCCATCATTTTGCGTCTTTTCCCTTTCTGTCCTCCTAGCACCAGCATTTCCTCCTGTGTGAACATTTACAGCCAGGAGGTAAGGTTACAAGCAGATTAAGTAACTAAATTGATTCTGCAACTTTTTCTCTCTCTGTAATGAGGTTTTTAAATAGCAAGGTCTGTCTGTACTAGGTTCTTCCTCCCCTAAGCTTATTTTTCCACCATTTGTGTTTGGCTTCTCTGGATTCCTACACTGTAATATCAGTCTCCTGAGTGTTCCCATGATTCCAAGTTAAGCAACCCTGAAAAGGAAAGTTGAAAGGGATTTTGAATTTTACCTGCCCGTTTACAGATTATAGCCTTAGTAGATGGGAAGGAGCTAGAGCAAATAACTTACTGGCTGCTTTAGCTCTACTAATCATCATCAAATGAAAGATCCTTTCATTCTAGGTTCTTAGAATATACTAAACAAGTATAAAGGTAATCTTTAGCTTGAAATTTTCCCAATGTGCCTTTTGAGGAGACCTGGTCTTTGAATTTAGTAAAGGCTGTAGTTCAAAGTGACTATTTGGCAGCTGTTGGCTCTATTCCTCTGCTTTCTGTAATGGACTATTCCAATTTCCAATGTATTGGCACTTTTACTCAATGCCTTTCTTCTGCACACATCACTGACAGTCAGAGGAAATCCATTCAGATCAACTGAGACCTCACTGTCTGAATTATAGTCCATACTTCATGTGACAAGATCAGCATTCACATAATTAACTCCCCTTTGCCCCACTTTTGAGAGATAACACTTAAGTGTGTCTTAGGTCTGTCAAATGGTGTTTCATGATTTGGTGGGTAAAGGGAATGCATATTAAGTTGAGCAGGAATGAATGGATTCAGGGTTTAGGTGGAAAGGCTGATGAACTTGGCAAGGAATTTACTTAGGTAGAGTCAGGTGGGTTGGCAGTAAGTAGAAATATATTTTATTTTTTGGCAGGAAAGCTGTTATGCTCAGGGAATATCATATGTCTTGTTGACCGAGGTGGAAAATTTTGGAGAGATCCTTTTATAAAATTTCTGGAACTATATCATACCCTTTGTCAAGATGTAAATAATTCAGGATTGCAAAGTCATCTGGAGAACAGTCCGGAAAAGAAAGCAGGCATTTTTGACAATGATATGTCTCTCGTATTCAGAGGAATATGAGAGATCCTTGATCCATTTTATATAAGCATTGGGATTGTTTTAGCTAATGAGATGCTGGTTTGAAACTATAAAGCAAAATTCTGTGCAAGAAAGAATGAAGCCTGAATCATTAATCCCTATGGGAAAAAAAAAAAAAATAAAGAGAAAGGGAAAGAAGAAAAGGAAAAGGAAAAGAAAAAGGAAAAGGAAAAAGGAAAAGGAAAAGGAAAGAAGCATTTTACTTACTGAAATGACCACTGTTTTCTCACACTGTTTTCATTTGTGTCTTTAATAATGAATTCAGTCATTAAGTCACATCTTGTCAGTCTTTCCATTTCCCACTTACTTTTGTTTGGAAAGAAAGTTTCAAGGAATTTTTAATCCATGGTATAGAAGGAGAAAGCATAGCTGTCAAACCTTAATATAATTTAGTTTTGGACAGTGTTTTGGTTCTGACTTTATAGTAAGTATACAATAGGGCATCAGGACTAACTTTCATGAATAGATACACACTAAAGATATGTTTAAATAAGATTTGCTTTTGGGTTTTGTTTGATATCTCTAATGGAGATATATAGAATACTGCTTGCTTTCATCATTTTACCTTTTTCGTTTTTTAATTCTGGAGTGACTGCTTTTTCCGGACTGCTTCCTATGTATTTGACATTTGAATAACCTTTGCCTGTTTGATTTATCTACTGCTTAGAACATTTGTTTTTAAATACAATTGTACTTATTTTCAACATGTGACTTAGTCTTAGCAGTGTATTATTTAGCTTTTACTCACCAGGTGATCATAAAGTCATACAATAGTTTGGGTTGGAAGGGACCTTTAAAGGCCATCTAGTCTACTATCCTTGCAATGAGCAAAGACATCTTCAACTAGATCAGGTTGCTCAGAGCCCCATCCAGTCTGACCCTTAATGTTTCCAAGGATGAGGCATCTACGACCTCTCTGGGCAATCTGTTCAAGCATTTCACTACCCTCTTTATAAAAAATTCTTCCTTATATCGAGTGAAAATCTCTCCTCTTTTAGTTTAAAGCCATTACCCTTTAGATATTCTGTGGTGACAAAAATATTTGTACTTGATCACTGAATATAGGAGAGGTATTTAACTGTGGCAATGTGGCTCATTGCATACCCGCAGATGTTTCTATATGAATATGTGTATATGTGCTTAAATATGTGTATGTGCATGGGCTTTCATACGGACAAGAGTATGTATACATGTAAGAAATCACATACTTCTGCATAATGCGTATTTCCTACCCTAAGTGGGTATTTCATGCTCTCATTGCCTTAGAATACTCCAAATACCTCCTCAGTGGCAATATGCACTTATACGTGTACACGTATGTCTTAAATATTTATATGTAGTTGTGTTGTCCTGTTCAACTAGTGATCTATGTGTATGTTTCCATGTCTGTGTTTGTGAGAAAGTGATCTACGTGACTAGAATTAAAACTCCTTTCCTGATCCCATTCCCAATGCTTAACATACCACTATTAAACAGGCAGCAGCAATTTGTTTGACTAAAGGCATCTAGGGAAGTGGAATAAACAAAAATGAAAAAAACAGCTCAGATAGATTAAAAAAGTACTTTTGAAATACTGAGTATCAAAGTACCAAAGCTCAGAATCCTGTTATTTCTTTTAGAAAGCTAGAATGTTAACAGTGGTATATCTGAATATAATTTATTTATCTGAAAAAAAGTGTACATTGCAGTACTAAGATTAATCAAATGGCAGCATATGATTTCTCATACATGCAGCACCCGTGAAATAAAAACTCTGTCTCTATTTGGTTTGTCAAAATTCCTATTATTTAGTGGAAACAGGGTTTCCGAATAGAATAAGCAACTCTGTTTTGTTGGCACTGAATGGGAAAAGATTTGATTTGTACATGCAAAGTAATATCTCTAGTCAGTCATAACAATGGAATTTTAAACTCATTTTACAGCTTCTCTCAAGGTATGTATTGTGTCAACTTTGAGAATCATTCTGCTTTGCTAGCTTTAAAAAAACTTTTTACGTACTCCTGTATATAAAATATAGGTTTGGGACATGGTCTTTCAGAGCTTTTTCTTTCCCAGGCTGCATTAGAAGTTAATGGGAAAACCTAAGTATCTTCTTGATGCAAGCCCTAAAAATTTTGATGTATTGACTACAGCTGGTCAGGAATGCTTGTTTAGGCTACATATTCTGTAATAAAAATTGTTTTCTATACAAAACTAAAACTTTTTGATCTTCTAATCCTTTTTTTTTTCTTTTTTTTTTCTTTNTTTTTTTAGGAAGAATAAATTTTCCATTTTCTAGTCATGTCTGACAGTAAATGAAATGAAATGAAATATAACTTTTATATACCTGCTGTGCTGCAGTCATATTTCTTCCTGATTATAATGATTTGGTCTTGTGATGCACCAAAATGCTGTCTAGTCAACTTTATTTTCTCCAAAAAGAACACAACATTGTGAAACCATTAGGCACATAAACTGCATAAAATTAGTTGGGGATTCAGCTTTGTTCAGAGACTTCTAAGCAGATAAAAGATTGTGCATGGTGATATTGTTCAACATCTTTTACAGAAAAAAAAAAGAACATACACGTTTCTTAAGGAGGTCAAATTTAATTTGCAAGCAAGCACTTCATTATTGTGTGAAATGCACAAAGATGAGTGTTTTAAATTATAAATGCTGAAGTATAAAGTTTTGATCTTAATATGCTTACATTAGTGGATTTTGTATAAAAAAAAATAACATCTTCAATTGCTAAAACCAAAGATACTTATTTAGTACAAACTAGATAGTTTTTATGAGCATCTCCACTCTTTCATAAATGCCATGAAGGTTCCATGAAATATTCTTGCAACCAAAAAAAGGACAAGCTGAATGAAGTGTTCTGTACCTCAAAATGAAAGAATATGATATCAGGATTTCATCCAATTTTCCCCCCCTTTTTTCAGTTCCTGCTTAGGGAAATAGATCTTCTGTGGATTTCCCAGATTGTAGAGTCCCAAACTTATAATGTTATTTAAATTTAGGGTTATGTTTTGTTTCTCCTGAAAGAAAACACCCCAGAGCTATAAACATGCTGTTAGCTCTGTTATATCTCTTGTAACAAAGGCTTTACCTAAAAAGCGCCTTTCTTTTCTGTGATTCTGTAAAATAATTAAATATCAGTATTTATGGAATGTTACAATGTTTAAACAAGTGTGTTTTTGCTGAATGAAAACTGACATATGTAACACTAATTTTTCAAAATAAAACATATGAAAACTATGACTGAATGTCTTGTGATTCTACTGCTATTCCTTACAAGTATTACAGTAACACATGGCTCACTTGAAGAGAGACTGAGCCGGCCTGACAGCTCCTATCCAACACACCTTTATATCCATCTGTTTTCTAAAATTCAGAAATGAAAATATTTATCTGAAAGTGAATAAAAACAAGTCTGAAAAACAGAAAAGTAGTTTATTCTTTTATGTACTGCTATTAAAAGTAGCATGCAGGCTGCAGGCTTAGAGCTGCATCTTTTTCTGAATCCAAGTGTTGAGTAGAAGGCTGGGGAGAATGCCTCAGGAGCAGCTAAGAGAGATATAAATATTGTTTTAACTCATATGTAAATACTGAAGGAAGTGAAAATATGACTTAAATCAAGACTGGCCCTACTAGGCTGTGCTCGTTCATGACACATTTCTTCTGCATCGCCTTTTACTGCCAGGATGTGGTTCTGCAAGACCTTGCACACATGAGTGGTCTCGCTAAACATGACAGGACGACTGGAAGAGTTGGCCGATCTGGAGCCGATACGTGTCACAGATCCCTGGCACTGCAGTGAAACCAGCTGAGTGTCAAGGGACATGAGTAGTTCAGACCTTAAAAACTCCTTCCAGGTTGCTTTCATACTGTTCTAAGTGTTTTAAATGTATTGCCTTATTTCCTGTCACTGTCAAGAAACATTAGCGTTGCTTTCTTCTCTATCCACTTTAACTTTCTTCCTCTTTCTCCTTTCTTTGTTCAGGGAAATTAAAAATAGAAGAAAAAGTACATTGAGTACAGTCTCTGATACTATATATATAGCAAATAAGTCAGTAAAAAACCCCTGTAATTTTTGTGTATTTAATTGGCTAAGCCATGCAGGGAGGGCTGAACAGCTTTATCTCAAGCTGTTCCAAGCACGGCAATAACATAATCGTTTAGCAGTGCATGTTTAGTGAGTGTGTTCACCGTAATACACACCACCAGGGCTTGTTTGGGGGTGGAAAAGAAAGATTAAAGATAATACCACAGTGGGACTGTCACAGAACTTTAAAGCTGTTATAAATAGAAGTCAACATTGCTATCATTTCATACATTATTAATATGGACAGGAATAGCCCCTACCCAGAAACTGGATCTTTAAGATCAAGGCTCTGTCTCAGGAGAATCAATGAATTCAGAAGACTTGATTTATACCAGACATAAACTATTGAATTCTTCTCAGATTTTGGTATTGTATTGGTATTTTAATCAAATACCAATCTCATGCTCAATAACACATTACATTAGATACACAAGGAGAGAAATCTGTTATGTATAACAATATAAGACAATATTTGTGAAGGAGATACTTCTGTACAAAAAGTAAACTTGTAAAACTGTAGAACTGAATGAGAAAAAATATTTCTAATAAGAAATCAAAAATTATTTCTTTTTCATTTTTCATTTTTTAAATGCTTTAGAAGTGATGGTTTTTGCAATAGCAAAAATGCAGGAGGAAATGAAGTTGCCCATTCACGTGGCCAGACTGCGCTTTCGTTTTGTTCTTCTTTTTCATGTGGCATGCTGCTGCAACATCAAAAATATTATAGCAATTAGCTGAGAACGCGTCTAATGCACTGTTTACAAGGTCATGAACTGCAGCTTGTGCTGGGATCAAACTTTTAACTAACAACACATTTAGGAGCTGAGAAAAGCAAGTAGCATCATGGAGAATTTTTGTTTAAACATACCTGTAGCTTGGCAATGCCCTGTTGCTATACGAAAAAGCTTTTCTGCACAGTGCTAACTTTCAGAGGAATTTCACTTTCTTCCCTCCTCTGTATGAGGAGTAGAGGTGTTTTTTTCTGCCAGATGTTCTACAATTGTTTCCAGTTTGGGGGGATATTGACAGAAAAAAACAAATGCATGAATGTAAAAATATTGGGGGCAGAGTGTGAAATCCGTTCAATCCCCCTTTGCGAAGCAGGTAAGAATTAAATTTGTATACTGCAGAAAACTTTTTTTTGCTACACTTTCTGAGAATTGTGGGATTGTATGGTTACGTATCAACCTAGAGTTTGCACACCCTTCTTTGAAACAGATTTCTAGACTTTCTAGAGGCTAAGTATCTCTTGTTTGCAGGTGTGAGTCATGCCTAGATGAGTTGTGGGGTTTTTTTCAGCTCGCTCTTTGGGTACTTTTAAAAAATACTGACATTAATTGAATGATTGTCCTTGCATATTCCATGTTCATTTTCCCTTCCTGCTCATGGTCAGCAACCCAAAAGACACATCTTTGTCAGGAAAGAACTAATGTTTTTAGCTTGCAGAAACTAATGTGAAAGTGAAATCTCAATCACATTAAGTGATTTATTCTCATATTCAATCAGTGTTAAAAAGAAAGGTTATGGGTAGTTAAAATTATCACCTGTCACGTTTTCACCTCAATTCCACTCCGCAAGATCATGCTGTCTTCGTTAGAGCTGGTGCTTTGTTATAGTCTGAACACTGGTGACTGGAAACAGTGAAACTAGGGCAGCAGCCCAGGCAAAACAAATGAAACAAACAAAAAAGCAATAAAAAAGGTTAAAAAATTTAACTGTTCATGTGTTCATTGTAGGCAGAAACTGACTTTCAATAGTGAGGGAGTAGAATGATAGCGGACGTACTCCAGTCAGTTTAAGGTAGGACAACTGTAATGCCTTTTCTCACTTCACTGACTTCTATCCACAAGGTGACGTAAACTCACCACTGTTATTGTAAGCTGTCGGTTTCTATGGAGGACAGACGAAGTATTTTATATAGGACTGTGGTCGAAATTCCCCCAAGATTTAACTTTTTTTTTTTTTCTCTCTTTTTGCTAAGCATCTCTTTCTGAACATACTTTTTTCTTTCCTGATTGCTGCCATCATTTCAGTCACTTATTTCCACTCTTTTTCTCTTACATCTCTCTCCCTGAACAGAAAATTATGCTTTTCAAATTTTCTTGTGGCTGGTTATGATCCATTAGTATATTTCATTTCCCTTTCTATTCCTTCCTCCAGAAAATTATAGCATTCATATATCCATTCCCTGTGCACCCTAATCTTCACACCAATTGTGGTGAGAAAAATAGTTAAGAAATAAAATTTACAAACCAATAGGGAAAAAAAAAGTCCCAGTATATTAGCAAAGCATGAATGGTGTCCTTTATTTCCTTACATCACTATTCATGAGATTGTAGAATCATTTTAGATCACCACACCAGTGGTAGCTTTGCAAATTTTGTAGTATTTTGCTTTGTTCATGGTGAATTCTGATGTTATGGAAACTTTTTAATATGCAACTGTGCATGGATGCAGTGAATGCAGAAGTGAATTGGACCATCTTGTGACTGCACAAAGTCCCTTTGAACAAATTTGGAAGTTTGTATGAACAAGATGAGAGCAGTGTGCTGAATTGCTTTCTTTTTCTTTACACATTGGCCATAAACTTTGAAATAGTGTGTATATAAATGGAGCAAAAATAGCACTTTAGTATGGACATGGTAATCTTTGCTCCATTTATACATGCGCTGCATAAACAGCTTTTAAATATGCTATTATAATATACAAGAGTCTATTTCTGTCTGTGATATTCCTGTGAGAATATCACAAATATTCCTGGGAGTAGGAAAGACGATCATCTGAAAGGTGCAACTGAGTGGGAGAAGCAGTCTCACAAATTGCTGTGGGTAATGAAGAGATGAGAACTGTGGTCTTGCTGGTTAAGAATATCCGCTAACACAAGCTCTTCAGCATTTTGGCTGCAATAGAAGCAATCGCCTTAGCTTTCCAGGAGCTTGGCAAGGGCAGCAGTAGAGTTATGGATATGTCTGCCTATAGTCAGCCCCTCTCACTCTGTTGCCCATATTATGCGTAGGCTAGACCCTAGTCAGCATTCATTCCCACTCCATATACCATTACACATTGTCAGTATCCAAGCTGGACTGGTCTTTCACACCATGTGACTGCTTTTCTGAGTGGCAACTTTTGCTGAAATTTGACTTGTATCTAAATTGAAATTGAATTCCAATGTATGGACAACTTCTTGCTGAATTGGTACCTTCCTGACAAGGTGAGGTGCAGTCCGCAACTGTCCGTTATGTAGCCATTATTTTTAGCATGGAAGGTTGATACTCCAGGCTTAGATGTTATGACCACAACTCAAAAAGGATACCAGATGTTTCTCCAAACTCTCACCTTGGGCCACAGTATTTTTATGGAAGGCCACTTAGGCCAATTTTGTTCATGATAACCTGGGGCAAGGAGACCACCTAGTAGGAAGTCAGTGTCATTTCCCATTTCATCATTCTTTCAACAGTTTCTCTGATTGATAAATAAATAAACAAACAAGCGAACTGTTCTTTATAGCTAGAGTCTATATACTTTTAATAGGCTGAATATCCATTATATGTGATGAGTACATTACTAGAGAATGTTCCATCTGAGAGGACACTGTCAGAATTTAGTCAGTTTTTGGGCATGCATCTTCAGTTACAGTAATGCAAATGCAGACCAGCAGCAAACTTGTGAAGCATAGGTATTGGTTAAACCTAGAAACATACGTACTAGTTACATACCATTATTTTAAGACAACTGAAGAATGGTATTTAAGTAATATAATGTAAGAACTGCCATATTGAAATATTGCTCAATTTTTGCTGTTTCTACGTCTGTTCTGACTCATGAACCCATTCCAATGCTGCAGTCTTGCCACATTGCATCTTATTATATCATGTGCCAAGAGCAATAACATAAAACCTTTGTTTTCCCTACATGCTCCATTTAACCTCTAAAAGCAGAACTCGGCTCAATGGAGTGTGCATATATGCCAGCACTCCACCAGTCCCATGCTGGAACCACAACAGCTCTTGCTCATAAATTTCTAGACCACAGCAATGCACAAGTGAGGTGTATAGGTGAGAACTATGAGAAGTTTAGTACCTACTAAATTTAACAGTCACTTTGTGTAGCATTTGCAGTAAACCTTTTCTAGTTGATTATATATTAAAGCTACGTGCTCTAAAGAGATTTAGTCCTTGTCTTGGTAACAGCTGAAAGAATAGGATATAAAGTGTGCAAAAGTTTTTATTGCTTTTCAGTAAGCTGATTCATTTCTTATTAGTTCTGGGCCAGTGTGTGTGTGGGAGGAGGGAAAGGGGAGGATGCACTTAGCTCTAAGAATATAAAATAAAAAAAGTCAAACTATAAACATGGTATTTGAGTATAAATATAGACTGTCATATTTTCAACGACACTCTTACAGTAATTAGCACATTTTGAAAGTATATTATTTGCCTCCAGAAGGGGAAAATATGGCTTTACTGGAGCTGCATGTAAACAGTCTCAAGTGCAAGTTGACATGATTTTTCCAAATAAAAAATTCTAGAACAGACTAATACCCAACAGTGCTTGACACAGAAAAGCTACTGTTGATGCATACATAATGTGTTTTCTAGAAAGCTAGGACAGTCAGTGAATTGTAAGCTAAGATAGGACCTCTGCTGCCTAAATTTAGAAAATTACAGTGTAGTGGGCTAGACCTTTCTGAAATGGTCATTTCAGACACTTAGGAGGAGTAATTAATCACTTCCCAATGTGCATGCCTATTTTTCAGGTAACTCAAATTCGTTGAAATGTATTCCACTCCAAATGGCCACCGTATCTATTTTCCACACATTGCTAACAATTTCTGGTGAATCAACTTTAATTTTCTCCTTATACAAATTCAGCTTTTCAGCACTTTGTATACAAAATTTAAAAAACCAGCCTGTTTCAATTATCTTTCCTCCCATGCCCCAAATACACACTACCAGTGGAAGTTTAATATAGTGATCTGAATGTGCTAGCAGGAAAGAACTTGCAAAATGGGATATGAGACATCTGGCATTTCTAAATGAGTAAAATTAAAGGAAATAGTCATGCTTCGTGGTACCTTTTGCTGAAGTAACGTGACTGTCAGGTAGAAGGTGAAATGTATTTGGTAAATTATTTTTAAAATTTCTTAACCCTGTGTCACATCCACAGTTTTAAATTATTGTACTTCTTTATTTTCTTTTTCTTTTAAAATAGTAAGCATGACATATAACATTCCACATGCTTCCCATTTGTGGTTTCTCAAGCACTGGAGGGTACTTTCAGTAATGTATGTCTGCTAAACATCTGTTGTTAATAGTACAAGTAGTACATCTTCAGTGAACACTTGCATATTGTTTAGACTTCTTGTGAATGAGGTCAGTCATCCAACAACTCTGCTTGATAAAGAAAATCCACTTGTAGGCTCCCCCATCTCTAGTTTTGCCTTTTTTCTGGTTGGCATTTTAGGTGCAAGAAGGGCTGGAAGAATCACAAATAGAAGCAAAAAACATCATAGAGCAAAAATGAAATGTTTTCATTTTTCAAGTATCATCAGGTTTGAGATAAACATTAAAATGATGCACAGCCTAATCTAGGCCTGTCATACAGATTTTTCACCCTTACAGAGACAGTTGCTAGTTTACTAACCACGTATGCTCAAGCATTTTTCAGCATTTACATCCAGTAAAAAAAAAATGTAATCTTAGCAATCTCATAAAGAAAAATCTCTGCCCTTTCCTAAATCCTGTATTATAGGAGTCAGCATTTATTTAGTTTATCAGAAAGCTAAAAGGGGAGAAGTCACATGAGTCCCATTTCTGGAAAAAAACCCACCATCACCCTTGAATATTCCCATAGGTTTGCTTCCTAAGATAAACTTCCAGAGTGGGTTTTCTGTGAGCACATTAGCTCTCCTGCAGCCTTACCAGTTAAAAACATGAGTTGATATGGATGAAGACATTACAAAGAATAAAACAACTGAGGTCCAAAATCAAAAATAATTAAACTCTGTGTTGGGTGACAATAAATCATTAAAACTATACAAGAAAAAAACATGAAAGGAGGGAAAAATGTCCTCAGTAATCCTATTACAATGAAAATGTAAGGGAAAGAGATAATGATTCCTCAAAGTAGGAAGAGAGCAAATTGTCCAAGAAAGTAGGCTATGTTGGAAGCCTACTTCTCTCAGAAATCTTTCACATATATTTTTCTAAGTTATGAAACTCTTTTTGCACTCAAGAACTGTGCATTCTTGTTCACATTTACCAATGTTACTCAAATGGCAGGGCAACATATATTTCTTTATTTCCATTTACTCAATAATAGGTCAATTTTTTATAAATGTAAAAGTGGGATACTATCAAAAAGAATAAAATGTCAACATGTTGTTCAGTAAAAAATAAAATATGTAAACTCAAAGTAACTTCAGTATTTTATGTATTGCATGCTGTGTGCCAGGATACGTCTATTTTTTTTAATCTTTAACAAATATAAAAACCCCTACCTGTCCAGACTCAACAATTCATTGCCTTAATTGATTTTGACCACAGGAGTCAAAAATTCAGTGTTTATTGTCAAGCCAGGCACTGTGGAGTGTGAGAAAGATAACAGCGGAGTTGAAGAAAAGTAGTTGGAAAGAGAGCACAAACAGAAATCTGTTAAAAATAGTTGAGACGAAGCCTCCCTGTTCTTGAAGATGATGTACTGTACTTTCTGTTATATAATACAAAGGAAAGTGATTACTGCAAATTGGCTGTAAAAACACAGACCAGTAACATTTTGTTCTTGTTTTGTTGTAGATAGAGTGTATTGTGGGCACCAGGGAGTTGAAAGGAAGTACATTGGGGGAGATCTGCAGGATGGGGTGGTTGAGAGATGAGGTTCTGACCTGCTAAAGAAAATAAAACCTGAGAAAACCTAAAAAAAGGAATGTGAAGAAAAGAGCAAGATGCACAACAGGAGAACCAAAGATGATGCAAAACCAGTTAAGCTTCTTTCAGAAGAAAAGAACAAGAAACAGTGACAGATTGGGATGATTATTCAAATGCATTTCTTTTCTCACATTTTGATTCTTCACATTACTAAGGGTGTTTCTTCTTCCCTTTTGGTAGAAATTGTAGGAAATAAAGTGTATGCTCCATTTTTAGGGTCTCTATATTTGGCACCACACAGGAAACATGAAATGTCAATAGACTCCTTTGTTATACTGAAGTTGCTGAAAGAAAGAAATTTTGAAAGCAACTGATGAGACAGAAAATTAATTATCATCTTCCCTTGAACTGAGAGGAAAAAATGAGATGTATATTGGCACTCATTTTAGAGGAGAGAGCAACCTTAACTGAACAGTTGTGTTAAAGCTTTAAAGAATAATAATGCCACAGAAGCTGCCAAGTGTACACCTTCACACAGTGTCACACATAATCCCCTAAAATGCTGGCCAATATGCTTGAAAAAGCAAGGCAAGCTGGGTAGCAATCATAGAATCATGGAATGATTTGTGTTGGAAGGGACCTTAAAGATCAAGTTCCACGCCCTCTGCCATGGACAGGGATACTTTCCACTAGATCAGGTTGCTCAAAGGCCCATCCAGACCCAGACTGGTCTTGAACATTTCCAGGAAATCTTGTGCATTTCCAGTCTTGTGCGTCACAATGGTAAAGAAACCCCAAACATATATATTCATGATTTTCTGATTTTAAATTCTCTGTTCAAGTCCTTCACAATCAGCTGAAAAAATGACCGTGAAATAGTAACTCAATTTTCTTTTTTTTTTTTAATTGTCCTTTGACTTAAAGTCTTCAGCTTTGCAGAAAAGGACATGGGAGTCCTGGTGGACACCAAGTTGAACATGAGCCAGCAAATTGCCCTTGTTGCAAAGAAAGCTAATGGTATCCTGGGCTGCATTAGACAAAGTACTGCCAACAGGTCAAGGAAGGTGATCTTTCCCCTCTTCTCAGTACTGGTGAGGCTACATGTGCAATGTTGTGCCCAGTTCTGTGCTCCCAGTGCAAGAAAAACATGAAAATAATAGAGAGACTCCAGTGAAGGAACATTGAGGTGATAAAGGGACTGGACCATCTCTCCTACAGGAATAGGCTGAGAGAGCTTGGACTGTTCAGCCTGTAGAAAGAAAGATCAGGAACTGTCATGTTAATGGATCTAAACAACTGAAGGGAGGGTACAAAGAGGACAGACAGACTCTTTTCATTGTACCTAGTGACAGAACAAGAGGCAATGGGCAGAAACTAAAACACAGAGGAGGTTCCCTCTGAACTTTGATAACATTTTTTCACTGAGGGAGTGATGGAGTAATGACACAGGTTGCCCATGGAGGTTGTGGAGTCTCCATCCTTGGAGGTATCCAAAAGCTGCCTGAGCATGGTCCTGGGAAATTGGCTCTAGGTGATTCTTCTTGAGCAAGAGGGTTGCACCAGCTGACCTCCAGAGCTCCCTTCCAAACTCAGCCATCTTGTGATTCTGTGATTCTTCAGATGGTTCATAATGTATGGTTGTCTTAAAATCTTTTGTTTCAGCAGCAAGTTTCTTTTCAAGGTGCTTGATAAAATTACTTTTTTTTCCTTATCCTTTTCAAGGAACTTCTTCCTTCTCTCCTTGTGTCTCGCAATAATACTTTCTTCCTTTTAATTATCACAACTCCATTTGTATGGTCTCTGTTACTCACTATATTGAACTGACAGGTTTACAACAACAAATTTATACTCTTATGAATTAAAAATCAATTTCTAAATTAAAAAAAAATGTTTAAATGTGACAGTGTGCAAAATTTAAAAACTCCTTGATTCATAAAGAAGACACAATGTTTCATATTCATCAACATGTTTGAAATTAAGAATTTGTAGCTCAAATCAATTTTATGCCCTGTAGCAGAATGAACCAGCGATTAGCTCCCTTATAACCCTTTAACTGAAAAATGAATGCAATGGAATATTACAGAAATTTAAAGCAACAGAAGCACATGCCTGAAATACTACGCGAGTTGCGACAAAATTACAAGAACGTTTTTCCTTAGTTAATTTTCTTACCAGTTTTGCAGAAATACAGATTTTGCCTTTTTATCTGCTGAAAAATTCAAGATAAAGTGCCTGGTTTTCCTCTGGAAAAGCAAAAGACAGACTTTCCAGACTACAAAATTAATCACTTTACCATTTAGAGAAAAAGGTACTTGTTCAAATTAATAATTCATAACATATAGCTAGGGCCCTGTTTAATTTGAAGAGACAAAGAGGGAACAGAAGTAAAATTGTTGCAATATGGAAACAAAGGAAACATATTTATTTTATTAATAGCTTCTTCAAACAACTATCTATTTTAAGAGAAAATATATCCAGCAAGGGACATAAGGTTCTTGTCATAATAGTTCAAAGTTATTTAACCAGATACTGGGAGAAAATGCTAGCAATATGATTCTTTCTTAGGAAATAGACAATAAAAACTCTATTAAATGTTGATGGAATTATATTTATCTTAATGAAATCAGATTATTTATATAAATTTCTTCTTCAAATATACAGGACTGAGTTTATTTCCTTTAGACTGCAATCTGCCATCAACTATCTACAGCAAACACCTGCAGTTTCTTTGACTGGCTAGCATAGAAAAGAACGGTTTTCAGATTTTAAGAGTTGACCCTTTTTGATAAATGATACGGAGTTAGGAAGTTAGCCTCTCAAGTTTGTGTATTTGTAAAGGTCTTCACATCTTTCTGTGGTCTTTATAGTTTTTGCTTTGATCTGAATATAAGCATTGAAACAAAAGCAAACACACACATCACCCCAACATTTATTTTCTGCTTTTAATTCCTTTAGGCATGTGTGATGGAGCTTTGATAGTAAACGAATGAGCTTACCTCATATAACAATACAACTGTTGGTTGGGAGGGACCTCTAGAAGACCTGTAGTTTCACTGCCCTGCCAAAGCAGCGCTTTAAAACACTGCACCATCTCCTTGGTTTTTTCTCCATCTGAGACCTGGAAAGATGGGAGGTTTCATAAGGTCCCTTGCTGGCTTGTTCGAGCCGTACACCACCCTCCTAGTAAAAAAGTTCTTCCTGAAGTGGGGTTTGAAAGTGCTGGTGACTGTTGTGCTTTCTTACACCACTTGCTATTATTTGGGATGAATCTCTCATTTATATCACTGCTGTTGAAGTAGGTTGCTGTGACTGTCTCCTGAGCTCTTTGTCAGAATAAATGAACTCTCAGTTTCCCCTTTTAGTTCTTACTATGTTGCTAACCTTCCCTGAACTCTGGTTCCTAGACAACTTTCTTGAGTTTGGGTGGCCCAGAGTTCAACATAGCACGTGTTACTCAGCTAAGTTTAATCTTGACTTTTAACTTTTAGGTTGACCTGAAGGAGAATATTTTATTTACAGGCAGGTAATGTAATTTTAATAAAGTTTACAGATGTAAAAGTCCTTCATGAAATGAACATTTTTCAATTGCTTTGCACAGGAATATTTAAAAGAAGCCAGATACTTTTTAATGTGTGATTCAGGCAGACAAATTTGAAAATTGTTGGACCTGTGATGTGCTGTCCCTAAATACTGATAAATGACTCAGTTTTGGAAGTGCATTTTCATACACATTTTCGTACAGGATAATTAAACATAGCATGTCAGAATCTTAAAAGAAAGGTGTTATTTTCAGTGTTTCTAAAACTATTTCACAGCACATCTCATCTTAACCACTTACTTTTAAAATCTAGGTAAATGTTAGTCTTCTTTTCATCCTTATTTTCAGCTAGTGTGTTGCTTGTGTGACCATGAGAAAGAGTGCTTGCTTTGATTTCTCATGAGACTGATTTCTAGTGTTGCTAGAATCCATGGCTCTGTTTCTAAGTTCACTCATAGACTGCTAAGATAATATTGCCTTATCATGAACATATGCCACCAAAATTATATTAAAAAAGTGAGACAGAGAGTGAAAGAGACCGGAACAGACTTGGATTTTTTTATTTTTTTTTTTTTAACAAGATCCATGCATAAAATCTCTGCTATATTCTTACTTTGACATTGCTCTACTGAGTAGAATGTAATAATTCAACACATGCTACAGAGCGTCAAAGAGTGGTGTTTTTACTGAACTGAACCAGTTAATTCAGAACATGAAGGAGCAGTGTAAGGAATTTGCACAAGAGAGTATGTTCAGAATCCCATTTGCCCCGGGTACATTTTACTGATCCAAGAGATACCATGCAAGGGTGATATGGTTGTATATTAGGCATTGTGCCACTTTTAGCCACATTACCAAACCAGAATTTGTGTGCTGAGTCTTAAGCAGTGGCTCTTTGCTGCCTTGAACTTAACTGCCTTTGTAGGTCCTGAGTTTACCTTAAAGGCCAAGATAGGCAGTGTGAATTTGATCCTGCTGATTTTGGTCCTTTGTTGATTTGAAGCACTTGGGTGGGGACTCTCAGTAATAGTTAAGTCTGGCTGGCATCAGCTAACTTGAGTAGTACAAGATGACTTGGGGAATATAAACATGTTTATCAAACTTTGCTATCTGAAAAAATATTGAGGAGAACTTGTAATAGATTGTGTCATCAAAACAATTACTATGCATGTTTTTTCCTACAAGACTTAAGGGCATTTTGAACAAGAAAATAATGGTTATCTCTTGAAAACCAAGCTTAGGCAGGCTTGGAGCAAAAGAAGCAAGTGGTATCATCTATCTTTAATGAGTGTTGTTACTTTGCAGGATTGCTGTCTTAAAAATAATATTGGATTTATTCAGGTATTAAACCAAAACTTCTTGTTCTACCTACAAAATGTAGAGGGAGAGAAGAATTTTGTATTTTATGCAAGAAACATCAAGAAGAAATAGTTTCAGTGACCATCTACTAAATACATTATGAACAGTAAATATTAATAAAAAATAAATTATAAATTCAGAGTATACAACAAAAACCTATCCCAAGTGGTAGGCTGTAAGTCAATCTATTTTGGTTTTCTGTCTTCTGCAAGAACAGGGTACTGTTAGCAAACACACAATGAGCATTTAACGCAAATCTTTGGTACTCCTTGAAAGTTCTTAAAAGGGTAGCTATTAGTCATCAGCTTTATCTTTGAGGCCATCTTCAGCATCTACCTTGGAGATGCTCTTTCCCCTTCTGTGTTCTCTGAAGTAGCCAGGCAGAGCGCACGATCCTGCTCCTTACTGGTGAAGACTTCTCCTGGCTTCAGAAGTAAGTTCAGTCTGTATCCAGCAAGCGGCATCTTTTATATAAATTTGTAAATACTAAATAAATAAATAAAAAATAAAGCTATTGGATTTTATTGTCTAAAAAAATTGTTATTTGTTTTAATTTACAGGACTCTTCATCTGCCGATTCTGTATCTGTCAGCAGACATTCTCCTGTAAGCCAGAGTCGCATGCTGTCCCTAGAGAGTCGCTGGACATTAAGGCTGCTTGAGCAGTTTGAAAGAAAAAGCATGAGGCGACAGCTGTTCTTTGCAAAGTTCAGTAAAGCAGAGACAGCCTTGAAGCAGAAACCTCTGTTTGATTTCAAGTTATTTTCCCTCTTCAGCATCCACCCAGTTTATCTCAAGCAGAGGTGTATGTTACTTCCAATTGTTTGAGACAAGCAGGTATTACACATAGATGCTTAGAGGATACGCACAAAGGAGAACATGCCCTGTCTGCCATAATGGACTTGAACCGATGAGAAAAGGACATTAAAGTTCAACTTCCATAGCAGAAGAAAAGCCAGTTCTGGACCCTGCAGCAAGTATGTGACTCTCTTCAATGTTATACTCACATCTTCTTATCAAAATCTATCTCTGCAAGGAAATGCTGAAAGTGTATCAGTGAAAATGAAGATCTTGGATGAAAATCTCAGGTCAGTGAAGAAACAGTCAAACCCAATGAATTATCTTTCACGTTAACTTCATGTTTTTGCCTATGAATTTTGGGGGTCAGTGGTTTTGACTAGCTTGGAAAAAAAGTTGGAATCAAAGGCAATTTTTATATCAGAGCATCTTGCGTGTTCCAAGGGGAGTTATCTTCTCTGTTGGCCAATCCTATGAGGACTGCTGCAAGAACGGTTCATAGCTGGCTCCTTTGAAAAAAGGAAGTAGCAAGGAACTCATGATCATGATCCATGTAATTTTGCACATTTTATTCTGATTCTTCTTTTGTAATGTAATTTAAAAAAGCAAAATAAAAGTTTTCTTTTGATTATGACTTCTATGATTTTTTTTTTCTATTGAAAAAAAAAAACATAATTAGGTAAAAATATGATTTCCCATTCTTTCAACCTCAAAATTTTGCACTCAGCTGCTTTTATCATATTCCTCTTTCCACCTCTCCTAAGATATCCTGACAGGAAAATATCTGTGTTCAAACCACAATATCAAATAGTACGTAAAAGTTAACAATAATGAATCTATTGAGAAGCATGTATATCAGGAAGGTAATTGTGTAGGCAGTATGTGTGTAAATGTACATATGTGAAGAAAGAGAGAGAAAGAGACAGAGAAAGAAATTTTGCATGTTGACTTATTGGAAGGAAGAAGTAGTCAGGAAGGAAAAATCAGAAGGGTCTTTCAGTATTATAGTTAAACTCTTACGTTCAGACCTCTAGCTTAGTGACAAGGCCTTGTACACAAAAGGGTTACATGGCAGAAATTTATTTCTGAGCTGCTTACTAGAATCTGAACAACCATCATTGTTCTGTTTGATTTAATTGCTTTCATTTGTGTTATATGACAGGATGGTTACACAGAGGAAAAAGATAATTTTTTTGTGTGCTCTGAGTGGGATTTTTATTTTTGTTTATTCTGTTTGTACTAGTATTAGAGATCTACTTTTCATTACAATAATAAGAAAAAAAAAACAACATAGCCTTAGTCCTTTAAAAAGGAACAAATACCTGTGCAGTTCATCTCATATGGTAATGTAAAATACCAGTGATTAGAAAAAACTCGTATATTGGCAATGTGAACTACACTAGTATCCATAAAATTCAAAGTGCTTAATGGAATACTGTTACTCTAATAAAAAAAAATTGCTGTAAATGTGAACTTCTGCTTTTTCTACAAAATCCCTTCCTTATCTGTTGGTTTTGTCCAAGCTTTTTGAAAGTTAACAAGCAGTGGGCTACTGATTTATTCTGAGGGATTAGAAACCTGGGGAAATACTCTCTTTGCATACACATGATCATACTACCAAAACAGGATTAAAAAAAATTATGTAAAACCTCATGGTTTTATTTTATTTGTGGAAGAGAAAGCACTTGATGTTGAAATTTCAAGATAAAAGCCAAAGTAAAGTGGGCAGAAGGGGAAGGCTTACTTTAGACATAGTGCTTGTTTACTGAGAGTCACAATTACTGCAACTGTGAAAACAGCAACTGTACTTCAAAATTCATGAATCAATAAAAGGATTCCCAAGCTGACAGGGTGCTCCTAGAGAGATGCAGTTCTGCAAGGAGGCAAAACTTTGCTTCTGTGCTGCTAAGGCTCCAAGCACAGAGAAGCCAACAGCATACAAGAGTATTTTGTTTTTCCAGTGATGAGAAATGGAAAAAGGCAATAGACAGGGTAGCTATATCACACTGGTACTGTGTAAGAAATAAAGCAGAGATAGAAAAAGGGGAGGAGTGTGCAACCAAACAACGAGAGTAAAGATGTGAACTTTTGAAAGACATAGAGAAAAATTAATCAATAGCAACAGGTGATCTCAGACGTATCAGAAAAATTAACTATTAGGAAAACCCATGCTCAATGTTCTTTCATATCTGTTGCTAAACCATTAAATTATATCTGTATTTAATCAAACAATGTTTGGAATTAAAGGAAAAAGCCACCAAACTTTTGGATTGAGTTTATATTTGATTCATAGCTAAAAGTTAGGGTGAAATTTTTGACATAGCTGCTTTATTTCTGTCCCTACCACATGTAGGACCTGATTTCAGACCCTGAATGGTAGAAAGTGTGATGTGCATCAATTTTAAAGGAAACTAAGCCAGGTGTAGCATCCTAGAAAAGTCTCAGCCCAGCTAAAAGGCAGCACTTCCTTTATTTCAACTGTGTGGTCTAGTAAACACACTTTGCCTGTTCCTGGTGCATTTGGGAATCACAGTTGACTGAGTGCTTTCTCGCTAAAGAGAGAGAGACTTCATTCAGAATAAATGTTGGCTTCATGTTTTATTTGTGATCCATAACTTGTTACTGCATTATTTAAAAGAATGAAAGCACTGGCATACCATATGTGGAAAGCGATCTTTTTTCCTGAGTTTTGAAGAAAGGGTTGGTTGTTTTAGAGACAGTAAACTTACTCTTAACTTCGACTGTACCTTAACGTGTGTAAGGCCTCTGTCAGGGTCCTACGCAACATCCTTGTCACTAAATTGGAGATATTTGGGTGTGATATTGTCTGGATGGCCACATCTAACAAATTGTAGTCAATGGCTCGATGTTCAAATGGAGATCAGTAACAACCAGTATCACTCAGGGGTCCATATTGGAACCAGAACTTCTCGGTATCTTTATTAATGACACAGTGGGACTGAGTTCACCCTCAGCAAGTTTGTGGATGACATCAAGCTGAGTAGTACAGTTGAAGGAATGGATGTTCCTCAGAGGGACTTTGACAGGCTTGAGGTGTGGGCTCACATGAACCTCATGAAGTTCAACAAGGCCAAGGGCCAAGCATAAGGTACTACAACTGGGTTGGGAAAATCCTCAGTATCAATACAGACTGTGGGAATAAATGGATTGAAAGCCGCCCTGAAGAGAAAGACTTGGGGGTATTGGTGGATAAAAAATTTGGTATGAGCTGACAATGTGTGCTTGAAGCCCAGGAAGTCAACTGCATCCTGGGCTGCATAAAAAGAAGCATGGCCAGCAGGTTGAGGGACGTGCCCTTCTACTTGTTTCTCACGAGACCCCATCTGGAGTACTACATCCAGTTCTGGAAATTCCCATTACAGGACCAGTTAAAGCAGGCCTGGAAGAGGACCAGCAGGTCCAGAAGAGGTTCCACAAAAACAATCAGAAGGATGGAACATCTCTCCTATGAAGAAAGGCTTATATTGTTAAGCGTGGAGAAGGGAAGGCTCCAGAGATCCCTTACTATGGCTTTTCAATATATAAAGAGAGCAGAGCTTACAAGTAACACAAAGAGAGACTTTTTACCAAGGCCTGTAGTGACAGGACAAGAGGTAATGGTTTTAAACTGAAAAAAAGGAAGATTAAGATTAGGAGGAAATAAGGAGGAAATTTTTTACGATGAGGGTGAGAAAGAAAAAGAACAAGAAAAGTGTTTATTTTTATTTGTACACTGCCTTGTTGTTTTCTGTGACTCTTACCACCTACAGCATTTATTTATGTGGGTATGCAGAAATTGATAGAAATTATATTGCTAAAACACATAGATCCCAAGTATGAGAACAATCTCCTAGCTGCCTAAAAATTCTTGCAGTGCTTTCATAAACAATGGCACTGAATTACTTTGAAGTCACTGGATCCACAGAAAATCTAGGTGTTGAATTTCCTTGTGAATTTTACATATTTCAGTGTGGGTTCATTCTTCTTTGTACAACAGTAGTCCTAGTGCTGTGCATGTTATTTCAGGAGGTCATACACTACACTAGAAAGAAAGAGTATTGAGAGGAAACATTGCAGTGAGTGTTACATTGAGGGGAGTTGTGAGGTTTTGCCTGTTTATTTGGGAAAATAGATTCACCTGACCTAATGAATGCATGAAATCCACATCTTTTCAATGTACCATCTGTTTTCATATGGCTTCTGCATGTGTGAATTAATGGAAGATGTTCTATAAATAGAGTTGTTAGGTGATGATATGAATACTAAATATAAATATTGACAAATTCTTAAGGAAAAGAGGGAATGTGTAATAATGTTTGAACCAAAGAAAATACGCATTTGTTCACTCTACCACTCTTTCCCCCCACCTTCTGCAGACTTAGTTATTCATGTTTCAGAGTGGAAAGAAATAGTGAGGTTATGGATAAGCAAAAAGAACATTAGCTGTCACACAACTATAGCTTGATTTTTAATATTTTTCTGGAAATATTTAATTTAAAAAAAAAAACAAAAAAAACAAAAAAAAACAACCACGAACAAACAAATAAAAGGTAGGACACTTAGTCCAAAAATCTTTTACCTTTGCCAGTAGGAGAAACTGGACAAGTCCAGTTTTACCGATCTCACCATTTAAATATAGCCTAGACCATAAGAAGTATAGAAAGAAATGCTCAGATTAAGTCTACTAGAAAGAACTACTTTGGCTGTAGTGTCACTGCAGAAAATCTCATTTTGCATGTAATGAATGAATGGAAAACCAATTTACTAATTCTAAAAATCCAATTAATTTTCCTGTAAACATCCTTTCATGCATACATATACAACAGCTGTCTAAATAGTGGTTGGGGAGGGGATTTTTATTTTCAATACTTAGTTGGTGATCTCTGAGGAGTAGAGTTAGGCAAAACCATAATTCAGGAATTCAGAAAAGGACAGTGTTTCAGGCCTCAAGCTGACAAGTGTGTATGTTTGCATTTAATTGTCTGCATGTGGGAATCTGTTACACTGCAAATCCTGTTTAAGTGTAGAAAGCTAATCACAGTTATGTGTGTGCGAAGGAATTAGACCTTGTTCTGTCACTGAGTTTAAATTCTACAGTTTTCTCTGCTATCTCAGGTTTTATTAGCTTTGAAATATTTCAGATGAAGCTTTGCCTCAGGCATGTGGTAAGGAAGGTTATTTACCTTCTTTTATTTGTCATTGAAGTAGTGGAGTGAAATAACATATGATCTAAAGCTACTGTGCTGCTTAATAGCTTGGCAGAATTATGCAATATCTAAACTAGTAGCCTGTTTTTTCCAAGAAGCTGCAAGATGTATATTTGTTTACTTTTTTCTTGGCTCCATTCAGGAATTTAAATATCTGAAATGTCTTTATCCTGTGCCTGTTTCCAGGGTCTAAAATGACCAGTTTCAACTGAAACTATTTCTGTGGAGGAACTGCAGTATTTCTGTTCACAGTGCCAGTGCCCGGCTCCGCTCTGCTCAGAACTTTTTTGGTTTTGAGAAACTTGTCAATTGCATTCTTTTCTGACTTCTTCATCCAGGGTTTGGCTTTTAAAACAGGAATGAAGTTGATGATCATGTAGTTTCAGCCTGGATACTGGGGAGGTTTCTGGATCCTCCAATATTTTCAAAGTTAATAAAGAAACTGAGAATTAAGGTAAATCCACCCTATGAGATTAAATTTAGAATATCCCACTGAAAGAATCAAGGTTTAATGGAAGCTGTTGGATTGTTTCCATGACATTCCTGTACAATGGCCTCTGCTTTTATTTCCCTCTCACATCTTGGACAAAGCATACTTGAAGTGGCAACAAAATGATTCTTTAATAATTTGAAAATAGACTCTACTCACATTGGAGAATGTCCTTTGACTTCTTAAGGCCTGAAATGCTTTATCACTTTTTTTGTTGAAAATGCTGGCTGTCCCTCAGGGCTGTTCAAGGGCAGTGTGCTTCCTTACTCGGCTGCACTGATGAAGGCAGGGCATGTTGCACAGAGGATATGGAAGCCTCTGGGTGCGGTTGTACGATTAAACATTTTCAGTGCTGTACCTCTGTGCTATTGTTTAGCAACTTGTGGGGAAATGTTTAAGCAAATAAAGGTGGCTGCGTTTTCTCATCAGGCAACTGAGTCCCACAAACTGGAACTGGTGAAAGGCTCCATTAATTTCTGAGGAGGAATGAAGCAAGATTAAAAACCTAGGGGAAAGTGACAATATGAGAAAACCATGAATACTTTGGGGTTTTTTAGCAATGCTGGGAGGATGGATGGCAAAGGAGAAGGCAGGATTTGCACAGTGCGCAAGCAAATGGTCTTCAGGAGGAACGATGCAATTTTTGAACAATGCAAAAAAATGTTGTGTGGTTAAACAGGAATGGGAGGTGAATAGCTGTCCCTAGCCATACTGCAGCTCCTAACAACTATTTCATTTCTAACCTCATATTTTCTATAAATCTTTACACTCTCTCATTCATATAAATATCAAATCAATTACTCACACTACATAAAATTAGCTTCAGCATGGAATCAGCCTTGTTAGTTTTAGTTTCTTATCCTTATGATTTTGACTCACAGATAATATTAAGTGATCAAATTATAATGTACTGAATATTTCATATGTTGGAGTATCCTCTGAGTCTGTCCTGGTGACATTTTAATCAAGAATTTATCATAATTCATTAGCAGAATAGCCAAGAGGTTACTAACAGTTCTCTAGAATTTTATAAAGACACTGTCAGTTTGTGGGAGCATGGTTATCATATGAGCTTTCTTTTAAGAAAATCTGGAGGGGTAAGTACTTAAGCCGATCAGAATAGTTTCTCTGGAAAATTATATTTTACTGGAAAGTCACGGTTTTCTAAGATCATTCAGGCTGGAAGGGACATCAGGAGGTCCTTCATGCAGGTCTGCTCCAAACAGGGCCAGCTCTGGGGTCAGACCAGATTGCTGAGGGCTTTGCCCAGCCAGGTCTTGAAACCTGCAAAGGATAGAATGTGCCCAGCCTTCCTGGGCAGCCTGTCCCTCTGCCTGTCTCCTGTCCTGTCCTCATTGGGAGAGGTGTCAGTACTCAGTCTGAACCCTTCTTGTTTCAGCTCATGCCTGCAGTAACTTGTTTTCCTGTCACACACAGTTGTGAAGGCCCAGCTGCCCTTCTCCATCCCTCGCCATAAACACTGGGGTGGTTGTGAGGTGCCCCTGAAGCCATCTCTGTCCCAGGCTGGACAAGCCCCACTACCCCAATTTTTTCTCACGGGGACATCCTCCAGCCCTGAGCATTGCGGAGGTGAACCCACTCCAGCTTATAAGCATCTTTCTTGAATTGCAGGGCACCAAACTGGCCATGGTATCCAGATGTGGTCTAACAAAGAGTGCTGGGCAGAGGGGACAACCCTTGCCCTGATGTCCTGTTGGCGCTACTGCTGACACCGCCCTGGATACTGCTGGCCATACTGCCAGGGCTTGTTGTTGACTCCTGTCCAGCTCCCAGGGCACTCAGTGTCAAAAGACTGGATGAAATACAGGTAAATGACATCCACTGCTCTCTTTGTCCACACATGTAGCCATTTTAGTGCATAAGGCAATCAGCTAGGTTAGGCATGATTTATCCTTGTCAAATCCATCCAGAGCTTTCCCAGTCATCTTCCCTTTCCTGTGTCTAATCAGTAGCTCTCTCAAATGTGAAGAAGGTATGAGAGAAAGGAAAATCTAGCTTTAATTAGATGGTTAAATTCTGATTCAGAGAAGTGAGAAGTACAAAGTATAAAGCCACCCCAAATGCTGAGGGAGAACATTTTTCCCCACAGTGATCTGTTTTGTGGAAAACTGTACCCTGCAAACTGCTATTTTAACTGAAATGCTCAAATTGCATGTTTCACTAAGGAACAATGATTAATTCTGGAAACTTCAGAAGTTATCCAGTAAAAAAAATATTGTGTTCTTGTTTCAGTTCTTGTGAACAGTAAATGGATTTGATATCGAGGTATCTAGTAGAGAAAACTACGACAGAAGACTACTTCTACAAGGTAGCATCGACTTAAAAGCAGCCCGCAACTATTGATTATTGGAAGTTTTTCTGAACTCATGCTTCAAACAGGCTCCTGCTGAACAAGTTATAGAGTCTTTAATGTCTGCTTGAGTTTGAGGGATAGCACGCTTAATGTCGTTTTATATAGTCTTGCTAGCTGTTTAACCTGCAGACTTCTCCATACAGTTGAGGAGCAGAAGGGTATTTGACAAACCTAGACTGAGGCTGCAGTAATGGGAAGGGAGCTCAAGAAATATCAAAGGATAAAGTCTTGTAAAATACATATTGTCAAGAGACTAGTCATTAAAGAGGGATTTCAATTTAAAAAAAAAAACCCACCCCTCCCCAAAACCAGCAAGCTAGAGCCCTGCACAATGTATCTGAGGAAATTATAAAGTGGCTTTGGCTGCCTGGGCTAAATAGGGAGATTTAGAAAAGAGTAATTCTGTGGTGGTGATTGACTCATGAAAAAAGCAATGCTTGTCAACACAAATTACCATCACGAAAGAAATATAAGGTTTATTGGCATTTAAATTGTGTGGATCAGTGAAGCTCTTTGAAGACCTGCTGCATATTTCATGGAAAAAGTTCTATGCTTTTCATTTGTGGGTTGTTTTTTTTTTTTTTAAAAAAAAAAAACAAAAAACAACCAAACCCTAAGGAAATAAATTTAAGGTTTTTATGTGGAAAATAATATGCACACCTATGTAGGTGTACACAAAAGCTTTAAGTGTTTTAGTCACTGCTTGGACTGCATGCTTTAGAAAATCTTGCAAACCGACAGTAAAATTTTGGGTGGTCATTCCCTGAACCTTGATGGGATAATGATGATATTAAATAAATTTGTTTAAAAATAATTTTTGGGATGCCTTTGTATGAAGGGTTAAAAATGCTGTATAAAAATCTCACATTTGGAAAGAACAAATAAAATTACCTGAAGCAGCTGCAGGGTCCAATTACTTTTTTGATATGTAAAATACTCCTGCAAATTTATTTTAGCTCATTATCTCTTTAATTTGTCATATTCATGCAAACACATTTTTATTAGTACATATTTTCTATTGTGAAACATATTTTATGGAACATTACAAGGATAAAACATTTCACAGTCCTTTCAAATGCAAAATAAGCTAGATAAAGGGCCATCCTGCGTAGAATAAAAATGCTTGACAAATCATTAGTGGCGTAAGTTTCTAACTGAGCTGCCAAAAATCAGTAACTATATCTGCTTGATATCATGATGGTGGAAAAGGGGAAAATCATTCAGACCCACCCACCTGCTGGACTCTACACATAAATGCCTTAAGAGAATAGTAGAAGATGCTCTGCAAGATACACTTTAGAGTTCAGGTTGCCTGCAAATCAAGTCATAGAAGTACAAATTAAATGATTTAAAATATCAAATGATCTATTAAGAAATTGACCTGTACATGAAGCCTGTTTCTTCATCTTTTCTAGTCTTTTAGAAATGAGAACTTGTGTGAGATAAAAGCATCACATTTCCATTAGACTCTTAAGAGGCTTGTATCAGTTTGATATGAAAAATAGTCAGGCTGTACTAGTAAAACAGTTCACGTAGGACTTTCCCCCGGTTTCCTTAAATAAACAAAAAATTAAAATAAAAAAAATATATTAATACCTCTTTTGCATTTTTTTGTAATACAAGTTTGCCTTGAGAACTGTTTTAAAGGGTGTAAGAGTGCTATATGGATTGTCTGGCAAGCTGAGGTCTCATGGCATTTAAGCCCAGTTTTCCCACAAAAGAATATACTACACCTCAAGCTATACAGATGTTCTGTTACAGAACTAAATCTCTAAAGAAATACGCGTTTTCCTTGGCAGCCTTGCAAGATGGCAGACACAGTAATGCTTCATGGCATTGATTAGAATTGAGAACTTACATGACTATAAGGTAACTGTAGGTGGGCCATTGCTCCATTTATATAGGCATACAGCCAGTTCTGTCATTTTCTTTTCCTGTTCTTTCACATTTGTGGTACCTTTGGAAAATCTAGTTGATGTGGACTCATGAGTTACTACTTTATGGGACAGCATGAAGATAATATTTAACAATTGTCCTGCTCATTTTATCTGATTGTATTGGAGGCATATTTAATCTTTTCAGGTAGGAAAAACAAAAACATTTTCACTACTTTCATCAGTCCTTACAACATATTACTGGCCCAATTTTCTTTTCATGTGTGTGTCTATGTATATGGTTTACTTCAGTGTAAATTAACACTTTGAAATATTTGATCTAACTTGCTGGCAGAAAATTCTGTTTATAGGTGGGAGAGAAGGATGAGAGGAAAAGGGAAATGTGAAAGGTGTTTTAGTTTGCCCTGTGGAGTCAATGGAAACATTAGGAACTGTCAGGAACAGCAGTTTTCAGGAAACAGCATAGTTAACACTAACTGTGGCTGGCAGGGAATAGAAGTGGTCCTGCCACACAGCAGGGCCTATTGCTTGGCCTTGCTTTTTCTTCTCTGTGTAAACCAGCACCAAGTTTCTCCTATCCCATTGGATGTTTGAGATTTAGTAGATGAACATCTAACTAGAAGTTACTGTGTAATTTTATACATTCTATGGAAATAAGCATACATACCTCATATCCCTTTCTTCCTTTACTGTTTCTGAAGAAGTTTTTCCTTTTTCTCAAGATTTCCATGGTTTTAAACTCTCACATAAACCACCAAGAAATAGCTTGGCTTTTTAGGCAAAATTATTTCCAGCTTCTTACAATGAAAATGCAGTACCTACTGGTTGAAAAAATCTGACTAAACTGTAAGAAAAAACAGAAGTAACAGTAAGTAACTTGACGATTAGTAAGTCACCATGCAAAGTCTTGTTTTTCTAATAAATATCATAATGATTATCATAATAAAAAAAAAGAGCCTGAGCATTCTGTTTCATTTTAATCAGACAGCAACCAACAAATTATTGTAATGGAATCAAACTGATATCACTTAATATCTCAAGGTGCTCATTTCTGTTCATATATTTTCAAACTCACTCCACATATGCAGTTCCCATATGCAAGAGGAAATATTCATATATTCTCCCTGTAATTAGAAAATTTCAGACCTCATTTGATTGTACAAAGGATAGTGATTAACTTAGCAAAGGATATTTCTTTTCTGCTATTTTGCTTGTTTTCTTTATATGCTGCCTGAGTTTTACTGAGACAACCTCATATGCATTAAAAAATTGCAGACCCTTTGATTTCAGAAAATGCCCACTTAGGAATGGGAGAAAAGACATGTTCACACGTGTGTACAAAGCGAACAACCTCTGTGAAGCTTTGAAGCATTTATGAGAATATTAATATTTTAGAACTTTGTATTATCCTATTCTGGTTATTTTCTTTACTGACCACCTATCTTCTTGATAGCATTATAAGAAAAAAAATACCTAAAAGTGAGAGTTTATGGAGTGCTCACCTCTGTATGTTTATCTACCTACTAAAACTAAAAATCCCTTTGCAAAAAATTTCATGTTCATTTTTTTGAAAGCCCTTGTGTAAGAAGTCATATAAACAAGTTGAGAGAACTTTCTGTAGCCAACCTTCATCATGTTGCAGACCAATGAGTTTTGTACCAATGAAAATTGACTTCTCCAATTAAAAACAGGTAACCTTAGTGAGAGTTGATGGCTTTAAACAATATCCAGGGGATGCTGGGCATTGCAAAGATCAGAGATTTTTGTTTGCCTTTGGAGCTGAGGAGTAACCTTTTGGAGTCATAATATGTGCTGTAGCACATGTGCACAGTTAAAGAATCTACAAGATTTTCTTTTGCAATTCTTAGCTGTATTTAAATTTATAGTGTAGATAAAAATACACATCTTTTAACTGACTGAAAAGCTCAGTTTTAGACTTATATTCCTGGTAAGCTTCAAGCAGAATCACTAGAAATCTAGAAATCATCACCTTGAAAAGGAACAGGAATAAGTACCTCCTAATGTATATCTGTTGTGTGACTCATAATCCAATGTTTTCAGTATCTGTCTTAACCAGTTCCTTTGTATCTAGAAAAATGATTCAATTAGTGTCAGATAGTAAAACAGACTATTTATTGAGACTGAGTTTTCTCTGGCTAACTGAGAAAAACGTCCACAAGGGAGGAGAAAACCAGCGGATGTTTCTACAAATGACAAATATACTCATAATACTACCTGTTAAGTGCTGTGGGAGAGGAATGAATAAAATAGCATTTATGTAGGACATATATAGTGACAATTGTAGCTTCAAGTTAGCTCAAATCTATCTACAATTTCCTTTCTTTGAGTTGAACTTTTCTATACAGATAAATAAAATTTGCAATCAGTTGTTTAAAAAAGAAAAAAAAAGATCCAATTAGATTTATGTTAAAACATACAATGTGGCTTACTTGTTGCTGTGGCTTAGCAGACCTAGCTTTTTATGAAACAACATGTTTTTCTTTGGAAGGCATTTTGAAGCTATGCTGAGGCAGAGGGTGGTCAGTAAGTTTTTATTATTCCCACAACTCTTAATTCTTCACATAAACTATTTTGATGTTTATTTAAAATGTAACCAGCAATTTTTTTAAAAAAAGGTTTTATGTATCTTGATAAATCACTGCCCAAACACTCTTCTATAGATTGTAAATTCCTTAGGGACAGAAGTCTTTTTCCTTTAGTCTGAGAAGTACACTCATAATTTATACATCGGTATTGCTGCTTTTGCTACCAGCAATATTAAGATTGTTTTACAGTTTAGTAGCACTCCACCACGAGCTTTTCATTTTCCTTGCTTTTGGTGATATTTAAGGTGTCTGGGCTTCTTTGTTTCAGAACAAGTTGGAGGCATTGCTGTCTTTTGTTTGAGAGCTTAGTTTCCCACACAGCCTAAAACATTCTTAGATGTCTTGATGGTTAGGTTGGAATAAATATCTAGGTTGATACGCTTGTACTGAATGCAAATCAGCTTCCATCCCATGAGAAAGCCTCTGGAATGGTAGCTTTAGGCAGGTCATCTTGATTCACATCTCTAGTTTTGAAGGCAGTATGTTTCAGCTCTATGCTACATATTGGTTGTGCAGAAAATTGTCTAAAACTTTTTTATTCCTATAAACTCATTTTGTTTGCTAACGCTTTTATAGGCAGTGACATTTCCTATTTCTTAGAACGTACTTAATTGAATATAAATAAATCATGACTGTCCTCACTTCATATCTGTAAATGCATACTAAAATCCAAATACAAGTCGTATTCATGCAAAGAGCATAAATGCTGTTGAATTCATTTTAATGGTGAAGTGTTCACTTTCAATAACCCCTGTTTTGTAAGTCTATGATAATTATCTAAGTAACGTCCCTGGTTATTGGGTAATTAACACATTTCAGTGATGAGAAGATTCACTCATTAAAAATAAAATGTTTGGTTTTCCCTATGGCATGACTCTTCTTCCTTCCTTGGTCTGAGTGGATAAAAAGAGTAAAAAAGTTTAAACAAGTATAGCACGGTTTAGCAGAACAGACAAATCCCCATGGTTCCCCATTAACCTGCTTCTCTACATTTAAACTCAATTTACAAGAAAAAATACTCCGCCTCAGTAGTGTCTCAACATGCTAAAACACCACTCGGTCTCAGCTGTGCTCCCAGTCTGCAGCTCTACATTTGGAGAAAATGCAGAGCCTTCCTACCTCAGTGGGTTTTGGGGAAGCTTCATGTTGAATAAAGAGTGAAGCATGGGATCTGTGCCACTGGCTACATCACAGGTCACTGTGACACAGAGAGATTACAGCTTAGTAAATCAGCTCATATGTACCGTTGTACGATATTTTTCTATCGTGGTGTTGTGCTTAGAGGATCCCAAACTTTCTTGTTTTCATTCTAGAATATGTTGGAATAAGAAGGTTTGTGTAAATCTGAATGCATCTCCTTGTTGGCCTGATTTTTTTAAAAACTTATATTTTCCCAATTTCTTTCCTAATACTTATTTTTGAAATACTGGATCATGATTGTTTGCTGGTTTCACCAATGGACTCCAGCATCGCCTGCTAAAGATGCATGTTCTAATAGGGTTGTTAAAGCCAGACACAACTGGACCTTGTGCCCTGGGATTTCAGCAATCTATTACAGTTGAGAAGGTTCTTACCCTTAGTTTTAAAGCGTTAAATACAAATTTATTCATATTCTAAGTTACAGGGTTCTGGAAGACAAGGAGGTGACATGACAAAATGTAAAATGACTAACTAAACCCTTTTGATTTCAAATCAGAGTTTTGTAGGTAGCTCTCCCCCAAAATACACAAAAAATGAAACTTAATCACAATACAAGTCTAAAATCATTAATTCAATGCCATCATAACTCACAACTGTAGTAATACATTATTGACATTAACATGCTAATTTTTACCTGGTTTTCAGCATCCAAATAATCTCCCTAGTCCCCACACATAATACACTTGGGATTTGATATATCATAAATAAAGATGAGGTCCCATTTTCCTTAAGCTGCAGCAAA
>VXBW01001079.1:660845-701121 GCA_013400375.1 Thinocorus orbignyianus | reverse complement strand
CGCCCCGGAGGCAGGGTATACTTCCTCATTTGGAACATATTATGTTTATATATATATTCTATAAAAAGATTCAGACCTATCCAAAACCATATTTTAGGAAAGAAACTACTTTCCTTGGGACTTTTGGGGAACTTGCATCTTGGAGCTTTCTTTCATCTTCCTCCTGTTCATTTATGTTTCTCCCTTCAGTCCTACATCATACAACACTTCTCCCATCCCTTCTCACACAAAGTCAAGCATAACAATCATTTCATCTTAATCAGGTATAAGACACTACTGACTAAAAGGATTCCAGAGAGTAAGTTCCCTTGTTCTCTTCCTATTATCCCTCCCATTGGCCTTTTTGAAGGTTGCCTTGTTTCTCCTTCTTTACCTTTTATCCTTCCGCCACATTTTTTTTTCCTTTTTGGCAGTGTTTTTGGTTCTAATATTAATTAATAATAATAATTAATATTATGTTATACTGCTATCTTTNAGCTCATATGTACCGTTGTACGATATTTTTCTATCGTGGTGTTGTGCTTAGAGGATCCCAAACTTTCTTGTTTTCATTCTAGAATATGTTGGAATAAGAAGGTTTGTGTAAATCTGAATGCATCTCCTTGTTGGCCTGATTTTTTTAAAAACTTATATTTTCCCAATTTCTTTCCTAATACTTATTTTTGAAATACTGGATCATGATTGTTTGCTGGTTTCACCAATGGACTCCAGCATCGCCTGCTAAAGATGCATGTTCTAATAGGGTTGTTAAAGCCAGACACAACTGGACCTTGTGCCCTGGGATTTCAGCAATCTATTACAGTTGAGAAGGTTCTTACCCTTAGTTTTAAAGCGTTAAATACAAATTTATTCATATTCTAAGTTACAGGGTTCTGGAAGACAAGGAGGTGACATGACAAAATGTAAAATGACTAACTAAACCCTTTTGATTTCAAATCAGAGTTTTGTAGGTAGCTCTCCCCCAAAATACACAAAAAATGAAACTTAATCACAATACAAGTCTAAAATCATTAATTCAATGCCATCATAACTCACAACTGTAGTAATACATTATTGACATTAACATGCTAATTTTTACCTGGTTTTCAGCATCCAAATAATCTCCCTAGTCCCCACACATAATACACTTGGGATTTGATATATCATAAATAAAGATGAGGTCCCATTTTCCTTAAGCTGCAGCAAAATTATCCAATTTGTAATAAGAAAACTTATCTGTCTCTGTTATTAATGGATGTCTGAAACTTTGTTTTATACACTCAGTGTTATCAAGCTGAGAAATATCCTTAAAAAGAATTCACGTTAAAAAATGTATATGTGTTTCTACCTGAATTTTAAAATAAGTTCAGGGCTACTGCTAACCAGATAATAAAATTTTAATCCAATAGCAAATTAAAATTAAGAACATGCAAACAAAATTAAGGGAAATAGAACTGGAAACATTTTTCTAAGATTTTTGTTATAAAAAGCTACTACATTGTCCACAAAACTACTTTGGGTATATGTAAAGAAGATGCTTCATTTCATTTTATGGCCTATTGAAATATTTTTGCAAGATCAAAAAATCTGTTTCAAAATCCAAAGAGTTTTATTTTGATAATTTTGAAAGGAAACATTTTATGGTAATACAATTAAAATTTAATTTTGAAAAAATCTAATGTGAAATGGTTTTAGTATTTTCAGAAATTCTTCTAATTCTTCCTTTTTATGGATTAATCTTTTGCTGTCATTATTGTGAAGTAGTGCTAAAAGTGTTTTAAATCATCCTACATTATGCAACGTGTCTAAAGCACAGAGCTTTCCCTGAAGACACCTGCTCTGTTCTTTTGTATTTAGCCTATCCAAAAGTCACTCTGCAGCCTCTTCAGGTCCAGAGATGTCTTCTTATGCCCCAGCCATTTACTGTGTTTCTGCTGTTCAACAAACGCCCTGTGTTCATTGACTTGTCTTTCTGAAGACTTAGAAAAATGTTATATATGTAAGAAAGTTATTTGGGTTCACCTCTGTTGTTAGATGAACTACCTCAAAGATACTTCTTGTACAAGAAAATCAGATTTAGCCTGATGTTTATTAGTGCCATATATTTTTATAAATATCCGACAGCCCCTGAATATGTTTGTGAAAGTGTTATTTCAGCTGTAGATTTTTCTGAAAATATGTCAGGAAGGTAAGATTACTTGCTTATTATACTTAAAACGTGTTGACTCTGCTGGCTTCTCATCCACCAACAAACACATCTTTATTCTTTCCACTGTGAGAAATGAAAGCAGGCTGAAATGTGTCTAAGTCAGTTGAGTGCATTTATGTTAGATGATTTTGACCACGTACGAAATGGAAAAAAATGTGAAAGGAAAAAGGACAGAGTAGTCCATGTAAATACAACTGAGGGAATCAAAAATTTATTTTCCTTCATTGCTTTTTGAGACCTAACTACCATTCTACATGTTCCTAATGCCTTTGAATGGATTTTGAGCTGGATTATGTGTTCATTTCATGAAGGGAAGACAGTCAAATAGCCAGTGCAATTGCCAGTGCAACTTTCTCTGTCTGTCTCCTTTCTCTAAAGGGCATAAGCTGTCTGCTGTAGGCATACACTGCTTGTTATCTGAGTTCAACAGCAGGTCAGTTCTTTTCTCAGTAGGTTTCGCTACAGTCAGCTTCAGCTACCACAGGGGGATTTTGTTGCCTTTCCCAAGAGGAGGAAGTAAAGAAACCTAAAAGCTCAATTAAGGTTAAATGAGGGGATTTTACCAACTGAGCAGTTCTGCAAAATGGCATGTTGGCCAATGTTTGTACCATATTGTGGAAATATTCTCTACAGAAGTGAAACTTTGAGACAGCGGTACTGATGTATGCATATTCTGAAGAAATAGATGGTTATTTCAAATCTTCTTATACTCCAAAGCAAGTCCAAATCCACTAACTGTATCTTTGAGACTCACACCATCTACTAGAAGAAGCTCTAATTTACCCATGTTTATTATCCTAAGCTACTTCCCACCCCCCCCACCCCACCCCCCCTCGCCCCGGAGGCAGGGTATANGCAGTGTTTTTGGTTCTAATATTAATTAATAATAATAATTAATATTATGTTATACTGCTATCTTTAAAATCTAGGGAGGAAATTACCTCATTGCAATTAATGGGACCCATGTACTAATTCTATTAAAGTGACCTTACTGTCTGGGATCAGTATTTTATCTCATTAAACTTTGTCTTTCTTCTCTCATGTTGAGAAGTGTGTGAAGAGGATCTCTAGCTTTCCACTGCTCTTCTAGAGGTTGATGATGCTGTACCTTTCACTGGGAAAGAAACTGGGAACAAGTCTAAGAGTAAAGTATTTCCCTTACACATGACAAGCACCAGGAGATTCCATAATGTATTTAATTTCTTACATTATTTATTTGTAGGTTGCAATGTCAGCTCATCACAGTCTCAGTCTTGGGCAAACTGGAATTTCTAGCTATTATGAGAGGTAAAATAGCATAATGTGGGCTTTTTTCATGGAATTCTCATCATCGCTAGTAAGGAAAGAATAGGATCTCTGCCTGAGTGGTGACTGCTCAACTGAGAGGTGATTAAATACATATAGAATAATTTTAAATGGCCAAAATGCTTTTAAAATCCAGGAAAGCAAAGCCAAAATCTATTGAAAGGAAATGAGGTTGCCTAGAGTGGACTGTAGGATCCACTAATGTCGGCAGGAGTTTTGTCATTCATATCAAGGGAACTTTTCCAGATGCCAGTCTGAATCTGGAGGTTGGCTGCAATATAGTCAGTTCCATTAGGTATAAGAAAAATTTACTCTATTGATATTAATTTTGCCCACAGAAATTCAAATGAAAAACAGTTCTTCAAATGTCTGTTCATGACCCCTGTTTCTATCAATGTAAGACATTGTATTTGGGCAATTCCTTGACAGAAGAAAATAATTTGTTATTGATGTACTATTACGTTTAAAAAGTTTCATTTTAAGACTTTGTATGAAACAATTCTTGGTATTAGGCTGGTTAGTTGGGATCAGATCATGACATGTGGAGCGTCAACAGTGTTCCAAAAGTGATTCCCTTGGAACTTCGGGCTCATTTAAGGAAGAAAACCCAGCAAGGGCAAGGGAAAATCATTCCTCAAAGGATAGTTACATACTGGAGTATGTGGCTTATATAGTCTCACAGAACACTGGCAGTTAATGATTATTAAAATCAACTTATATTCATAGACCAACCTTTTATCTAGAGTGATTACCATTTCTCCGTTAGAAACAGAGAGAAGGAAAGGGATAGCTGTTATCGTGAGAGGTTTTAGAGAGAAACTGTCATAAAAAATATATAGGAAAGAAAAAGGGACACTGAGGATCCTATCATACGGTTTTGCACTTTCTTTTGATATTCAGTGATGGCTATTTAATGCTGATGTTGCCATCACAGAAATCTGATGAATTCCTCAAAAATAAAAACATTTTTATGGCCATTTATACGGATCTGATACTAACTTGCTGATCTAACACACATGTAATATGAATCTTAATATCTGCTCAGATGAATTAGACCACTAACAGGAAGCAACCAGAACCTACCAGAAACATCTCCTGCAACAAATCTAAAACCTTAAAACATGTAAGTCTGGCTTGCCAACAAGATGAATAATATTCTTGTCTTTGATAACTACCACACTTCTTTAACTTGACCAACTATAATTTCTTACTAAAAAAAAACCCCAGCAACCAAAACACTGCTTATTTTACCAGAACATCAACCTCTACTAGAAGACACTTCAGGCTGTGTTCTAGGGATAACATTGACATAGTGAGGGGGGACAGGTACATGGGAAAGAATTATAGAATGGTTTGGTTTGGAAGATCATCTAGTTCTAACTTTCCTGCCATGGGCAGGGTCACCTTCCACTAGACCAGGTTGCTTAAAATCCCATCCAACCTGGCCTTGAACGCTTCCAGGAATGGGACATCTTTTTCTCTCAGCAGAATTTCCTCCTAAGAAAGAATTATCATGTTCTGAACATGAGTTAAATTGTTATATCATTTTAAGGAAATTATTTTAAAATAAATAAATAGCATAAAAATATAACTGTGTCAAATGGATATTCAGATAGCTTTTGTGTAAAAGGAGTTTGTATATTAAGTCATGCAAGTGCATGTAAACCTTCATTGCTATTAGTGATTATCAATGGGATTTACAAATTTACAGCACTTTGACTAAAGGGACTTCAAGGTTAAACTTTTCCTCTTCTCATTTCTAACAGCAACCATGGAGATAGTATAATACGGAATAAAGGAAGAAGGCAGACTACAGCTCGAGCTTTTATTTCTTATTAGCCAATGAAAAATGACAAAGTGGTCTGGCATATAGACCATTTATAATTATAAGGTAGTTTAAAGTGGAGAAATTGTTAGAAACTGCAAAGTGTTTGGACTAAACCCCTGCAATTTGAGTTAATTATCTCTCTAGAGTTCTCTTTCTGAGCAAAACACATATATTCATGTAGTACTATTGTATTAGGGCTTATTTATACTTGCTTTCTACATAGACTTACTAAAAATCAAAATAGAGAAATCCGGAAATAGTGTTTGAAAAGTTTGTTAAAATAGATCAACTGTCATTAAATAGACATTGGAATGCAAAGCACTTCTTTTAGCCAGTTTTCTAGTTGCAAGGACATAATGCAGAATCAAGGAGAAGGGGTGAGGTGTGTTGCATAATCCTGACTTCATCCTAAAGCAGTGCAAGAGCATGTAGCTCTGCTGAACCCAGTGGTAAATGTGCTCTAAGCAATTGGGCTTCTGGATAATTATGATTTAAAGCAGTATTGTTGTCTCACTTTGTTTTTGTTTTCCCACTCGCTTAAGAACTGTCTTGTTTCTAAAACTATAGAAAGCTCAGGAGCTTTGAATCTTTAGTTATGTCAGTTTTGAACATAATCAAATGTTGTTAATTTCTCCAGAAAAGGCAAGCAAATTGGAGGAATCACTTGTCTTAATGTGAGCAGACCTAAATATTTCATGCTACAGTGATAAAACCAGAATTGCTAATTCCCTGTTTGAGCTAAGGTGGACAAAACTTCTAAACCACACAGAAAACTTTAAAAATAAAGTTCAGCAAAAACTATGTAAAGTGTTTGTTTGTAATTTTAGCAGCCATCCATGATTGAAAAGATGTTGTCTTCTATTATGTATAGGAACATTGATATTTTGATGATCTGTAAACTGTAATTACAATCAATGTGCGCCAAGCATAACTATAAAGTATAAAATTAAACCACAAAACAACATCTTTTTAAAAGATTTCTAGCTTTTATTTATGTTCATAAATGAAGGAGTCCTAATCAAGAAACATTAAAAAAATGACATAGTCCTAACTCACATAACCAACCAAGCAAGAAGCCCTAAGTAGAACAGCATAGTAATCATATTCCTTTTTTTTTTTTGTCAGACCTTAACCAACAAAAGAGTAGCAATTACAGAAAAAACAAGAAGAAAAAAATTATACATATATATATATGCACACATAAGCACACACTATCTGTCTATCTATCTATCTACCTACCTAACTATTTACCTATCTCCCTCCCTTCCTCCCTCCATCCATCCATCCATATCTATATATAACTCCCATGTTCAACTGTTGCTTGACATTTGCCATCATGGATACCCTTTCCAACCTGTGGTATGTTGAGTTTTCCATTTTGCGTTTGTATGGTCATAACTTCTTTCTTTCCCTACCATCTATGGAGATCTGCTCAGGCTGATCTGCGTGAACTTTGAATGATCTAGTGGCTCATTGTCATGATATTCTCATGAAATGATGTTCCTTTTTGTATTTCTTCTCCTAAACGAATGTGATCATATTGTCGGATTGCTGCAGTTCTGAATGGGCAACTTGTCAGTGGCAGTATTTGTTACAAGGCAAATTGAACTCATGCTTGTGTTGTTCAGATTAGCCTTGTTCTACAAGGGAGCAAGTGCTGTGCAGGGGTTTCTTTGGATAAGACAGGAGAGGTCTGGCATGTCATTATACCTGATATTATTGAACACTTTAAGCAAAATTAAACACCAGCAAATAAGTAAACTGACTTTCTCTCAAAAGAAAAGGTAGGAAAAGTAGGAAAGACTTTCTGGTTCAGAACAGTTCAGTCTCAGATGATCAATTCTGTTTGCAAAATTTCTTTGGGATGGGGAAAAGTACTTTTGTTGTCCAGAAAAGAGCTGTGGAACTGTGCTGACCATTACTGTAGTAAGTATAACTGAAGAGAGCTGAAACTACACTTGAGTTCAAATGGTGATATCCATGCTCATGTGGATTGCCTCCTCAATGTCTATCCACTACGACTGTTAGAACCCACCAGTCTATCTTAGGTTGAATCGCTGTGTAGATCAATGTTTTCTAAAGTCAACCAAAAGAAGGCCCTTGAGCTGGAACGGATGTGTAGAAGGAATACAGTGAACCAAACATCACTTATATTTTATTTGATTTTTTTTTGTTGTTGTTGTTGCTGTTCCATTTATAGATCTTGATTTTGCTCTGTTTTATGACAATGAAATAATCTGCAAAAGCAAGTCATGGCTTGTTGTAACTGCTGAATACTTATAATGAGATTGCAAATGGTCTCAGTATGATAAACATTACCAATTCTTACAAGTTTTAATATATTACCAAAAAGAAAGTTCAAATGCAGCGCAAATAGCCAGTGGTTATGGATTAATATCGGGAAAGTTGATTGGGAAAGAATTTTAGATAAACAGCTAGTCATCTTAAATGACAGTTTATCATAAAAAGTAAAGTTTAAAAACTATCTCAGAGCACGTGAATAATCCACATTCAATGCTCTGTGCAGGAACAGGGCTTAAACGCTCAGGTTTGCATTATGAAGATGTGTCTCAAATACCCTTTAAACCACAATTTTCTTCTGTGTGGTGTAGACGTTGTGTTTAAGTTAAAGAAAAGGGGTATTTCTGCAATGTTTTCCCTTGTATAAGGTAGAAAGATTTTCCGTGTTAGATGAAAGTGTCTGTCTCACACCGGAAGAAACTGGTTTGTAGAAGCTTACTAGGTGGAAAAAAAAAAGAAAAAGAAAAAAAAAAAAAAAGAAAAATTAAGCACATTTTGTAGACTGCCTGTTGGCTGCTGTGTGGATGTTTGTGTCAAATGTATATGTTCCTGGTGTGCTTTTACATAAAATTCTTCAGTAATATGACTTTATTCTATGATAGACGAAAGAGAGTTTTGTTCATTAGCTAATGTAGGACTTTCCTATTTCCCCATAGGAAGAGAAGGAGAAGCTTTGAAGTGTCTTACTCTGGCATTTTAATACAAAATAAATGTGTTTTTCTTTCAAGCAAGCATCTTGTTTATAAAGGTGCCAAAAATCAGATTAAAGATGTCTCAAAAGACTTTTTTTCCCTTTCGTAGAGAAGTGCCCTGTGAATAATTTTTTCATCTGACCTGAAATATTTTTTTAGCTTCTTGTTTCTTTATTTTTTTCTATTACCCTTACTCTATAGTTTGGCTACTGAACTGAAAAATTAATTACTTGCACAGCCATAGGGGTGAGTGAACAGCAGAGCTCTGGGTTCTTCTTCCTCTGGAGTTTGTAAAAGAAGAGTGAGAAGTTCTCATTCATTTAATGTACTCTCTTAACAAAGCTAGTGAGGCATGACATGCCCAAAAGTTTGAAAAATCTTTAGTGGCTTCAGTGGTTTACTTTCTTTGAATGCAGAAGATTTAAAACTTATTAAGTAATTCCCTTCTTTTAATTAGATATTACCTCTTTTTTGCACTGTTTTTAAAAAAGAAAATTTTTTCTCCTTAATTTAATATATAACAGCATTGTTTTCCTACTGGAACTTGTTTAATTTCATTTAATTATCATGGATATTTCCTCAGTTCCATAATTTATACGGTTGTCATTGATTTTGCAACCTTTTGAGTAACAAAGATCGTTTTCATTATCCAGATTTACAGTAGAAATATTGATAAAGTTCTTTTTCCTAGAATTCTTTCAGATTTCTGTAATGTGAAGAAATGTACTAATGTTTTGTCATAAATATTTCTAATTATTTTATTTGTATATGATATCTGTGATAGATGTTAATATCATTTGTCTCTAACTTTCCCATTCATGAGGTGTTTTTAAAATGCAGAAGTAATTCTTCTCCCCACCAATCACATTTTTGTCAACTGAACCCCCATACATAGTAGTAGAGTCTTGCAGTTAGATATTTACATTTATCAAAACCAATAAGGTTTGTATATTTGAAAATTCTTGGCTTTTTGTATCTGCTTTTTGTTATTTTACTTTGAAAGGATTTTTAAGTTTCCTTTTTAAAACATTTTGAGGCATTGCCAAGCTTACACTTCTAGATTTTTTGAGTCTTACGAGGCAAATAAAAAAATAGTTTTCACATTATCTTATTTCTTACATTCTCCTTATCATTTAGAAAAATGCTTTTTGTTCTATTAATGGATGCTACTATGTTCCCTCCAAAAATTGAAGTCATCTATCTTAGTATTTAAACAAAATTTAGTTGTAAACCCTTTTCACTTCAACTTTGAATTTGCAGATTATGTGCAAGTATTTGACTTTCAAAAAAACAGATAAATAATAACTAATTTATATAGATAAATAATTATCTGTAACTTCTCTCATCCTCTTATTTCAAAAAAAAGCCTTGTGTGTCTTGAAAGATTTTGCTTTCTAGTAAACTTTCTTTGATATGTCATCTGCTATTTTGTAAAGCATTTTCAATGAATTCTTTCTTTGGATTCACATAACATATTGCATTCAATTTCTTACAACATCACTTATTTAATTTTACTCTTTCAAACTAAATATTGGAAAGAAAATTTTTGGCTACCTTTCTGGGGAAAGTGTCTCCAGTGAGTGACAGTCTCCATATGAAAATTTGCCTCAATGGTGAGGAGAGAAAGGAAGAACATGTTAATAACCTGGGTTTGTCTGTGCACATGCATGGGTATACATGTATTATCATTTGGTGTAGAACTTGACTTGGTGGTAGCACCTCAGTTAGGATCCAGCAGGAAATTCCTTCGGCTACTCTTTCATTTTTTGTTAGAAATACAGATTATCCTTTCTTCTTTTTAATGTGCTCTGGCGTGGCAACACCTTGTCTCTTGTTTTACATATTTTGCATCAACTGTTGCCAGCCTTTGTGGGTTAGGTGTTTGTGTGTCCTTCCCTGGAACACAGGCATGGTTTGCAAATTTCAGGGTGTATTTCACATTTTCTAAGCTGTCCTTTTCGACACTTATTTTCCTTTTGATTTGACGCAGTCTAAAATTTTGCTTGCATTAAAGTGTTCATGTATTCACTTATTTTTCCAAAACTTTATGTAAAGTGCTTTAAGTTTTGATGTCTATCTTGAACCACTTTATAAGAATCTCATTTTCTGAACTGAACAGCAATCATATCACAGAAATGAGCACCCCACTAATTTGTGCCTCTCTAATTTGTACCAAATTGTATGTTATTGTGTTGGTGGTGCCAGGATTTGGTTCTTGTAAATCTATTCTGACAGTCTCTGATCAGGTTATCATTTCTCATTCCATCTGTTCTTGAGTTTGATAGCTCTGATTAGTTGGTTTTTGTTTTGCCTTGTTTTTTTTTTCTCCCCTTATATCCCTCCCTCATACTCCAATTACTGCTATATGGTTATTAATTATATGTAGATGTTAATTTGGCTACTGATCACCTGGAATCTAATTTGTAATCCAAAAATATGTTAAATTTATAGATATTTTCTAGAAATTCCTGGTGCCACCTATTGGTTAAAATGTCGAAATGCAGCTGCAACTCGCATAAAAGCAGTCAGCTGAGGAAATAACTTTTGAAGCCTTGTATTAATTAGCTATTTACTAAAATTCTTGTGTGTATACGAGTCTATGTCAGACTCATGACTTAGAGACGTATGCTACCTTGACATATGTATATATAAGAAAATACAGATTACTTAATTCTAGGCACTTCATCACATTTTAAACTATTTTCTGTATTTACGAGATTCAAGTAAATAGCAACACTCCTTCTCAATTGCAAACTTCACTGATTAAGCATTGTGAAAACTGGATATAACAGCTTATGATTCTTTCTGTTAATATCTTCTCTGTTAATTTGGCATTTTTGTTAAACAGTGTGTATGAATTTTAAACACATTTCCCATAACAGCAGTTGTGTAGACTCATTTCATTATGAAATATAAACTCTATCTTAATCAGTTACTTGAAATAGAATTTCATATAAGGATATAAATATACATGTTAGATTTTTTTTTTCTCTTTAATATGTAGACTTACCACATAAAGCAGATTGTGTAGGTAGGTCTGAAAACGCAAAGATGCCTGGAAAATTCATGTATTCCAAAGAAGTGTTACTTCCCCAAGCAGCACCCTATGGCAAAAGGGATTTAGGAATGACACAATGTTGCTTCCAGGCTATTAAAATGTTCTTTGCCCAAAGTTTCCCTCAGTTATCAGAGTGATTTAAAGCTCTTAATGAAGTTGAATATAAAGCACTGAATCTTTAATAAACATAGTCACTGAAAACATCATGGGAAGGAACAGCTGAGGGGCTGGTTGGTTTCTTTTCCCCCCCTCCTGGTTTTATATTATGGAGATTATTTTGGCTTATTTGTTTACTCGTGAGACATTTCTGTTGGATCATACCATCTGGTGGCCCTGCCAAGTTAAGTTGGATTTGCGTGATTAAGTCTGTGTTAACGAGAGGAATTTATGCATAATTGTGGTTGACAATTGAAGTCCTGGCAATGATGTTAGATAATTAATTACCATTAAGTACCTCTCTTGATATACCTACACTACAAAATCAATTTTGTTTCACAAATATGTAAAATTTCATTAGGTGAATTACCTAATTATTTCATTCTGATCTAGAGTAAAATCTGACTTCATTTTTTGAACTTATTTGACCTCTTAGAAAGGCCTACACGTAGATATTACATCTGTCAGATACTCTGCTTCTTTCTAAGAGATAGATAGCATTTAAAAGTTAAGCTGAACAAGAAGTATTATTGGAAGAATGAGATAAACCTCTGAACAACTTGTTACTACTTCAGAAAAATCCATAAAGAAATCAAAGTTTGGAAAAATGTTACTGTTTAATCCCTTGTATTTAATTTATTCTCAGTGTTTTCTAAAAGTAGAAAATTGTAGCAAACTTCATTTTCCAGTTTATTAGAATGACCAAAAAAGAAAAAAAAAAGTATCTAATTGTTGGACCTGCAGTGCTTTTCAGTTAGGAAAGATGCAGCCAGTGCCGGTATGTTTGTAGTTTCATAGCCACATTAGCACAGGTTTAGAAAACAGGGAGACTGTCTCTAGCTTTGTGGGTGGGTTTAGATATGTTATTCTGTTTGCATTCTGGTCCTTTACTTCTTGATCTGCATTTGTGAACTTCTAAGTTCTTGATGGCAGTGTCCAGCACAATGGTTTGTCCTCCAAAATGGGTACTGGAAATGTATAGTCTTTACGTGAGTACATAACTAAAGCAAGATTTCTAGTGAAATCAAAGGCCTAGTGAAATGATATATGGTCATGACCTACTCTTGACCTAGATATATTTTAACTTGGGAGTATTTCTTGTAATTGTCAAACTGTTGTCTCAAAACCTGGGTTGCTCAATTTTCATTGTACGTATTGTGTGCACAGAATTAATCTGGAAGATAAACAGTGTGTTATGTGAACACTTTTGCTGATTTTATGCACATGCATGAAGGCAGATTTTAGGTCTGCAGTCGTACAGTAGCCTGCTTTTGTTGAAAGGAATTATCTTGAAACTGTGCTCCTGCAATGGAATGCAGGATCACAGCTTCTTCTCATGTAACAGGCCTATTCCTTATGTGTAGAATAGAAAAGGCAAATCTATTTATGTTAATGTCAGAAATAATTTTGCTTCTTTCTCTCCCGTGTTCCTCACAGCCAAGTAAGAAAGATTTGTTTGTTGCTCCTCCTGCTGCATAGGCTGAGTGTTGGAGACCTATCCCAAGCAGTTTGCAAGTGTCACTCAAACCTCAGCTGAAAGACAGGAAAACCACCTCACTGAAACCACAAAATGCATAGGACATAGTGGAATCACAGGAAGGGACTTTACAAAGGAAAAATTTCAGGGAGGAGGTAACAAGAGGCAGGATGTCCCCTGTCCAGACAGCTGTGCATCCTCTGGGCAAGGGCCTGGTGGTGGATCCCGGTCCTGTAAGTAAGTCGCTGCTCCTCTGCCAGAATAAAAGCCCAACTTGCAGGCCTTGCTCTTGAAGAGCAATATCACTGAGAAATCACAAACATAAAGCACCATAATACCAACCCGTGGTTTACAATCTCTAGCCAGAATAATGCTTTAACCTCTCTCTGTGTGTTAAATGGAGCTCAGGATAATTACTTCCTTTCCTCACAGGGGTGTTGTGAGAATTAATTAGTTAACGTTTGTATGGCACTTCCAAGATACAAAGTGCTATACATGTGCTAATTAGTTTGATTATTATTAGCCGTATGTCATTTGCACTGTCAGGAAACTCATACATGAATAATCTAGCCCAACAGTTCAGTTTTATATACTGCATCCTAGCCAATGGATTAGAAATACCTCTCATAAAAGAAACAGCAGAAGAACTAAAGGTGTGCACTGTATAGCTAAAGAGGTTTGCCACCCAAGAGTACCGTTTTAATCTCGTAAACATTAGCAAAATACTGCTGTAGTGGGTTCTAATTCTCAAAGCTACTGTGAAAACTGTTTTACCACATTGGTGTTCTGGACTCTGGATCTTCAATTGCAGGGAAGATTTAGAAGTACATAGGAAGATGGCCTTTGGAGGAGCTAGCATCCCACCAGATACAAATGTGTCTAATCAGGCTCTTGGACTTAGATATAATTAAGCAATTGGCAGTGAATATCTGTGTCAGTACATATTTACAGTGGTATCATTTATAAGGCTTGAAGCTAAATCTGCCTTATAATGACCTTATACACTTAAGAAGAGCAAGAGTTATCTGAATGTATGTCCCAGGGTAGCGTTTCTGTGTCGTAGGAAAAAGAATATATTAAAAGGAAAAGAATGAGCTTTCATGAGAACTGTAACACGTGAAAACTTATTTCCCAGAGATGCATGGTTTTATCTCAAAGTCAGTCACACTATCATTTTAACAAGCTAAGACTACAACGATATTATGGATATATGAAGTGGGGAAAAAAAACAACAAACAACCTTAATCATTTCAAAGCCAAGTGTACCAAAAAAAGGTCTTATAATAAATAATATATCTATCTATAATCTATATCTATAATAGGTAGATAATATGATGGTCACTTTACCGTTCATTCCCTCTTTCATGCAATTTTCATGGTCAGTACTAAGCACAACTCGTTCCTCTCTTCTTTCTTTCTTTCTGGGCTTATTCATTTCCCTTGCCCAGTCTCATCATCTTTATGCAACCCTTCTATTTATTCTATTTTATCCTCATCCTGTCTTTATTCATCCTGTTTCTTGGTTTTACTATGCTTTTACTTTTCTTCTTTATAATGACTTTTTGTATCTACAATTTTCTGCTATTCATACTTTCCTGAGACTGCTTTGTGGCTTTCTTCTCCATTTTTATATTATTTTCCCTGACATGAATCTNTTCCCACACATCATAAATACGATGATTGTCCTTCTGTAATAATACTATATTTCACAGAATGCTCGTATCATTGTGGGTTATGTTTTTATGCATTGAAAGCACATACAGTTGTGGGAGGAGAACATTTTTATAGTCATAAACCCTCTGGAGCTGGGAATATAATTTCTCTCTCAGCTCTGTGCCTAAACTGCCTTTGACTTCAATCAGTACAACCGCATGCTTAAGGATGATGTACATGCTACAGTGTTCTGCTGAAACAGCACTTCCCTGATAAGCCCACCTCATTCTAATATTTTAAATCTCTGGTGTGTTTGGGTGATTTATGTACAATAAAAGGTAACTGACTAGTAAGAAAGCCTTTTTGTTTGTGAAGATTTCTTCCCGAATAGTTCATCTGAACCTGTTATCATACAAACTGCTCACCCTCTAAGATATGATCTTCATTTAATAAATTGTGCTAGCAGCCACACCATTACTCAACCCCAGTTCATGAATTGCCCTTTTGAAAAGGAGGAGGAAGGATTGAAAAGGAACTGTTGATTTCTGCAGGCACTGTTAATAAAGTTGATTTACTACCAGTCATTCAATGCTAAGATGCTTCATCATCTGCAATGTGATACAGTGTGGTGATCATGGTGGAAATCCATCACCTGGAGGTGGCTGCTGGCATCTGTACTGTAGGGACCAAATAGCTGTGGAAGGTGCGAACTGGCTAGGTTGACCTCCCTAGCTCTGTATAGGATCTGTGACTGTACTCTGACTTTTCAGTTGTTTCTTACAAGTGTGTTGAATGTTTTCTGCTATGCTGATTAAATCTCTTTTACTCCTTCCCCACCATTTTGCGTTCTTTCGCCTCTGCAGAGCTGGAAAGGAGAGAAATAAAAGTAGTATGGAGTGGATGCGTGTGCATCTGGTAATGAAGATGTGCATGTATATATACAGATGGATGTTTAAATTTGTCTGTCAGAACACAAGTTGGGAATCTAATTTAATATTCAGGTACTATTCACATGGGTCAATGAAGTAACTTTTTATTGTGCTTGCTATTGTAGTCATTATTCTCTCTCACCTTTCCACTTAGTTGAGGACTTTGCAATAAATCCTTTCACCTTTTGGCAAAATTGGAGAAGAATATGATGAAGTAGCTTCTTTATAATACAAAGAGAAGTGACCTCAGATTTGCTGCAAGTCAGTGAAAAGGAAACAAATTCTTTTTCCAGTGGCTGATTCCCCTGGAAGATTTCTAATGAAATCTTTCTTTGTACAGGAATCATTTTCAGGAAACAATTTTTATGATGAGATTTCTGAATCTGATCTTTGTTTTTAGTTTTTCAACCGGTGAGTCACAGTCTTTGGAATATTTATTTTTCAGTCCAAATCCAGGGTATTTATACTAAAAAGAGAGTTTGATTTGTATGAATTCATGGTGCTTTCTCACTCGTAGAACCCTCTTCACCGCATATGTCAGTAATTTAAGTCACATTTATGGACCTATGGATGTTAAACAGCAGAAAGAATAAAGTCTTATTCTACAGATTTCTATGTAGCATTACAGCATTGCTGCTGATGGACTTGACCTTTGCTCTCTAGCTGTTGAATATGCAAATATTTTCTAAGCTACAATTTCACCCTCATATATATAATTCACATATTCTAACAGCATTTGCATTAATAGCCAAGATTAGTTACTTTTGAACCCTCATCTGTATTGATTTATATTATATTAAACCATGGATAACAGGAAACACTGCCAGAGCAGGAATTTAACTTAAAAGCAAGGATGGACTAATATTATGGATTCTCAGAATAAGAGAAAGCACAGAAGAATTAAAGGAAAACTTAATCTTTTCATTACTACATCAGTAAAAAGATAAATACTGTGATGTTACTGAATTTACAGTAGTAGTTCCAGTGAACAGAAATATGATTGTATGTATTTTTCACTTTTTTCAAGGACCCAAGAATCTTGACAGGTTGTTCTTAAAAAATGATAGCTTCAAAATTAAGGGAGGCAGACTTACTCTTCTGTCAAATATAAATACATAAAATCTCGATGAAAATGGATAGATTTGGATTGTTTCTCAAAGAACAGTCTTGCTTGATGTCACATTCTCAGTAACAAATAGATTTCATGTCTGCTGCAAAATGCTGAAGTCAAGCCATACACAACCATACACAAGACTGCTTTTCACTGAAATTGTTTTATACTAGAATTAGAGCGTATTATCTGCCTTCTCATCAGAAACTTTCTAAAAGTCTACGTTCAACTACCTTCAACTTTAATCCTTTCCATAAAGCAGAATAAATATAAGTTGTTTTACAAAATAACAATAAAAAAAAGAGCCAGAACAGAATAGGAATTTTAGGAAAACATACAGTAAAAATGACTAAGTAACCTTGATTGGTGTTGCATTTATCCTGAATTTTGTATTTTGTAGTTCTGCCTCAATTGAAAGGTGGATAAGGAAATTTGGATTTACTGTAGAATGAATGCATATAAAAGACTGATTTTTAACAAGTGAATGCAGGCAATTAGAACCTGTGGATATTCTAATTTCAGTCGTGGGAAAAGCAGTAATGGTAATTTTGAGGTATTATGCATCACACTTATAAGTGATTAAGTGTATTTTCTTGATCATTGGCTTTAAAACCTTTCTTTGAACAAAGTGGGCTAGAATGGAAAGCAGATACGTATTGTTTATTCTTCACTGTACAGTTTCAAAGTGAATATGTTGTTGGACAACAGAAATGAGCACATTTCAACCTGTGAAGCTTTCTTCTGTTTTACATTTGGTGGCAAAATTACATTTCTCCAATTTCATTAGAAGTTATGAAATATATGGGAAGCTTATTTCACCTATTCTCTAGTTCTGAAAAAGAGTTCAGTAATTTGATAAAATACTGCGATTATTATTTCACAGAGGCGGTTTTTCATATTTTCAGAGCAGGTTTTCCAGATTATCCATTAGTGGACTATTATGTATTGTTCCTAAAACACATTTAGATTTTATTGACAAAGACAACTTAAAAATAACATTTAAAGGCTTGTAAGCTGAGTCAGCCTCTTCCTTCCAGCTGTTGTTTGCTTCAGGAAAGACTTTCCCGCATTCAAAGTTAAATATGACTATCTAATATGTAATGCAAAGATACCACAGGGCAGCCAAGACATCTGAAGGTGTTCATACATGCTGGTCTATACACAGTCTTAGAGAACCTTGAATCAAAGGCAAATATGTTCAGTTAAGAAATTATAGGTGGAATCTTGGCCTCATGGACACTGGTAACAAAATTTCTATTAAATTCAGCAGAAAGAACGCTCCAGCGTCATATTACAGGGACAACTGTTCTACGATGTGCTGTACCCCCAAGGATGATACTGCTCCACATCACCACACATTTCTGCCATTTTTTTTAAGTATAGTTGAACATTCAGACACGCAGTGAGATGCTCTGAGCATAAACATTTACAAAATAAAGTGATTATTGTTTAGTTGCATCAGACACTCTCTGTGAGAGATGTGATTGTTTAGAAGAAATACAGAAGCACGTCCTTGGCTGAGACTGGCTTTGAGCACCTCACAAAACTTAAGAGAGCTACAGTGTATGTGCTGGATGCTTAGACATGGATAGCTATTAGTTGGGTTGATGTGCTTTCTGAAACTTGGTGTTTGAATATTCAAATGTCACAGCAGGCTGTGAGATATTATTCAAACATGGTGGCAGGATAGACATCGGCATGCGCCACAGAGAAAACAAGTCACAGTTTGCATTTCACCTCCCTTCAAAATCAACAAAAAGTCGACCCATCACGCTCCTTCTTTTCCTTCCACGCTAAACTGATGGATTTTGAAGAATATTTAGGCTTGCACTTAAAAAGGAATGACATTTCCATTTGACAGCAGAGCATGTGTCTAGCCATTCGCATACCCTCAAAGCCTAATTATTCTTTCAGTTAAGGGGTATATTTCTGTTCGAATATGGTTCATAAATCTATGTTAATGACACCTTGCATTTTAGTTTAACTGTTATAGACCATATCGCACACAGGTACAAAAAGGCAGTTAAATAAATGTCTTTCATCTTCTGCTCTTTTTCTCTAAATATTTTTTGTTTTGTTCAAGTGCTATCTTCATTATGAAATTCAGAGAGTAAAATTCTATAGCATTTAGAGTTGCTGGGATTTGTGATGACCATTTGAAATACAGTCACATTTTTTATCTAAATCAAAACAATTTTGATTTTAATTATTTTTTGCCCCCAAGGAAAATTGTTCAAATCATCTTGTTTCCTGGTACTATTTTATTTGATCAAGGATCAGTCAAGCTACTCCTGTTTTATTTCACCTTTAAAAAATCTCCCATAATATTTGAATTTTGGGGAAGGAATTCCTATTCCTGTGGCTGAACAGATGTTTCTCTTTAAGGGAGTTCCTTTGTTTAATTATTTGCCTTATGTCACACTTCTGCAAATTCATATAATGACTTTCACATGTATCCTGTGTGTCTTTCTCACTGAAGGAAGACATTCATTCGCATTCTCTAAACTAACTTAATCACTTTTATTGCATGCAGGATCATGATCTGCACCTTGTTCCACTGTTGATTCTCTGGTTTGCCTCAGAACTTTATGAATTAGCTTGAGCAAAAAGGAGTAAAATAATATGGAACACCATATAGGAGGTTTTACTACTTTTAAAGAATGTTTCTAAAACATATTTAAAATATTAGTTAATGTGATGTGCAGTGTGATAGAAGCTGGCTTTAAGAACATGATATATGTTTCCCGTCCTTACAATCTCATATATTTGCAGTCTTAAGTCCGAATGTCTGTGGGGTTCAATTACTCCAAGTGAGAAGTAGAATAATGGAAAGAGTATAGAAAGGAAAGGAATAGATAAGATCTGGAGCTGATGGAAATTGGAGAATTGGTTAGTGTGAAGTGATTTTCTATTAAGTCGACAGTTTTATTTGTTTGGGGGTTTTCCATTTATCTAATATATGGAAGGAAGTTTGCTCTTCCTTAATGATGCTCAAGTTATATTTATAAAGTTCTGTGATAACTCACATTACCTCAGACTTCATCCCAGTGACACATAAGTGGAAGAAGCATTGGGCTGTGTTTAGTTTCTTTGTCTCGTGAGGTTCCTCTGTAGCTGAGGGTTGGCATGCCTTCTTACCTGTGCCTCAGCAGCCTTCACAGATATATAAAAGCTTCACAGGGAGAGTAGTTATCATTCTGTTTCTCCCCAACAAAGAGGATCTGAAGATATTTCAGTGGTATATCTCTACATGAATGGAGTATCCTACTTTAGAAATTATGAATATTTTCCGTAGTTTCAGTAGATACTTTTTTTCCTTCTGATACTGTTAGAATTAATTTAAAGTTTTATTTGATGTATCTGATGCCTTCATGCATGCAGAATATCTTTTATAATTCTTGGGCAGAAGCCTTTAGTTCTGTCTGCTCTCCTCTCATTTTGCTGCAGTTTTCTGAGTTTTACATTTGATTGCAACGGTAATATCTCTATAAATGCCTAGCATCTTACCTCTGATTTTTTCAACTTCTAAAAGAATTTTTACAATGCTGTTGTTTAAAGTCAGGAAAGACTGTCTTTTTCATCATTTCATCATTGTTCTGTCCAGGAGCTGCCTTAACCTACTGTATTGTTCTTTAAATGAAAAACTGCTAGGAGTATTTATTTAATTTTCTGACTACTACTTTTAAAGAATGCTTCTAATTAAAGAAATTTCAAACGTAAAATAATAGTTAAAACTTTTTGTGGGAGAAAAATAATGTATGGAAGTGTTTCCATAAAAAAAGCACACCTATGTCCTGCTCTGTGCTCTTTTGAGCAGATTCTAACCAAAGGGAAGATGTGAAACCAAAAGCACAAGAAGATTTTCTCATTCACACAAAATCCTTGTGCATCTGTACTGCCTTTCCCAAAGAATAGCAGAGGACAGTTCCCTTCACAGTGTATAAAGGAATGAAAAAATAACTGGAATAAAGCTCGTTTGCCATGTCCCACTGAAATACACATGGACACTAGATGGGTTCTTGCACTGCTTAGAAGACAGTATAGCAGGAACAGCTGTGCTTACCACAGGAGCTCCTGCACACTGCTGGACAATTTCTAGTGCAGAATAGCGAATAAAGCAAGCATATATTTAGTCAGCTACTACTGCTTGCTGTAACTTTCTGCCATACTGGTAGGTTTGTTGTCCATACCCCGGAGCAATTGTTTTACCACATTTTTAATAACCACTTAATTCTTTCTGTCCTCATAAAACGTTGTCATTAGACATGAAGTCCTCCCCGGAGGTCGCATACCTCCTTACTCCCCACAGTTCAAGAAAGTGTGCCTTAGGCCTTTCCGGTATTTGCAAATTTAACATTTGTAATTTCAAAAATGCCAGCAATAAGTGGAACAGTGGGACTGACTTTTGCAAAGACGAGATTCATCATATATCTTTAGCACAACCAAGAAAGCTCTGAAACACAGGGCTCTAGCTCTGCTATTCATATATTGGCATATTGTAGCTATGCTGCTGTTGCTGCTGTAAGATGGGTATTATTTCTTCTTAGCTAACTGGCATAAGTGACTTCCCCCCTATCTCCCTCCCCTTTGCTGTCGACAGATGGAACAACAGTCGTCCTGTACTCTGTAGGAGATATGGGAATTAGTAGAAGTCATCTAGCTGTGCCATCAGGGAATGTGCTGTTGATACTTGAACTAGAGCATCAGTATTTTTGCTGTACTGAGTTTGTAACTAGCTCTTCTTTTGCCAGCGGCTGTTTTTGTGTTTGCTGCTTAAATTATAAATTCCTTCCATCCGCTCAGTTTCCTAGAGCAGCAGTAGAAGCTTTCACAGACTGCTGAGAAGCCTGTCAGATGCTTGCAGAGCTGATAAACTTTTCATTGGTGTCTTGGAGGTTTCACCTTCATTGATGCATGGAAATGTTCTAGAGGATGACATACTGCATCATGTCATGGGTGAAATTTTAAAATTCTACATGGTTTTTACAGTTTGGAGTGGCTAAATAGAATTTAAAAAGACCGTACTTGCACCTGGAACCTGAAGGTAATCTAATGCTTTGAACCTTCAAACACTTATGAATAGGTGTTGTCCCACTGGACTTCCTTGCTCGTGAGCATAAATGTTCTCATACAAGTAACTGCTTGCAGGGTCTGAGCATAGAGCCCTGCTTACAGGTTTTTCTTTGCACATAGTACAAAGCCAGGACAAAAAAAAAGAAGTAGTTTGGATGGTTTTATTTTCTTTCTGCTTTAGGTTTTTGACTTTCAGGCAATTCTGAATTTGAGTTATAGTTGTAGCCATGTCAGTGGAAGTTAAAAGAATTTAGTGCCCTTATTTGTTCTTACAGAAGTCAGATGCTATGTGATATGAGATCTGTAATGATGCTGCACATTAAAATGGAAGTCCAAGGAGATTCCTTGGGATGCAATTCCTTTAACGCTCAATGCCTTTGATTGATTTGAAAGGCTGCATTACACATTATAAATGGATTTTGACCACAGCAACATTGCGTTCTCTACTACTAAAAGCTGTATTGCCTGTACAGTGGCAGCTTTTTGGCTTGCCGTAACCGACCTTGGGTATGAATCCCTATGTCAGCCTATTACAAGATTATAGCATACATAGTGAAATAGCAGAAGCTAAGTTTCTTATCCAGAAGTCCTTTGAGTAATACAGAACAGAGGGACGAATGCAGCTGTTCTAAACAGTCAATCCAAGAGGAATGATAAAGGACAGAGAGCACTGACTGACCACTGTGGGGATGGAAATCAGGGACGTTCTTTTGGGTGTGTGTCTCTGTATTTATCATTCATTCCTAATTCACAGTAGGACTTCCCTCATGAAACGCTGTGAAAACATAGATTTTCCGCCAAATATCTGCGTTTTGGACAGAGATCTCACTTGCTTACATTGGTAATAGTATAAACATTGCATGGGGGCAGGAAAAAAACAACAACACAGAAGCAAACAATTTTATATTGTAAAAAGGAAGTCCAAAATATCTTGGCAGTGGCCAGTTTGTCATTTACTGCCTCAGGTTTCCTTGCCAGCATTTAAATTAAACTGGAGTAGAATCAAATCAATTCTATTAGTACCCTGTTCTAACCTTTGGTTAAACTGATAATTTTCAGCTTGTTAAAATGTTTAATCTATATCAAAACTGTATCACACTATCACTCCTTGGCACATTGTGTGACTGGTGAATAGAAATCTACCCAGCATCATTTTCTTGCACAGTTACAGAATATCAATTCCATGGTCTCTTTATGAGCCACTTGGTCCTGCCAGTTATCTAGTGTAGAAATGCAAAACATATTTTCTTCTCCTGAGAAATGTGATTTATTAGATTATTATCCAAACAGAATGCCATTTCAGTAGTGCCAAATATGCACCATTCAAGAGAAACAGACATTCACAGGGAAAAGATCTTTACCATACAGTCAAGCTCAATGAGCCTACTGTCTGTGAAGTCACATTTAATTCAATTACAAAATATCCCTTCCACATAGTTCAAGAAATGTCTGTTCATGTTAATTCCTTTTGCTCAGCATTGTCACTTGTGACACATTTGTCAATACCTGATGGCCACGTTGATTCACAGAATAATGGCCAAAGGCCAGGAAAAAAAATTCTTATAAGAATCTCTTACTTTCTGTGACATGTAATAGTTTCATCTGTGTCATTAGAAATTGTCATATGTTTTAAGAAAGAATTTTTTATTATTCTTTTTAAACTTCACTTTGAAACCAAGGCATATTTTCACTGTATTTGTTACAAAATAAAATGAGACTTCAGAGCAATCCCAGTTTTAAAAAATAAGGAAACCAGTGAGCTATTTTTCATTAGTGTCAAACAGCTCAGATAACAAGAAGAAAGGCAATACAAGGAACCAAATTTCTCTGAGAGTATATTGCATCCTATGAATACAGAGTAAAGTGTTAAGTAAGTTTAATTTTCTATTTGTTTCTATATTTCTGTTTGTGGTTGAAGGAAAGGAAAGGAAAGGAAAGGAAAGGAAAGGAAAGGAAAGGAAAGGAAAGGAAAGGAAAGGAAAGGAAAGGAAAGGAAAGGAAAGGAAAGGAAAGGAAAGGAGGAAAGGAAAAACAAAAACCAGCTGGAAACTGGAAAGCGCATTTCTCAATTCTAGAGAATTGCAAAATGTATATAATATAAGAGATAATCCCAGGGCAGGAGTGAAAAGGCTGAGTAAGGGATCATACTTCATACTAGGTAGGCTTTTAAAAAAGCGTTAAATCACATTTACTCAGGCAAAGCAGAGTGAAAAAATGGCAAAAATCATCAAAGCTACAAAACGTAAAATGTCAAAAGTATCATCTGTATATTCCTGTGACTATACCTCCCTCTTTCCTTTTCTGCTATTTCAGCTTCCTTGCAGCTTCTTTCTCAGCAGATAGATTGGAAGGAGATTCCAATGTCTTTTCGTCCTCTCACTTCTCCAGTTCAGGTGTCCTTGCACTGCTGCGTTCATACTTGATGCTGGGTGTGACTAGGAGCATCAAGGAACTTCAGTATTTACTGAAAATTTACTGGGGAATAGGACTTCATTGAACTGTGGGCATGCTTTGAGTAAAAACTAGACACCCTTTCCTAAGGTTCTGTTGGTGGACTTTATAAGAAAAGACCCTCCTAGAACACTAAACCATGAAGAGAAAATAACCCCGTTGAAGATTCTACTTCTGCTGTGCAGGTTGTGCTTTTGCTATGTGTTGTATTTCTACCCAGAAGAAACAGGAATGTTTTATCAAAAAACAAGTGTTTTTTGTTTCAGGCTTTTCAATGACTGTGGAAGAGACAGTAAATCAAAGGCAAAGACATCCAGTTTGTTGTAGTATCACACTTTCAATTTTATCATTGGGAATGTGGATTTTTAGCTAACTCTTTGACTGCATAGACTGCATTTTTTTTTGCATATAGAGCAAGATGATCTCTAACTGAAACTTTTGCCACTGTGTTCTACAAAGCTGCTACCAAATCGTACTTACTAGAATATGTATCTAGTGAGTAGAGAGCCATTTGTGATTCTTCATATTGTGTTTGCATGAAAATGGCTATTACAGTTAAATCCTAGTCTAGTTCTCCTCTCATTAACTTAGTTTTACTTAAAATGATAATGAAAGTTTCCACAGGTGCTTTCTGCTTCACGTGTCTTCCCTGGAAACCATGAGCAAAACTATAGGTCTGTTATTAAACGTGTGGAGACTGGTTTGTGCTACATACCTATTTTTGAAATAGTCTGTTAAGAAGTGAAACAGCAGAGCAGTTGCGGGTAGAAAGTAGGAACTGGGCCAGGAAATAATCTCCAGTGGGAAAGATATTTGTCTATTCTGCTGATAATCAAATCATGTTTCACTTAATCAAAAATCCGTCCATGCATTTGACCTGTGGTATGTTTGGTTGTATTATGTTTGTATGGTTGCATGTATGGTAAACTGAATAGGACAGTAAGCAGATACTTAAATAAACCACATAATAAAGGATCATATGATGAGTGTTTATAGTATCTGGTTTTCTTCTTTTTAAGCTACCTGATCATGGGCATCAAGGTTGTGCTGGGATCATGATTAGAAAATAGGTCCTGTGGCATCTTTGGATGCAAGTTTACCCTTTTCCTGAGGGCCTGCAGCCAGCTGCAGCACAAGGAATGGGAGAATTCACAGTATGTGGAGTTATATTTGAGCAACCTGATCTAGTGGGAGATATCCCTGCCCATGGTAGGGGCATTGGAACTTGATGATTTTGAGGTCCCTTCCAACTCTAATCATTGTATGATTCTATGATTTATGAGGAGCCAGCAACATACACTGCCACACTTACAATTTGAGATTATCACAAAGCATAGGTCAGATTAACAGATGGACACAAGCAACAGGATGGTGTTGGAAAATAGAGTAATAATTGCGGGAACAAATAGTCCACAGGAAATTCTGAAATTTCAGATATTGCATAATCCAAAAAGGTGCTTATTGCTGTGCTTTAGATAAGAAAGTTTTAAGTGAATAGGACGTATTTGGATATACATTGATCTGGGCAGAAAAATGTCACCCATCAGAGATGTTTATGTCTTTCTGAACAGAATCAGTTCCTACAGCATAAATCTAAGCTTTAGATTTTCCTTTTTCTCCTTCAAGTACTCAGATCAGGTTTTTAATAACACATACGACATATTGAGGAGATAAGAAACAAATTCATGTTGGCAGATTCCGAATACTTGACAACTTTTCAAAGGATAGGACTGAATTAACTGTGGGCATGAAAGAGTTGTGCAGCTTTCCCTGTGTTTGGTAAGGAAAAGCTAGGAAAAAAGAGTCTAATAGAGGTGATGGTCTTTTGTCATCTTTTGATGACAGGAAAGCTGTCCTTCACGGTTACCCAAGAAGAGATGGCGGGGCCACAGAAGGTTAATAGGGCCCTGCAAGCAAGGAGCAGGCCATGATAAATGATGGTTCCTTTCCCACAGCGGAAGAGCAGTCCAGAAAGCTTTGGGAAAGTGAATAGAGACTGGGATAAAATATCATTTGAGCTACCTCCTGACATTTAGGGAACATTTGTTGTGTTTTGTATTATTTTTCTCCAAAGCATGAAATGTTATTAGCACTTTTTTCTTCCAGACATACCTTGATTAGACAAATAATCTTTGTTCCTCTTAATTGATCTACTCATGCAAGAGCAGTGTAAAATTTAGTAGAAAAAATAAAAGATTTTTATGTTTAAAATAATTTCCTTTTTTTTCTTTAAAGAGAAAGAAGACGAAACTTCAGTTTGAATTAGAAATCAAATAAAAACTCATGCAATTTAGATGTAAATGTAAACTACTTCAAGAACTAGTAAGTACTTAGATAGCGATCTATTTCATTATATTTCTGCATCTTTTCTGATAAGAAATAACTGTGTTTCACAGTTACCGATTTTTAGTGTGTTCTGCATCTCCATTCTGTTGCTACTGAAATGTTGCTACTGAAAATTTATGTGTGCAGTGTTGATTTAGTTAAGTTTACTTCACTAAATCAGAATTATTTGCCATTTATAATTAGAAGGCTGGAATGTAGGTATGAATTGTACAGTTTAATTTATTAAATGTAGTTTGTTTATTGCCAAGGTCTTGAAATACAAATCAGACTCGAGGAATTTCAAAGCACACATATCTGGAAAAACAAATTTTGACATGTATAAGCCTGTTGAACAAAGTCAGGAAAAACCTAAGCAAAAAAAAAGTACCTTAAGTCTTTGGATTTTTTTTCATTTTTTCAGTAGAGTTCTGCCTTATCTTTTCCAGCTGTTCATTCCGCTAGTTGTCTCCAAAAAGTTCAGAATAATATGCCTCTGCCTATTTATGTGGTGAACTGAAAACTTTCAAAAGCTTAAATTTAAAGCTTGTCCTTATTAGCCAGCAAATATTATATTGCACAAAAGATTAAACTAAACAATTCATTCTCAAAAGACACATGCTCCTGTTGTAATATGGGAATTCAGGTGCCATTGATTGTTCAGATTTATGCCACTACTGCAGTGACACCACAACTCCGTGGCAGCTGATAGTATCTTTTATGTTGTTTCACCTTTGAAGAAATACAGCTGTTCTAATTGTTGTAATTGTTACCTGGTTTATGAAGCTGATTTCTTAGTATCAGAGGTAACAGTGACAATAAGGGTTTGTCAGAGTGAGATAGGATATTTGCAGCAAGGCAAAACCCTGTAGGGTATGGGGAGTTTGCTACAATCTAGGTTGATCAACGCTGTTATTGCACAGCTTCACGAAAAGGATCCTGCTGCCTGGGTAGCTTTCATTTATGAGCAGACATTTGTTTTGCCATTTCTGTTCTTCCTGCAGTACAGGTAAAGGAAAATGCTACTGGATGTGTAACATATTTAAGCAATAAGGCCAGCATAAGCCTTTTATCATGTAAATGAGGATGGATAGGGTAGTTAAAGTCGCCTGGTATTTTAGACAGTTTGATACTTATCTGACATGAAAAAAAAAAAATCTGCCATAAAGCTCTTCTTGCTATTTGAAGCTAGCATTTTGAAGAGAAAATGATTGACACTTTCCTCTTTCAACTTTTTCAAAATTTTCACATTATTTTTTCACATCTGGTTTGCACTTAAAACAAGCTAGCAGTTGCTATGTACAGAACAACTTAGAACTGAGGCAATCAGCGCAGTAATTATCTGCTACTAGAACAAGTTGAGGGCAGTCTGGGGCTGTCATCCTGCACAAAACATATGAAGAAATGAGGAATAAAAGGAATGAACAGAGTAACGGATTTTTGTTTGCATTAGTTTTGTCAAGGAAGCATGGATTTGAGTAATGACATTCCAGTCACTTCTGCTCCCTTGTTTATATACAGTTATGCACTAAGTTTATTATGAAATAAATGAGGCTTTAGTTTTTCTTGCTAGTTACATTAATCATGCGGCTTTTATGTTTTGAACTAATAGTGATTATTCCTGCATTAGGTAATTCATGTCTGTGTTAGAAACTAGCGTTCACAGCTACCTTTATTAGAGAAGCACTTCACGACCAGTAATAATGAGAACCACCGTGACCATTTATTAAGCGTCATGCCACATGGTTCACTGGTTTATCTGGTACAACCTACAGGCTTGAAAAGTGGAAGTACTGGATGTTTCCCAGAAAATGAAATGAAATTGTGGTGCACTCAGTTGCAGATGTAGGCTTACTGTTGCCCATGTATATGCAGGATCAAATCTCTCCAGAAGTGTCTGAGAGTATGTTGCAGATGTGCTCAATGAAGTTGAAAAAGATGAAACAGACATTTTCCCTTCTTTCTCATCACTCACAACAAAACTCTTCATCTTTACCTCCACTCTTGCAAGCAGATTGTGATGAAATGTTATCATAATTTTTTTTTTTTTGCCTCCAATTAAACATCAAATTTATATTTCAAAAGAAATAACTTTAATTTGCTCTGATAGTATATCAGGAGAAGAACTGTCCAGAATGGAGTTAAGAAATGTCAGAAAAATTTAAATGTTATTTTATTCTAAAGGTCTATTGAGTAGATGATTGCAGATCATTTAGCCCTCTCACTCATGGCTTGAGGAAAAGGTCATCACACAGTCAAGGACTCCAGTACCTTGGATCGAGCTGGATCCAAGGGAGACTCCTAGATGAGAAATTCCAGGACAAGTACTGAAAGCAGATGTAGTGGATGAACACCTTGGTCAAAGTAAAGCTAAAAATATTGATTCCCCAGGCTTAGACAGTTCTCAAAAATGTATGGCAGAATTTTGCTTGAAATATTGTTTGCATTTTGTCAAACTGAATTTTCCCAACACTATTTCACGTAATTTCTGACTAGGCCTAGACCTCAGTGGCAGATATAGCGCTTGGCAGGCTTTTGCTCCTGGAAAACATTTCCGCTTGACAACTGACTGTAGCCATCTCTGCTCACAAATAGATGATTGAACCATAAAACTGATGGTAGATGCAACATTACTATGAATAAATCTAACTATTCATGTGTACTGTTAAACAATATTATGATTATGAAACAGGAAAAAAATGTCTCTCTTTTCCAATCAGAAGAGTTATTATTTAACTCAAATTATATACTTAAGACATAAATGTTGGTTAAAGGAAGCATGGTCTCATGGCTTTGCTTTAAAAATCCTGATGGCACACTTCACCCTGAAAGCTATGCAGATTTAGAAAAGATTTGTCGATGGGTCAAAAAGAAAGTTGTGCAGATGTGTACATGTCTCTGGATGTTGTTCCTCTGTAGATGTGAAAGAAGGTTGTAATTGTTAGAGCGAAGTGGTCCATTAGATGATTTGTGCCACGTCCATGAAGACTTTGAAGGTGAATTGGATGAGCTAGGGAACAAAAGGACCTTCCTGCATCTGTTCTCCATGGGCTTTTATTGAATATGGTCAGAAGTCTAGTATTTTGGGTAACAAGCTCTGACCCTGTCAGTCTGATTCTTTCCAGAAAAAAGCCTGGAAAACAAAGTATAATTTAAATCAGTGTATTTTCAGTCTCTTCATTCCTGTGTTATTTTTACTGGTTCAGTTGACTAGATCTCAATCACATTGGAAACACCTTTATACAGGGACTCTTAGAGGGGAAATTTTCTTTGGTCACAGAAAAATACATCCTAAGGAAATATTTTTTTTCTGATTTGGTCATCAACTTCTGTCACTGTTTTGTTGCAATGTTTCCTTTAATGAAACTATGGTTGCTAAAAAATAATATTCTAAATATATGTCTTTGAGTTTAAAAGGGTGATTTTACAAGCCAACACTTAAACAATATCCTAGAAACCAGTTCATAAAAATAATCAATGAAGGTTTTTTTCCACAACTAAGAAGCTGACTACAAATACCCATGCTTGAATATTTGAAGGGGTTGTTGCAATAGCTGTCACTGGAGTGTTGTGCTAATAACTCAACAATAAGGGATTTCAATGCCATTTGTTATTCCCTCTTCTTCCCCAACCCTTACCCTGAGTTTTGGTCTCCACATCCCAGTCAATTGTTTGAAACTAAATATCTATTTAATATATACAACATACACAAGCAACAAATTCTACTCCCAGAAAGAAGTTGTCTTATTTTCACAGTGACTACATCAAATCCCAAGCTCTCAGCACTCAGAATTAAGGATGAATATGATTTTTCAGCTTCTCCATAAAAGGAGCTGTTTTCCAAATTGCTAAGTTGTCGGTTAGTGTTATTTGCTCCCATATTTACAAGCAAATTTAATGTAATTACCAGATATTTCATGTCAGGAAAGAGGAAACAATTTTCCCCAGGCAGATGGGTGGAGATCATTAGGGAAGTGACTGCATTTACTTCTGGATAACAAATTCTCTGCACTTCAGCAATTCAGTGTATTACTGGCAACCTTCCTATCTCCTGCTCTTTTTCTGATACATCAAGGCCCGTTGTCCTTTGTATAGTAGTCTTTAATATGTCATATTTTAGAGTTGTTTAATGCCTTTATTGTAAAGAAGATAATAAGGTAGATGTTCTGGAGGATGCTTTTTATTTCAGTCCCTATTGCATTGTTTCCCACAGTTGCAGGAGACTGAATCTGGTGACAAATGCAGTCCCTTCAAGCCCTGAGGTTATGTCTTGAGGTATTAATGAATTTGAGCATAGAAAATAAGAGTATCTCTGCACAGTTTCTGCCTGTGCAACATACAAGATTGCAAATATGTGATTTTAATGGATCTTTCTCTCTCTCAACTTCAGTGTCATTTAAAACTGAAAGACTTTGGTCCCATGTCTCTTGAACACAGTGTTGCTACCTTTTCATTTTGAGATTTCAAAATATTTTTCAAAGGAAAACAACTTAATTTTGTTGGTGTTGGTTGTCCTGGAACAAAATAAAGATGAGCATTTTTAGCTTCCAGAAATCTAAGCATTTGAAACAGATGACAAGATACAAGGTATGTATCTGATTGTTCTGGACAATTTTTATATACAATAAAATCAGAGCTAAGGTAAAAAGAGAGCTTTAGGGCACTGTATAGTAGTATCTAGAAAGCAGGAAATATTAGAAAGCAGATGTCAGAATTCTATACCTATGCTTCCCGACATGACATCCCAGGAAGCTTGCTGTGATGTAACCCTTTCAGGGATCGTTTGGTAGTGTTTAAAAGGGTGTAAATACACCGTTGAGATAGAATCATGAATCTAACTATCTTACAGTTGAGTGAAACATCTGAACTACTTTTCAATAAAATCGATATTGCGTCTGAGTGAGCTTTCTTTTTCCTTTTAATAATGACATTTGTTCACAAAAGTTAAAACAAAAGAATTTGTACTTTGGTAGTTTTGCAGAAACTGCCTGCAGGCCTAAATATAATCATGATTTGTTGAGAGAAAAGAAGGGAGGGGAAAAAAATGTAATCAGCTATCTGTTTCAGCAACCTAAGCCTGAACTGTTTCATTCAGGGCTTGCATGCAAATTTTAAAACTTTCTTGAAAGAAATACAGTAAAGGAATGATTCTTTTCATTTGAAATTAAAAACTTTCCTAGATCAGGTCTAAAACGGCATGCTTCCACCAGAATTCTACTCAAGAAGTCATAGTAAAATATTTCTTTTTATAGGTTCATAGATTATGATTTAGACTTATACACGAGACACCTAATACTTCCGTGCAAAGAATCTCCCTGTAAAAACTAGATCTTACTAAAGTGGCAGATTTGATTTAAAATATTCTATTATTCTCTGCCTCCCTTTCAGTTATATTGCTTTAAATCTGGTAGTACTGTAAACAGGTTACAGGACTGGGTTGATCTACCTTATCTGGGGCAAAACGGACCTCTAAGAGGCTGAGTCTGTGCCTCTGTGCAAATATATAAAGTGGGAGGAAAGTTTGACAAGTTTACTCTTTCTGTTTCATATTTTAGTGGAAAGGGGCAAATTCAGTCTGATTTTATCTATGAATGATTGGTGTTTCTTGCATGACCTGCTGAGATGTCTTTGTTTCTTCATATAGCCTTGCATATGCTGCAAAGATAATTCTATTGATGCAAAAGACCCTTTCATTTTAGGTCTATAAAGAAATTATCAACTAAAAAATTATCTTTATAGTTAATACAAGCGAAAATCTTTGTGGAAACCAAATCTGAATGGTAAATTACGTGTATTTCAAGATTTTATCATTTCCAGCTGTTTTAATCAGCAGTGAAATGTAATATTAACAATGCACACTGAAAAGTTATACTTAAGATTTTCACGCTGCATTGAGGTATTCTGCATGTTATTTCGAATCTATCAAACACAATTACTACTGTGAAATACAAAATACAAAATATCATTATTTTAATAAACTAATGCCACCTATTGACTTGAAACTAAAATAAAACATCTGCTGTTTTACGGGAAATATTTAGCACCAACATTCAACTTTTAGAAGTTTAAGATTCCAGATGGAATTTCAAATCTAAAAATTTGCAGGATGTAGCTCAAGACTAGATTTCTAAAAAGAATATAGAGTACAGTGAATGGGAATGAAGTGAAAGTAAAATATATCATAAAATGTTGATATTCTTAAATGTTCATATTTGCAGCAAAAACTGTATCACATTCAACTCCTTTATTCTTTGGCTTAGCTTTTTTTTTTAGTAGCATCTCTACATACTGCCCTTCTTTCTTTTAGTTTTCTTGTCCTATTCCATCTATCCTTTATTTACAGATGGAAACAGAAGTATTGAAGCATTCTTTCCCCCTCCCCATTAATTCTTTTCCCCTGATTTCTTGATTTTTCTTTTTTCTCCTTAATTTTTATAAACCTTTTTATTCATTACTGTTTCAGTTTTCTCTTTATTCTTGCATTCTTGTCATCTCTGTCATGTAAATAATATTCTTTGCCACTGCCTTTTTCTCAGATGCGCCATTTCCTTCTTTCTTTTTTTTTCCTATTTTTCTCTCGTCTTTTCCTACTTCTCATCCCTCCTTAACCTATTAGCTTTTTCTGTACATTTCTTCTGTTTCCCAGCAGTAATTGCTTATTTGTCTGCTACTGACAGTTCAGCTTCTAAAAGATGGATTTTAGAATAGTATTCTAGATTTAGATCAGTAGCAAAATATTTGTTAAAATTTATAATCATATTGGGTTTATGTTACATTCAAATCGGTTGTAGGCTACAACCCTACACTTCAGAATTCCTTTATTATCTAATATTTATGCTGTAGTAGAGCACAAACACCTCATTCTTGGGTAAGAGGTTTAGTAAAAGTACTTGGATTGCTAGCTATGGTACAAGTACAGAATGAGAAAAAATAAGAAATAAGAGGCAGTAGTATGGTTTTTGTTCAGGAACCCGTTATTTTATTTTGTCTTCTCATTTCACTGTACTTTGGTAGATCATGTAAAGAATGATTAAAAATGTTCAGAGAGATGGATTAAATATATTCAGATGCTATGACAGATTAAAGTGTGATTCTAGTTTCAAGTTTCTATTGTTGTCAGTCAAGATGGTACTTAATGTGAGCAATGCATTGAGATCAAGACGAAGCTCTGTAGTCAACAGCAGCGATAAGAGCTTTTTGAGTCTTAACTTGTGTATAATTGTGTCTGAAGAGCAGTTTTTCTTTTCTTTCTTCTTTTTATTCCTCTGATTTACTAATAGCACAGATAGCCAAATGAAGAATGTGAATCTAGTGCTATGTGGAAAGCAGGACATGGAAACTAGCAGAGAATTAAAGAGAGCCTTCATTCATTACTTTTCTTTGCTGAGTAAACTATTTGAAAACCAGTAGAGAAAGCAGATCAGCAGTATCAACCTAAAATGTACACATATAAGCTCATAGAAGTTGAGATTCAGATTACTTAATACTGATTTTTTAAGTTTAGTTTTCCTGGAAATTGGTTGCTATTTTTTGGTAGTGGTGTTTTATTAAGAGTTTTTAAAAATTAATTGAATGTAACCCATTCCATCAGTTACATGGGGTACAAGGTTAGGGAACTCTTTAGAAGGACATAGAGATCCATCACTTTAAAATGTAAATGGATCTCCTACAGGGGAAATACAGACAGGTAATATTGAAGAGAGATATGAGTACGGATGAAGATCTGGCAGGTTCTCCCTTCCAGTTGTTGCCCAGATCAAGAGAGAGTAGAGAGGGATGACCTCTTAAGCAATACTGTCCTGCCTTTGTAAGCAGCTGGAGAGCAAGCTTACCCTGGTGTCATTCTGTAGTTCAGGTGGCAGAGCAAGGTTGCACCTCACTGGAAGCAGCTGAATCTGGGGATATACAGGACCTGGGGGGTGTGTCCTGCTATCCCAGGTCCAGCCTGCTGCAAGACTGAGCACATACTCCAGCAGAGAAAGGTACACAGTACTAACATGGCTGAGTGCACAGACCGACAAGGACAGAAAAGTGTCTGTTTCTCAGCACAGTTCTCATTCAAATATGAGCAGCACAGACTGTTCCTCTGCTCCGAGTTATTAGGTTTGAAGTCCATTAGTACAGTATACACACAGATGCAACACAGAAGTCTCTTGTGTTGCTATCTTTACAAGCTCACTTCACTTCATAGCAAGCCCCTAGACCACAGCTTCCTTGAGTTGCTAGCAGCTAGCTGGTCAGGACCCCTCCAGCTCGTGGTCTCTCATTCTTGAACTTGACCAGCCCATATTGTCACCTTTTTCTTCACACTTGTTCTCTCAGATTCACCTTGATGCTGTCTTTTACCCACCTTTGACTCTTCTTATGACTTAATAAATTTCTCACATCCTGCAATCATCAGAAAACATCTTTTCTGATGAGTTTTATGCACTCTCCCAAACCTCTGCTGCCAGTAAGTTCCATGCTCATTGAGACAGCAAGCCCCTCTAGTTGTATGCCATTACAGGGAGAAAGTTCCTTTCTGTGGCTCCTTTTGTTGAGCTTCACACCAAAAACAGTAGTCCAACCGGTCTCATTGGGTGGTTTTAAAGATTAACCATTTCTGTGTTCTCTCTTTGCAGTCATTACTAGGTTAGGAGGGCATCTTACCTTTCAATGTTCCTTTAATTTTTCCTCTTTGTTTTTGTTAGGATTAGCCTTTAATTGGATAATTTAACAAAAATTACTCTCATATTTGAGGTAGAATTCAATATACTTAATAATACAAATAGATACGCTGCACAGATAGTTTAAGCTAGCCATATCTGAGGAAAAAATAATTACAAGAACACACCTGTCTTGAGACATCTCTTATAGGATTTTCTTTTTGGCTTCTAGAGGCTATATCTCTTCATTCACTATAGAGATAACTTGGGTGACTGGTTTTATGCAGATGTCAAACTTTCAGGAAGGTTTTATGACCCATACATGTATTAATATATATCTATAAATTAGAGGAAACTAATATTAAATAAATAATTTACTGACTGATGAAAGGTAATTGGAAGGAGGTCTAGTCCTAGGAGGAAGACACACTAATATTTGAAATAAGTGTAGTTTTGTTTGTTTGTTTGAGATATGAGTTCTACCACCAGTTATTTTATAACATGTCAAATCTTAGTAAAAACATTTAATTCGTTTTTCTAAAGACGTTATCTCTATGAAACACTCAGTATGGATAAATTTATGCTTTTTATTTAGGCCAAGATGAATAAAATAAATGGAATTATAATTATATGAGTAAATGTTATTTCAAGCCCTCTAGCAACAGGAAATAGCTTCCTAACAAAATTACGTAACAGCTGCTATCACTAGTGATCAGTGTGATAATGTTTTCTCTCTTTTTCTCCTGTAGCAATAACATTTATTTGTATTTGTTAACAGTATTGTCTTCAACAGGTTGCATAGTGAGGAATAATGAAAAAAGCATAAAAAGAGGACATGTAAATATGGAAGTAGGAAGAAAGTCTGTGGTCTTTCATTTTGACCTGGAAATGTCTTCTTTGTACAGTCAATGTTATTGCCTAGGTTTTTTTAATTTATTTTTGATCACTAGATGAAAAGTGATCATTCTGGTCTAAACAAAATAAACACTTTGTTTATATAACATCAATGCTTATGAAAGCCTGAAAATTCTGTCTTCAAACCAGAAATGAGACGATTTTGTCAGAATTGCATTTTATGTATGGATTATACTGAAGCTATGTGGTTAAAACCATTATAGTTATATAGTTACAGCTGGTGGAAAGTGAAGGCAAGTTGGTTTCTTTGGGTCAGTTAGCTTATGAACAAAACTGGAAATAAGTCATAGCCAATTAAAAAAAAAGGTATGACATTTTCCAAAGAAACAAAGAACATTGTGAGTACTGAGCAACAATACAATGATAAAGTGATACAGGGAGGAGAGTATTAATGCAAATATCTTGTGTGACAGCAAACAGAATTCTGTACCAGCAAACGCTGACAGAATGAAGAGGAGAAAAGAAAGATTTTGCCCACAAAATTTTATGTACAATAAATGTTACAAGTTGAATTTCTAAAGGAAGCACTGCACAAAACATTTGTAAGCTCAGCATCGGTGTGTCCCGGTTTGAGGTAAAATGAACTAATTTTCTGTTTTATAATATTACTTTTTTAGCTAAGCCTGTTCTAACTAACTAAACTCTGAAATTAACAGCTCATTGTTCAGAAAACACAGAGTGGTAAGACCTGATTATACCAAGGAATGGTGTGCAGGTTGGTCCTTTCTTATTGCTATAGCAACCAAGGTCAGGTATTTCGTTCTTTGCCCCATTGGAGGTTCAGAAGCGGAAAAGCGACTAGGGGTCACACCTGTAGGGAGGAATGGACAGGACAGGTCACCCAAAACTGATCAACTGGGGTATTCCTTCCTATCCACATCATGCTCAGTATCAAAGCTGACAGATCATAGAATCACAGAATGGTTAGAATTGGAAGGGACCTTAAAGATCATCAAGTTCCATTCCCCCTGCCATGGGCTGGGACACCTCCCACTACACTACATTGCTCAAAGCCCCATCCAGCCTGACCTTGAACACTTCCAGGGATGGGGCATCCACAATTTCTCTGGGCAACCTGTTCCAGTGCCTCACCACCCTCACAGGAAAGAATTTCTTCCTAATATCTAATCTAAATCTCCCTTCTTCCAATTTAAAACCATTACCCCTTGTCCCATCACTACACTTCCTGAGAGTCTCTCTCCAGCTCCCCTGTAGGCTCCCTTCAGATACTGGAAGGCTGCTATAAGGTCTCCCCAAAGCCTTCTCTTCTCCAGGCTGAACAGCCCCAGCTCCCTCAGCCTGTCCTCATGGGAGAGGTTCTCCATCCCTCTAATCATCTTTGTGGCCCTCCGCTGGACCTGTTCCAACAGTTCTATGTTCTTTCTATGTTGAGGACTCCAAAGCTGGACACAGTACTCCAGGTCTGTCATCATTTTCAGTGTTTTGTTTGGCACTAACAGCATTTCTCACAAAATTCCTGAGTAGCATATTAACCTTAATTCCAAGCAGTAATATATGTGCACACTTACAGTCTGAAGGAGGAAACAGAGATAGAGTCTGTATCTATTCTAAGATCTATTCTCTATCTATTCTATTTCCCTTTATGCATATTTTCAGTCTAGATTGAACAGACTTGAACAGAAAAGAAGGAATTTATATCTGATTGTATTTACGGTAGCAAGATCCAGACTGCTGGCAGTAACTTTTCTCAAGAGTTCAAGGGCTGATTTAAGTTAGAGATAAAGCAAAAGATAGAATCTCCTCTGCCAGATCCTTTTTGCCCTGGCGTGTTGCATTAAAAAAATAATAAAAAAATCCACCCTAGTAACACTGCAACACATCCCATAAGACAAAAATTTCCGTGTTCATTACAAGAAAGAACTTTTAATTCTTTGTAATTCAGCCATGAGTCAGTAATTGCTACTGCATATACTTTATTATTTAAGAAGTTACTTCTGACCCTCCTCTCTCCTCTCTCTTCTCTCTTTCCTTATTTTTNCTCTTTTTTTTTTTTTTTTTTTTTTTTTTTTTTTTTTTTTTTTTTTTTTTTAGTGGCTATTGAAATAGAAGGGAGAGCTACAAATAGCATTCACCGTTCAAAGCTGTCGGAAAGAAGTATATAACAAAGAAGCTATGTAAATAATAAGCTCAGTAATAAGCTCAAACAGTTTTACAGTCATCCAAGGAACAGAGGCAAAAGAAGACATTGCTTCTCACTTACATAATTAAAAAATAGTCTAAGAGAAGGCATCCAGGTGGAAAAAGCAGCTTGAAGTGGTGCAGAGTTCTAGTTACAATGAGGGAGGACAGAAAATAATAGATTTGGAAATTAAATCAAATCTGCAAATGCATTAAGAATTGCTTCACCTTTAAAGAGTAACAATCTCATTCCCTGTGTCAAAACAACCTCCCTCGAATTATAAATTGCAGTCCTGACACACAGTCCTGAGTAAAAGTTTAAGGACCCCATCCCTGAAGCATGGTAGGTTATCACAGAATCATCAGATTATTCAGGTTGTCAGAGACCTCTGGTGTTCATTGAGCCCGGTCACCAGTTCAAAGCAGAGCCAACTTCAAAGTAGATCAGGCTGCTCAAGACTTCCAGTTCAGTTTTGAAAATATCCAGGACCCTCTCTGGATAATACAGCTTGGTGTTTGAACACTTGCACCTGGATTGTTCTTTTCCCTGTTTTCTCTGGTCAGAACTTGCTTTGCTACAGCCCATTGACAGAGAAGAACCTGATTCTGTCTTTTCTGTTATCCCACTTTCTGTAGTGGATTTTTAAAGCACTGGAACAGGTTGCCCAGAAAAGTTGTGGATGCTCCATCCCTGGAAGTGTTCAAGGCCAGGCTAGATGAGGCTTTGAGCAACCTAGTCTAGTGAAGATGTCCCTGTCCATGACAGGGGGGTTGGAACTTGATGATCCCTTCCAACTCTAACCGTTCTATGATTCTATGATAAAGTCACAGACTGTCTGTGGACAAGTTTAATATCCCCTTAGGGTATGGGACACCCTCACTCCCAATGCGAAAGTTATACTTCTTTCCCAGCTCCACCACAGTCTTAACTCTATTTCTGCTGGATATTTTAGAATCATCTTGTATTTTGCCAAGAAGAAAATCTTAGACTTCCCTCCTAAAATGCCCTGACATACTCTGCCTACTGTCTTTTCAGGTGATACCACTTCACTCCTCTTCCTTATAGCACCTAGCCATAGCATATAAAAAATCCATCTTTTTTTTTTTTTTTTTGTCAAGAATTACAAAACTGATATTTTTTTCGTCTTGCCTGATTGTGATTATTTGTACCTGAAGTCATTTCAGTACTGTCCTGGAACATAGGTGCAGTTGGCATAATTTTTTGTCACAACACATTGCAAGATAGAGTTGGCTTTGGTATTTCTGATTTCCCAGCCTGCTTGTTTGACTAATTAGATGTTGGGTACTGTAGATGTTTTTGAAGTTGTTTATTCCCTGTCTAATGACATTACATGTGTCACAGCAACTGGTAATGCGAGGCACTCAGCTTAGGAGATATACAGGAAACAGCTGGGGTTAGCCACTGCCAGGCTACAGAGAGCCTTGTTTCCTCTTTACCCACAGAAAATATGCTAGAAAGGGAGAGAAAGAAGGAGAAAAAAAATTAAATATATTACATATATATTGCTACTATCTGTCTCAGAGAGAGGAGACAAAGGCACTAGCTCTGATTCTGTGTATCTTGACCTATCTTTAGTTTTGCAGTTTTGGCTTGCAACATTTTACTCAACTTTGGGCAACACCTACTTTTCTTTTAAGTTTCTAGCAGATATCCCAGTAAACTGTTGCCAAAAATAAATAGATAGTTCGGGGGAAAAAAACAAAAAAAAAACCACACAACCAAAAAAACAAAAAAACCCAAACAAACAAATGATAGCTTTGTGCTTTCCAGTGGATTCTTGATTTATTTCATACCCCTCTCCTAAAGTAGTTTCATATTGCAAGTGATCACATCTGGCAGCTTCCCAGGTAAAAAAACCCTGCCAGCTCAAAGGTGCATGGCCAGGACATTAATATTCATGCTGTGTTTTGCCCTTCTCATTTGTGTACTTAACTCTCTGAGACACAAGTAGGTCCATGGGGAGCACTGATGTGGGAGTTCCAGCCAGTTGGGTATCAGGACTTCATTAAAA
>VXBW01001079.1:642387-656205 GCA_013400375.1 Thinocorus orbignyianus | reverse complement strand
TTTTTTTTTTTTTTTGGATGGTGGTGGTAATGGGGTTTATCTTTGTAGCCCTGAGTGCGGCAGAGTATCTTTTCATATTTTAAAAAAATCTCCAGCAAGAAGAAAAAAGGTCAAGCAAGGAGCGGCTGCATCCCACAAAATTTCATAAGCATGAAGAAAATTAGAGAAAATTGTACTATAAGGCAGATTTTATACAACAGGATTGTACCCTGTAGCATCCCCTGTGTAACTTGTGCTTGTAAAGAATAACAGCTTTTCTTTACTGATCCCCAAACATATAAATTACACTAGGTTAACTTAAAAGACACTTACCTGACAGATCTCCTTATATCTTAAACACATTTTCTAGTAGAGATCAGATGCTGCCCTTAGCAGTTTGACCCTTTATTTTTTTATCAGATCGCAAGTTCACATACTTGCTATTAAAATTTCATATGGTGAAAACAAGCAGCTTAATATAAAATTCAAGCAGAATAAAATGAACACTGAAATACCGTAGTAATGGATTATCTACTTTTAGAGAAAAAAAAAACAACAACAGATCTTAATTGAATACCCATACAATAAAGTTAACTTATTTGTTGGAGTTTTACTTTATGGATAAGTTTCTGTTTCTTGAAGAACTGTAGGACAATTCCATATTTTGGATTACAATAAGGCACACTGATTTCGACCATTTTTGTTTAACTGAGGGAGATAATGTAGTTCCTATTAATGTGAGCAACTGATAATAACAAATTTCATCAAAAACACAGGAAAGGATGTTTCATTTTTCTCTTCTGTTCTTTGGATACATCAGTCTAGCACTCGATAGAGTTAATGACCCTTTTATTTGGAATTGTTATATTTCATATAAACCAGATTTCTAATAAAATAATAATTTCTGAGTCAAAGTGTCTGATTTCCTATCCTGTAACCAGTCACTGCCACACAAGCTTTTAATTTCGTTAAATAAAATATTAACAACTAGACAAGTAAATTTGTACCTGCTCAACTGTATGAGTGAATAATATAAAATATTAGGCTTTGTACTCTACGAATGGCTTCATTTGAAAGAAAAGAAAAAAAAACACATTAAATTTAATTCTACTAATTCTGATTTTAATAGTAGAATTCATTGCTATGAAAAGAAACTCAAAAGTCTGCTCTCAGGAGTATTTCTTAGAAGATATGGATTGAAGTGTTGCCACTCAAGAGATAAAAAGTTAAAGTAGCCATTCACAGCCATGATGAATAGCTCTGATCCCTGATGTGTCAAGTGGAGGGGGTCATGCCTTCTCTCTGAACCTGTGTCTGAGCATGTGTTTTTCACCAGATGAAACTGTATGAGGATTTTAGTCAAATGCATACAGAATTTTGTTGTGTTGATGGCATGTTTTGGAAAAGGAACATTTTGGTTATTTTGGTGTTTGTGAATACAATTTTCTTCCAACTTTAGCACATCTACACACCAGATAAGCAAGCTAACAGTCAAAAATCTGCCCAGCTCTCCAGGCACACATCTATGTCATCTGTAAATTAATATTTTAAAAGTATATCCATGTATTTGCCTTCCCTTGGCAATTGAGTAATTTAGAAGAAAAAATTTAAGTCTAATTCTCTTTAGTTGTTTTTAATAGTACAATTTGTTGTTATGAAAACACAAGCATGTTACTCTTTTACTAAAACAGAACAGACAGAGTGAAAGTGATCATGAGATTAAATGGTGTATTAAAAACAGATGAGCTTTGGCATGCAAAGTGGCTTTTCCATATTCCTGATATAACTTTGATTCCTATGCTCAGCAGAGCATGAATGAAATAAGGACTGCAACTCTGTTTCTTTTTGCAGTGAGCTAAATAATGGTTTAGACTTTCCTTAGCCAAATCACCATCTGAATCAGAAATGCACCCTGTACTGGGGAAATGCGGATTCTGCTAATAAATATATTATTTGATATAATCTAATTAGAAATGCTTTTGGAAATAGGAGGATAGTTTGTCTGATAAGGTTGAAGAGTGGAAAAGCAGACAATATACAGGGCTCAAATTCAGATTTATGTGGTGGATTTCAGTCTGAAGCTTGTCACAATCAAGTCCTGCTCATTTGTGAACACTGAAATAAGGGGGATTTCTTAAAAAACTCTGAGCAGCTATGTAGTTTTTTTATTTGTCATCAGATCCATTGTGGAGCTCATTTTGGAAGACAGGTAGCTTGGAAACTGAAGCAGTGAATAAATCCTATTCTGCATGAATGAGATTTAACAAGACTCTGCCTTAGCAACCACCAAGCAACTATCAGATGATCTAATATCAAGGATAGCCAGCAACGTGATACAGCTTGCTAGCATCTGAGATCTGATGATTTGTAATGTGTAGGATGAGATTATTAATTAAAAAATAAGAATCATTGTCATGCGTTTGTTTAAGATAGAGAAGACACGAAGTTAGAAACAGAAACCATTGCAAAACTTAGATTTGAATAGCAGCCTCACCAAATAGACTCATTGGGTGAACTGTTGCCACTACAAGAAAATCAAATCCTACAGCAGGTGAAATTATGCATTGTATAAAGTCAATAAGCATAATCCTGCTGTGATTTTTTTTGTTACCCTCGGCTTTAAAGACAAGGACTCTGTTAGAGCCTGTCAGACATTGTTGGTCCCAGGCTTTGTCTCATGTAAACTAGTCACATATATCTGACTGCTTTGCTGCTGCTGCTCCTCCTGAAGGTAAGTGCTGGAGAAGAAAATGATCCGTGAAAATCCCTTCTCATCACTGCACCTGCCTGTACTGTCTCTGGCAAAGGAGACCATCAACATCCCACAGCTGTTTCCTGAATATTTACCTTTATGACCTGTTTTTCATCCTGGTTCTGAATTTTTGCATTTGGGGTCTGTTGCATAAATCAGACGACCTGTTTTCAAACTGGGCCACGTTGGGTTTAGGGAAGGAAGAAGTAAGAAGGTACTCCAAGCAGGGATGGAAAATGAAGACCCAGCAGAAGTTCTGCAGCTTTTAGTTTTCTCTTCCATTCCTTCGTTTCTCTCTTCCTTGATGAAAATTCTTCTCTCCGTGACAGCAAAGCTAACAGGAACAGGCTGACAAGAGATGTGCAGGGACAGTTGGTTACAGCACAGGCTGGCATGCACTCCTTGTATGTAGTAGTGGCTCATTTGTTGGGACATGGATTTCAAGGAGAGGTCGATCAATTTCAGGTATGAGAATCAACTACATAGAAATGATGGAGCTAAATTGGTATGAGCTTTCTAGCAGTGACAGGATAACCTCAGCTGAAGGCTATTATTCATCAGCTAGCTTTCTCCTTTCTATTGCTTTCTTCAAATAATCCTGAAATCATGTGTCTTCTCTGTTTATAGAAAATAAATACTTTACTTGTACAGGGATGTCAGGTTAAACCACTCTGAGATTGGGCTACGAAATAACAAACTGATTAGAGCAGATCAGTCATTTACAGAACTGAACATCAGGCATCCCTACTAATCCATGTGCCTCTATGTTCCCAAATGTGCTATTTTCTTCATCTTATTAATGCTTTCAAATAAAAAATCCATACAAAAGAAGTAATTTTCCCAATGGACATTATGTCCAATTTTCTGGCCCTAGCTCAGTCAATTAACTGTATTGTATTGTCCTAATTGTTAAACTAAAGTGGGAAAAACAACATTTGAAAGTATATTACACTGTTTTAAGATTCTTTTTAACCATTTAGGTCTTAAAGACATTTTTATCATGAGTGTGATTCAAATACTGCTGTGCTGATGAATTTCTTGTAATTCCCTTTCAAATATTTTCTGCAGATATTGTTGCTTATGACTTCTACTATAATCAGGAGTGTAATGACAGCATCAATAATCATATTAGCAGTCTTCTAAATTAATCTAGCTTTTAAAAAAATCACAAATAAACAAACAAACAAAACAGCAACAAAAACAGATGCAAAAAATCCTAAGCAATATGGTATTCACTGTAGATGTGTGTTCAGTCTCTGGCAGGTTTGTATAAAACCATCGTGACACATTCTCATAGCATTTCTTTCTGAACCTAGACAGATTAAATTTACTTTTAGTACTTCCATAAGTGCAGTAAATGTTCCCCCAACTGCAGTCTATACATATGGTCAATGGCAAGGCACTAAAACTGCTCAACCTGCTGGTCTGATCCAGTCGGATGTTAAGATTTCTGTTCTAATCTGCTTTGAGGAATGAGTGATAGGTCTTTCACCTATGCTAAAAATACTATGCTGAGAATTGTAGACATTACTGTAGTAAAGGAAAGCTAATTTGGATGGTTGGTTTGTTTGTTCAAATTTTCCCCTGTTAAAATGAAGTTAAAAGTCACTCAGAGTTTTGGGAATTACATATTGACTATTACCTGGCTGTTAAAAGTAGAAGTTGCAACCAGCATCTCTTCATCTTGACTGATTTCCTTAGTGAAGTCCTCCTTCAATTAATGAAGCAGCTGGATAGCCCCTTGTCTCCATTGCTGAAACCACTGCTGTTTCCCAGAAGATGTTTTGCTAAACTGAGAAATTGCTGAAGAATTCACTCACTCCTTACCCCTCAGTATAGGATGCTGCAAAAACAGCCAAATGAGGTTTAGTAATGAAGTGGCAGAGTTGAGAAACCTCTCTAAGGAGAACGTTGTCCTTCCCAAAATCCAGGGAAGGTTGAAGGCTAACACTGGTGAAAGCATATTGAGGCTTTACGTACAAAGCTGCAGAGCAATACAGTAGATCTGATGATGTTCAGCTTCACAGAAGCTTTGGTTTCATGGTGGCAATTGCAGGCTTTTGGGTCCACAAATCAAATGGAGTATTCATTTATCTAAGGTTGCCTGGTCAGGCCCATCGACTATGTAAGGAAGGATATGTATAAAAATAAAATGGAAAATGTGTGCTAAAAATAATATTTGTGGGTTTGGTATTTAAAGATCCAATTAATCTCATTTAAAATCGTAATTGAAATTTTTTGTCCATTCAATTTAAATTTATCTCCTAGCATATTTTTTTTAAAAAATAAAATGGATTCATTCTATGTCTGTAATAATAACATGATTTTTTTAGCAACATTTTATTTTATGGAAAACATTTATATCCAGGGGTGGCTGAAAGTTTTAATTGATTTTTCACACTTCATTGCAGTCAGTTTTTGCAAATACTTCTTGCTTGTTCTCAGTAGTGTCCCAAACCCAGATTTAATTTTGATGTGGTAAGAGGGTTAGTGTGCCTAGAATTCCAATATATTATTAAAAACATTTTTTTTAAAGTTTAGTAAATAAAGTATGTTCATGCATTTTGTGGATGTTAAACTTCCGTTTGTATCTCCTGAATTTTAAGCTGTTTACATACCATGAATTCTGCATTCTGAGCCTGAGTAGTATCTTATTTTTCAAATCATCTCAATGAAGACGGAAAGACTACTTAAAGAATAAGTTTTTGATCCTGAAACGTCTAACCCCATTTGATTTCAAGCAGGGATATTCTTGCTGAAATGGCTTTTGATGTTTTATCCATATGACCAATATGTGTATGAGGATTTACAGGATTTAGCTTACTATGTGCTGCAGAAGGAAAGTCTGATACAGTATCTGGCCAACAGCTCATATTTAGTAGATGTTTTGAAAGGTAGTTCATATTTTCAAGTGAGATACATATAGCTGACTGTGTACTATACTAGAATTTCCTGGGTTTAGCTGTTAAAGTTTATGGGAAATAGGATACATGAAAATAAAAATGTATAATATTCTGTGTTAGCACATTTTCCTGTAATTGAAATATAGCAGCAGTTACTGCATCATTAATATATAAGTATATTTTTACTCCTCTTTATATAATGGGTTACAATACAATCAATATCATTTTCTTGATCAAAGACAAAATGTGTGTGTATTTGTGAAGTGAGGTCTGACATTATGCATTATCTGTGTTAGAGGAAATAAGTCAATGTGCATCGCCAAGCAATATATCAGAGGGATTTGGTGAGGGGAAGATTAAGGAGAACTGTGTCTTTTCTCTCATTTCAATATAGTCACCAAGGAGAAAAGTTTACTCTTTAGACTGTGGCAAAAGCCTATGTTTTTCTTTCACCCCTGCCCATCCCACTCCAGTAGCAAATTCAAGTAGAAGCTATAATCTTTATTGTGTTTATGTCTGCTGGGCATATTTTAGGAGCATGGCTTTAAAACTAAGAACAAACTTGGAGAAAATAGAAGCTGTGACAGCGACAGTGACTGGAAAAATAGTGTGTTATTTCTTCACAGTTTGCACACATGGGAGTCAGTAGCCTTTTGTACTCACAGGATTCAGCAGTTTATCATTAGGACCAGAGAGGCAAGGGGGAGCCCAGCTTTTGCTGCCTGAGGACGTCTTCCTGCAGAAGAAGTTTAATTAAACTGTGTCCTCCTCTGTATTTTATCTTGTGAAAGACTGACCAGTGTTTCAGTTAATACCCCTGTAAATTCCTTTGCCAAATGTCATTAATTTGACAACAGCCTTGGGAAGCAAAGGGTCTGGAGGTCAAACATGTTTTGCCTCCCTGGGAACTTGGGACTGCCCTCAACAGCAGCAGCTGGAAGGAGAAAAGAGCAAATAGGAGTTATACAGAGTATCTCTCGTGATAAATATTGAATAATTGTTTTTTATGGGCTCATTTTCAAAACATATTTTAATGTCTGCAGGTAAAATGTACTGCTCATCCTAAAAGATCTTGTATATCATGAAGTTTCTGTTTCAGAAATCAAATTTTGCTTATATCGGATATGTGTATATTTACAACAAAATTGAATTTTATGTTAAAATAAATTATATGTCCATGGAATTTTATGTTCACTTTATTGAACTTAAAATATATGCCAAACAACAAATGACAGTCTTAGCACTCCAAAGCTAAAGAGTTTCTCATACTGATGCATTCAGTGCCAGTTCACCTTATATTCATTCAAGTGAGTGAATCTTTGAAATCATGTACAAGTGGAGAAGCTAAGGTTATACATTTTCCTCCACAATGGGGAAACTATCATTTAGATTAGAAAAAGAGAGAGAGACTGATCAAAATTCAAACACTTGAGTAATGTCCTGAACATCAAGCTTCTGTAATCGGGAATAAAATAACTGCAGCTAATTAACTTTAGCACTGGAATAAAAAAAAAAAAAAAAAAAAAAAAAAAAGGAAAGAACACATTTGCCAATGAAGCAAGTAGCTCTTAGAAAGCAAAAGAACTCAGGCTGTTAATTGTATGGATCTGAGCCATGCCTGGGGAAAGGAAGCTTCCTTTAGCACAGGAATGACTTATCTTCTCTGGCCTTCTGCCCCATATTTGTCCATCCTCTTCCAAGAGTGTTCTTTATCCCTTAGGAAAGCTGGGGAATGGAGCAGAGTCTTAATTAAAGGTTGTCATTACTCTAAAACTTAGTAGAGAGCATGATGTACCTTAATTGCCACAAAATTATTTATTTCACTGCCTATTACTATATCACTTAATTTCCAAAATTTCATGTTGCCTAGCAGATTTCCAGAGCGGTTAATTTTATTTCAGTAATTGAAGAAGCAACCTTAAAAAATAATCTACTTTCACAGATTATTTTTACAGAAAAAAAAATCCTTTTTCAACTTAGTTCCCAATATGATATATTTGAAGCATTTTCTCAAATTTAATAAAAAGCCCATGATTTTTGAGGTGAGAATATGGAATATAAAATTTAATCTGGAAATAATAATTTGACAGAAATAAATAAGCAGATAACACAAATATGGAATTCCTAGAGTAGAGCATGAAAATTCTGAAAACTCATGCTTCAGGACAAGAAGTAGGAGGCTTTACAAAATATAAAAATCCTTTCACTTTTCAAGCTCATAACTCACATAGTGTGAATTAATTGCAAATTTTCCAAGCGTTTACCATTGCCTGAAGATCCAATATCAATGAATTCTCATCAGAAAGACTCACGGAATTAATAATTAGACCTAGATAATGGTAACTTTGAAATCAATCTGACTTTACGTCTTACTTAATGTTTTGGTACATAAAAAGTACACAGTTTAACACAGTGAACGAGCTAATAGATGGATACTTAGGTACTCAGATTATTTAAATTGAGTATAGTTTGTACGGGTCTATTTCAACACATCAATTGTACTGCAACTGTATGATGATGAATTGCCTTTCAACTCTTCTCTCCCTGGGAGAAGTTCCATTGTTCAGAAAGAGCCATAGCAAAGCCAGCTGGCAGCTAGACTGAAAAATAATTGCCCCAATATGGACAAAATAACAACAGTAATTGCTGGGTTTATTAAGATGCGGTATTAGTTACATACAAATCTTACACACCCTGATCTTGAACGTACAATACTCCTGACTATATGAATTTGGCTATTAAAAGAATGTATGAGCCTTTGAACTATATGTGGATGTTTACAGATTTTGATTATGATTAAAAGCAATTTCAGATAGCTATTAAAGCAACCTTAATGTTTCCTCCTGTCTTCAGCTCTGATTCTCCAAATGATCCCTGTTCAGCAAGCCATTTAACCATGTGCTTTAAATCTCTGCTAAATACATACCGCTTGAAAGCAACAGAAAATATTCTTGCAGTATCCATATGTTCCTCTTGACTTGAATATTGAGATGTAGTGAAATTTGGTTATAAATTTGGTTATATAAGTTATAAATATGAGTCCTCAGTCATTATTGAAGACTGCCTTACCAGTTAATGTGAATTCTTGTAAAGGTTTCTTGTTGGTCTTAGAATTAGAAACCTTAATGAGTGCAGGGTGTTCATTATATATATATTATAATGCCTGGTTAGTTGCCTAGATTAGAGAGCAAACTTGGTAAACCAAGTAATTTACTACAGTTATAAATCCACATACAAATATGACTGTAAGGAACTGCACCCATATTGTCCAAGTCGACATTGTGCTGTGATGCTATTATTGTACCTGTTCTACTGCAATTTCTAAAAAACTATTTGAAAGGCACCAGCATTGGACTACTACCAGATAAAACAGTTGGCAACACTGTGCCATGGTCATTACAAGGGCACGGGGCAGACTACTAAGAAGCATGATGAAAAATCAGAGATTTGCATCGTGTGTGAATGACTTTATCACTGCTTCCTGTGATCCTCTTCAGTCAAAATAATGTAAAGTTATTAATGTGGGTCATATATATTTTGACTTCTGCATCAAGCACAGGGGAAAACCATTATGCCAGTGTGAATGTTCTCACTGGTTGCTGATCTCCACGCTGTAGCTAATTTTTTATCCCTCTTCTGTCTGCTTGGCACTAGCATTGAGAGATAATGACTATGATAGTAAAGAGACTGAAACAGGGGATATTAGAAATAGTTTTCTCAAAATGGGAATACAGTTGTTCTGCTGTTGTAGGTAGACTTAAACCAATTATTTTTCTTGAAAGATTTCTGTCCTCTCCCCTCCCTCCCCCAGCCCCAGCAAATTTAGATGGCGTATCCTATTTTTCTTTAAGCATGTTGTGCAGAATGAGGAATTGCCGCTTGCAGAAAACGGAATTATTATTAGAGACTAAAATTCAGATTGCTTGTTTCAAAATATTTGTATCACAAATAGGATAAAGGTAATGTAAAGTTGATACAGAATCCTGCTTTGAGTCATTTTACCTGTCATCCAAAGATTAAGTTCCAAGAGAAAAGTATGAGAAAATCTTGAGGCTTTTGGAAGTGAATTTCATACACATCAGGTGGATGAAACCAGGGTGATGTATTCAGCATCCATTTTGTTAAGGTATTCAGAGCTGTAGAGTTGTGGTTCAGCAAGGGAAGTATTTCTTAGTGCAAAGTTTCATGAGTACTGTAATGTTTTCTTTTTGATAAAGCATAAATAAATATCACGTTTAAAGCATGCAGTTACAGATTCAGAGACATAAATTAGAACTGTGCTTCAGACTCAAAAAGCTACTGATGGTCATCCAAATTGTGAGTGGATAGCTGGCCAGGAAATCAAAGTCCTCTCCTGAGTACCTTCAGCTATACAGAGTAATCTAGTGATCTCTCCAGTTTTACTTTTGTTTTGGGATTGAGGCTGGGTTGATAACTGCAGGATTTCTGAGAGGATAAATATGCAGTTTCTCGTGGTTTTGTGTCAGCTTATGTGGACAATCAAAGAAAAGAGATCCTGGAAAGGAACTTAAGGAGTCACCTCAACTATGTCAGCACTGTGCCTTCTTCAGTTTGACGTAAACGTGGTAGAGAGCCTAATACATTTTTGAGACATGTCAGGACAGATTTATTTAGCTCTTAGAGAAGGCTGAAATAGGGTTTCTTACAAAAACTCCTGCCTTGTGGCAGGCAGTATCCTAGATCTGCCGTGAAATGTTGTAATTATCTCATCCTCCTACCAAGCTTTGCTCATGTGGCATCACCAATAGATAGATGGAACACTCTTAAAATGTCACCTAGAATCAGGTGATGTAACACCATAACCAGCCCGAGCAGTAAGCATACACTGCTGTCCTGAGTTTCCTTTCCTGTGGATATGCATGTTGTTCACGAAGAAGTAAACCTTGTGTGCAGCCCTGGGAATAGTAGTTATGAATGACCTATAATTATTCTTGGGGACCCCAGAGCCTGTCTTCAAGATTTCCTGATCTAGAATAAGCCTTAATCAGAAACCCATGTCTTGGGGATTAGCTCCAAGTACGTGTCCAGATGTTGAACAGGACCAGGCTGCAAATCTGGGCTCTTTACAAAAAGCGATTGGTTCACAGAGCAGGATCACAGACGCAGAAGGAAGAATATAAGCATTCCTGTAAAAGCCTGAAAAAGTTCGGTACTGAGTGACCAAAATATCATTAATCAAGTAGTGTTTATAAGTGTCTTCCTTTTATTGTATGAAAACACAGGTAATGACAGAATCCAAAGCCAGAAGAAAATTTCGTAGCGTTGTTTCCATTTCATTTTTTCTCTTCTGTTTTTTAATATTGGCTTTTAAAATCTGCTAAAGAACCTTGTACAAACTAGTTAAGCATCTAATAATCAGTGAAATAGCCTTGTTTGTACAAATGGACTAGTTTATTGCCACATTGTTATTGTATTATTCTTTTTATTAATCATTTCCAATAGATAGCAAAGCAAATTGACCTCTAAAAACTAGGGAATCACTTTTTATTATGTTCTGTTATTCATGCTTTGAATATTCCTCTTTGAAATCAAAAAGAGGACTCAGGAAGAAGGAAGTACTTATTACTATGAAATTCTGTTCTCAAATACTGTTTAAGTAACATTCTAGCAATGATTCCAACCGCTGAATGCCAGAATGATGAGCTTTTATCATATTGAAAAGCTTCTTAATTATATATTCCATAATGCTCTAGAATTAGTTGGATGGCCTCTTTTCTGATTATGTATCATTTTTCAAAACACGTTCTCTATTATAATTCTTGGTGTCGTAATGATCGTGACTACCTGTTTACAAAGAATTAGTGGAACAACAGCAGTCATTGTCAGAATATATAGCATTTTCCCTCAGTAGCAACCAAAATCTGACCTTTACTTTTACTAAAGCAAAGAACAGTGGAGAGGAGAGGCACAGAGGAATGCTGATCGTTGTTGTGTGTACAATGACTTTATGATCTATAATGTGCAAAATTATTTCTTTAGCAAAGCTGACATATGGAAAGGATACCATATATACCAAAGGACTATGGTCCTTCCCCCACTCCTGTTAGATATGCTGCTTTAATCTATCTAGCCTACGTACTTCAACCTAAGTATGTCAAGTTAAAAAATTATTTTCAGATCGAGCAAACAGTGGGGATAAGACAAGAAGTGGTGGCTTAACACTGCATGTCTTCTGAAACGTCAGCAAAGCCCTGGCAGAGTCCAGAAAGGTGCTGGCACTACCATAATGATGGGCAGTTTGAAGAAGAATATCTTAAGAATGGTGGAAATATTTCTGACTCTGTTCTTCTGAGGTTCTGTGCATCTAAGTGAAGATTTACATAGGAATAATCTCAAACTCACCTTGTCACAATCAAGTTCAGCCTTTTATTTTCATGGTCAGGGTTCTAGATTGTCACTTCTATGGAGGAGTACCTTTTTCCTCCTATTTTTCTTACACGTACAGTAAAATATTTGTCTAAAGATATTTTGTTCTATGTGCTTCCAATTTTTTTCTTTATTTATGTGTATTTTTCCATTTTCTTGAGGTGTCTAGAGCCCTCTGCTGGTGCCTGGCCACTGCAGGTTACTGTGGTTTTGACATGTCAAGCACTGCCTGGTTAGACAGAAGTTGTCGTGTGTGTGGTTGGTTGTGGACGTATTCTACTGCATAGTGTGCTGCTCCTGTGTATGTAAAATTATTTTTTTAAAGAAGTTAAGGATACCTAAAGAACAGTTGCTAATACCATATCCATATATTTTATAGCAAAGGCTTTGTGGTTTTACCTCTGCAAGCTCAGGGGAAGTGCTTTACTTCATTTCTACAATCACCAGGGATTCCAGAGCTGCCTGATTGTTTCAGAGCCTTTCATTTGAACAGAGCTGTGCCTTTCCTCCCTGAAAGCATTATTAATGAAAAGGATATTTTGGGAGCTATGAAGGAACTCCTCAAGAAAAGAGACAGCATGGCGAGGGAGGGAAGAGTGAGGAGATGCCAGTCTTGTTAGGATGCTGAGAAGAAGTGAAAGAACACTGTTAAGAGGAGAGAAATATGATTATGCAGCACCAGAACTGCAGTAGCCTCTGCAGAACAGAGAATAATAGAAGCAACACAAGACAGAATTTTCCCTTTGAAGTCACTGGTGGGAGACTCCCTACATGGGCATGCAGATCTTTCTCTATTTTATCTTTCACAGGTGAATTATTAATTTCAGTGTGCTTGAGAAAGATTTTGAGCAAGGGGGTATAAATCCTGCTTTTCAATCTGTTTATTAAAAGAGAATGCCCAGTCTGCATGTAATCAATTTAATTTTCTTGTTAATAGCAACATCCAATTAAGAAATCCTTTAGAAGCCTATAATTCGAATTTAACTGGGTAACACTTGGAATTGTTTTGTAAAAATGAATGCTGCAGTTTTTTATGGGATACCTTATCTGACATTTCCACTGTATACAGTAGTTAATGTTTTCACAGTAATTTTATGTCTCAAGTACAAATTTCTTGGCTAATCTATATTCTGCTAAACCTGGAAAGCAATACATCTTGTTAATCTTCCTATTATCATTAAAAGCTAGAAGATGGTTTGTGATAGCCACTTTTAGAGCATCACAAGATCCTCCATTTATTCAGTCAGGACAAGAATGCTGGAAATGGAGAATTTGTATTAGGTGTTTTCCCAAACACTTCTTGGAACAACAAGAAATTCAGTGTGATAATTCTGAAATAAAACTAGTATTGAAGAATCAGCTATTATAGCACATTGGGATAAAGGCTTTGTTGTAAGTGCATGCACAATTAATTAGCATTACAAGCTTGATGTTCTAGTTCCTTTATTCTTTACTGAAAAGTGTAAAAACAAATATATTTAGAGAGAATACTTAAAGCTGTAGTTGGAAATGAATAACTGCATAGTAATCTAATACCCTGGCTAACTGGTATTTCACATGGACAGATGGTGGTTTGTTATCAAAATCTGGCATAGGGACCGTGGCATGAACACCATCTTGGCAGGAGCTCAGCAAGGCATTTTGCGCCATGGGGGTGCAAAAATCTGTCTCAATATTGAAGGTACACTTCCTGTCACTCCCTCACTCCTCTTTTGAAAGGTGGTTGTACCTTTAACTCCATGTAAACAGAGTAGGCTTTATATCACTTTTTTTTTTTTTTTTTTTTCCCCCCATCTT
>VXBW01001079.1:575913-641744 GCA_013400375.1 Thinocorus orbignyianus | reverse complement strand
CCCAATTCATTCTAAACTGTCTTGAAAGTGCCTATTTTGTGTATGTATTTGTACATTTTCCTGCACAGACTTACAGGGACAGATTCTTGAGTCTTCTCTTTACTATATCCCCACATCAAAATACCATGTCTTCGTGTATTTACTTTTTTCCCAGTCACACAAGTGTCTCTCATACATCTACAAATTCACTTAGTACAGTTTATCCTAAGAATGTTTGAAGAACCTCAACTATTATATTTGAGGAACACCATAGTCAAGGTGTTTTGATACTAGACAAAAGTGTTCCTTTCATTTCTAGCTGTGGAAAACAGCTTGAAGTGTCCTTGTGGTGAAACTTTATGTTACTTTAAAGACAGCTTGTTGAAACTGTGTTCCTAAATGTCAAAAAAACCCTACATGAAATACAATGAAGACATAGAAAGGAAGAATGTTCTTATGAACATCACAGATGTGGCAGACACGGGTTAACAGCAGCACACAGGAAAACTACAACCAAGAATGGTTGCAGCATGTCCATTTCTATTACCTATAGCTGGTAGCTTATCTGAACTTTACTCTTATCACTATATATTAGGAGTGAAAATTTCAATGCCCAGAAAGAGCCTTGCCTTTGCAACAAAACCTAGCATAAGCATTTATAGTTTTCTAAATGTTGTTATTCCCAGTTCTTTTTCAAAGAACTATGATGAAAAGCATAACCACAGTTACCAATGTGAAGTAAGTATACATACATCATCTACTTCCAACACAAGTTTCAGTACTGGCCATTCAGACAGTGGTCAGACATGGTCTTGTGACTCCAGTTACCAGTGCTGCCTCTTTTCTATTTTTGACACTTGCATTTGTCTTATTAAGCCTGAGGCAGATGTGACAGAGATTGTAGTGAGATGGGTGTTGGTCTCCTCTTCTCCAGACAATAGAACATAAGCAAATGGTCTCAAATTGCTCCAGGAGAGGTTTAAATTGGATACTAGGAAAAAAATAATTCACTGAAACAGTTACAAGCATTGGAATAGGCTTCCCAGGGAAGCGGTTGAATCACTATCCCTGGAGGTATTTAGAAGACGTGTAAATGTGGCTCTTAGGGACACTGTTTAGTGGTGGACTTGACAGTGTTAGAATGCTGGTTAGACTTGATGATTTTAAAGGTCTTTTCCAACCTAAAGGATTCTATGTTTCTATTCTATGATGGTGTTAAAAAAAAAAAATAAATAAATAATAAAAAAAAATCCACGTAAATAACTCTCCATATCAGGTTTATAAAATTTTATTCCTTACATTTTGTCCAGCTCCCTCACATTTAGTATTTTTCTTCAGGAGTGCTCCCAATCAATGAATAATGCTCCATGAAAGTCCAATAGACTGCCCACATAGGAAAGGACTATTTAGCTCAATTAAGATTGAAAGTGCTTAATCCATTTACTTTTTGGTTTACAGTGTAGTCCAATAGGAATGCTTCCAAAGCAGTCCTTCTCATCCTCCTCCACTTCTTTGTCTCCCTCTCCCCTACTCACGTGTAGGGACAGCAGTAAAGCTCTGAAAAGGTCATTTAGAACACCAGAAATATAAGGTTTCTAATGGAATTTTTCTTACTGTAGTAGACTCTACAGAAGTTAAACAATTTGTGAAATATGTCTGTATTATCATATATATGTAGAGCATGCTAAATAAAATTTATTCTTAATGTTGATAATGTTTATATTGTTCTTATTACTGAAAGCTAAATTTGCTAAGTAGTGTGAATTAACAGGAGAATTTTAGACAACAAATCAGGCAAGTTTCTGTCCTATTTCTGGGCTCCTGTCGGTCTCTGAGGACCTGAAATTTGGGATCAGTTCTGGTCTTAAAGTAGGTTAGGCAACACTTGTTCCCATTTCATCCAGGAAACAACTTTCTACCAAGCTGCTCTATGTACCTATTAAAAGTAATTCCTTAAGAGGTATTTTCTGACATATAGAAGCCTTTCTTTATCCAGTATTTTCTAGAGTTTTTTTTAATGAACTCCCAACATTTTTATGTCTCAGAAATATATTTTCCAAAGTGGAAAACTGAAATTCTAGTGAATATTTATATGGCAAGATTGGTATAAACTCTGAGAATCTGATTTTCTAAGGTAATTTACTAAAATTATTAACAACTGTAAAGCAATTATTTCCTTTAATTCAATTTAAATGAACTTGTAGGTACTTCATAAGTTAGTGCTAAGGTGTAGGTGAGTGCAGTTCATATCAGTCACACCATATCTAAAAGGAAATGTTCTTGCTTTTATGTGCTTCTTGCTGAGCCAGCCAACAGGCACCTCTGGTTCACCTGCAAGGCATAAAAAATATATTTAGTTGTTTTTTTTTTCTCCCTAATTTTTCATTTACAGGTTGTCTTAGCCTACTTTTGCTTCAAAATAGATTCTGTGTGCAGTATGATACTGCAATTGTCCAATGACAGATGGACAATTGTCTGACTGTCCAAAGCTAAAATTCTTTAGATTTTAAGGCAGTGCCACAAGTACACTGTTGAAAAGGTAAGAAGGAAGAAAGAGAGAGAGGCAGTGAATGAGAAATAAAGGAAGGGAGGCCTTGAAGTATCTAATTAATTCTACATTTATCTTGGAAAGCATTACTTAGCTAATGAATAAGTATTATGCAAGATCTCCTCTATCCTCTTCTTGACCTACTCTTGGTCAAGTCACACCCTTCAACACAGAATAATCTCCTCCCTTATTACCTTCAGTAATTTAAACCCTTGTAGAGATTCACTTTATGTTGTCCATGATTATTCCTTCTGCTACCTTCCCATTTACCTTTTGGCCAAGGGTTTTCCTGTTCACTGGATGCTCTGGCTCAGTTTGGGCGTTACTTCAACTCCTATTCCGAATTGTGGTAGTACCAGAGTTGTGATGGTCTGCATTAGTAACAGTCTCGTGTTGGAGTAGCCTGATTCTCTTCTTGGGTCTTTGGAGAGAGCTCCCAAGCACCTCTCTGAGAGCTTGGAATTCACTTTATGTAGTAGGCAATCAAAAGATAACCATTATAACATTTTATTCCACCATTTCTTTCTTTTATGTCCTCTAAATTTTTCCATGTAGCATAGCAGGGTCTTGCAAATAATTTGCATGCTTTTGTGTTAAGATCCTTACAAGTAGTCTTGTCCTGTCATAAAACCTGATTTTAGATGCCCTGTGAGGCACCATTATAAAGATACAAACAGTGTGTACTTAAACCACTAATATTTTCACTGAATACTTGTTGGAGCTTTTCTATTCAATCTACATCTGTTTTCCCAGCTGTAGCTAGAAAGGTTCTATCTTTAAGACTTTGACTGAAATAACATGAGGGTGTTTACAATGCTGGCCTTTGACAAAACGACCTCTATAACCATAGCTGATAGAATGGAAAAGTGTGTTTCTGGGAGAGGTGGGGGGCAGCCAAAACTGTCCAAAAAGTTTTTGCCCCACAGTGATCACAATAAAGTGGAAAACAAACATCAGCAAAATTGAACAGTAAGAAGGGAATTATGGAAAGAGTAGCAGTCATCTTGCTAGAGAAGTAAGGTCAGCCATCCCACCGGGTCGGAGGGCTTTCTCACCAATACATGGGCCAGTGGGTACAGGATACAGCACAGGGGCAACATGAGATCAGGGTACCACTTGTCCTACAGGAGGTATGTGCACAAACGGGACCTGGGTCTGGGATGGAGGGTGAGCTTCAAACCCCCACAGCTGAGGAGACCCTCACTGGAGTGGGGTGGTGAGGAGAGGCTGAGGGAACTGGGCATGTTCAGTTTGGAGCAGAGGAGGTTGAAGGGAGACCTCATTGCCCTCTACAGTTGCCTGAAAGGAGGCTGTAGAGAGGTGAGTGTTGGCCTGTTCTCCCAAGTGAATGATGGCAGGACCAGAGGAAATGGTCTGAAGTTGTGACAGGGGAGGTTCAAATCAGATATTAGGAAGAATTACTTCACTGAGGGGATGGTCAAGCACTGGAATGGCCTGCCCGAGGAAGTGGTGGAGTCATCATCCCTGGAGATATTTAAGAAACGTGTAGATGTGGCACTTCAGGGTATGCCCTAGTGCCTGAGATTGTTGGGTTGTGTGATTTGTTTTGTGGGGTTCGTTTTTTTGTGGGCTCGTTTTGTTGTTTTGTTTTGTTTTGTTTTATGGGTGGTTTTGTTTGTTTGGGGTTTTTTTTGTTGTTGTGTGTATGATTGTACTCAATGATCTCAGAGGTCCCTTCCAACCAGTAAAATTCTGTGATTCTGCGATTCTAGTATAGAACTTCTTGGGATGAGATATAAATGGTATTTAGAAATTTCAAGATATGTATTAAGATTTTGCAAGCATATATTACTGTATTTTGCTGTGTTTCTGATACTGATCCTGAATGTAGCATATGCTGGTTAATTACTTGCCATTAGTAAATCAATAAATTGCTTTGATCGTGATTTGATTTGAATTGATCAGTTTTCCATAGAGTTAACATCTAACCCATTAAAAAATTACCAGTACTGCTTCAGGTTGATGAGTAGGCCAAGTTAGTGAGAGATTACTGAATCATCTGTGGGAAAAGGAAAGAACAAATAAAACTAGTGTTCTGATGATGAAACAGGTTAAAGTTCCAAACAGGTTATAATTCTAATTCAATGGTAAAATATAAATATTTTCATAGCTAGTTTTCCACAATATCTAGCCCATGCAGTGGCAGGATTTTCTTTCAAGGAAGTTTATATATTTCTTATAAGCAAATTACAGAAAAAAAACTCTTGGACTGATACAAATTTTATGTATAAAAATGCTTTTCCTGACTCCTTAGGTACGGTTTCTTAATCTCTGTTTTGAAAAATGCAAGTTTGGTATGAATCTGATATTTCATTCTCTATGGGCTATTTTAATGATTAATCATTAGGAAAAAGGCTGCTTTCACTTCAGAAAAAAATATTCCCAATTTATAAGAGATTTGGAGTACCCTTGGGTTGGCTTAATAAAATGTCATAGCTCAAATAGTACAATAATATATTACAAAGATGAAGTATAGGTAGTTATCCCTAGTACTCTCCACATTGGCATTTTTATTGTTTGTATTGTTTTGTAGTTTTAACTAAAGCTTCTGAAGAGCTTTGCTTTGACATGCTATTTGGCATACCATCCTGAAAAAGCTCATATGAAAGAGAGAGATGTCTCAGAGTTTGTGGAAAAATAAAAATATGTAAGGTGGGAGAGTTTGTGGAGAATGTTTACAGTTATGGTAGTCATTTCCAGTTTTAAGCAACTGAAGTCTTTAAGAACACCATGTGTATCTGTGTCCTGTGGGAATCTACATTACATACATTTCTTTTGGAACTGGGTATTGCTTTTTGGATGCAATATCTGCAGCAGAGTCACAGTTATATCATATACCAATATACTTCCTTTTTTTCTTTCTTCTTTTTCTCAGTAGAGTGTTAAACATTATCTCAGACAGTAAAAGTAGCTTTTTAATGGGGATTTACTAGACTACACCTGATCAGCTCTGTCTGCTGACTTTGTAATATAACCTGTGATACATTATATATTCTTAATAATTGAACTGCATGGACACACACACAGAGAAACAGAGGTACAGTAATGAAAAAAAAAATCACAGGCTGTCAATATATATCTATTCCAAGTACTATGTATTTCATCATCTCTTCACTAGGGAAAGGTTAAGTTAGATTTTTCTCATTTTCTAAAAGGCTGTGGCATTGTTTATGTTCCCATACCACAAAAACCCATAGAAGGTGTTACTTGAAAAAACAAAGTGAGCTAAGCAGTCCATAATACAAATCACATGGTGTTTTCTGGGGATTCCTAATAGAGTCAGTTGCATTTTCCTTCTTGTGGTTTGAAATGACAGAAGTTACCTTACTCTTAAATTTTTTTTCTATCTGTCGGTGGATGTCTTCCCTGTATATCACCACAAACTGGCTTGAAATGATGGGAGAAACCACAAGCTCTCAGGAATACAGAAGAGTGATTTAATTTTCAAACAAAGGACAAAAACTTAAAAATAAGTAGCAAAAGAACAAAATGGTGCCTGAAAAAGAAAAGATGATTGTAAGATTCATAGTCTTCCTCTCTCCACCATGCTGCTTACACTTCTCTAGCCCATTTGAACATGACTAATGCCTCAATTTTAGATATAGCTCCTTCTTTGTTCAGCCATTACCCTTTCAAAATTAAAGTCAAATTTCGTCTAGCTGTGAAAATATGCTTTACTTATATCAGTGGAAAATAAAGACTTTGCAGAAATGCTTAGCAAAGAAAAGTTCATACACTTCAGTAAGTGTTGGTGTTACTCTAGCAGAAAAGGCAAATTGAGTGCATGAAGTTAAATTTTGCAGAGGACATAGGAGATAAAAAAGTCAGTATTAATTCAACAAATAATAAGACAGGCAGGTACAGACACAGGTGAAAGCTTGCTCATGGTAAGAAGAAGGGCTGGACATAAAGATTCAGCAGTAAATAATGACTAACTTTAACTTTCCTCTGGCTGAAAACAACACTATAATGTTTATACTTGCCGTGTCTCTCCCTAACACATCCTCAGTTTATTACATAAAATGCGTATTAGAAGTAGAGTACAGAGGGTGCAAATTGACCGGAAAGCAGAGACTCAAAGAAATTACAAGGAACCTGTGCAGGTTCCTGGGCAGCGACAGAGGAGGATCTCACTTCAAGTAATGCAGTGCAGCATGCTGAGTATGTGTCACTTGCTTCAGGGTAGTAAGAGTTCATAAAATCAAGCCAGTTACCCAGCTATAGATCCTCTATAATGTGAGGTTTTATTTCTTTGCCATGGGCAATAGATTTTCTATTACTGAATGTGAACTAATGAACTAGCAGAACAAGTCCAAGTTATCAACACCTATTGAGTGTGTTTCCACACTGTAACAGATAGGACAGCTCAGCGGACAGTGTGCCACCTGCCTGACACCGCATCAGGTTTTGGCTCTGAGGATGCTCTGTCTGTGCTGCTTGCTGCTGCTGCTCCTCTCCTTTTGAAGCGCATTGTAAACATGCCCAGTGTGCAAATCCTCTCAGCCCACACAGGGATGTGACAGCTACTTAACAAACCGACTGGCATTACACAGCAAACCAGGAAATAAATTTTCAAGTGATCTCATGAGATATCTTTATAGACAGCTTTCTATTAAAGCTGCTCTATCCAGTCAAGCCAAAAGTCTGTGGGCTCCCCACCACTCTGAATCTTGCACATTTGTGCAAGGAATCTGTGTGTCAAGATAAAGTGGGTCCAAAGGGACATAAAATCCTACCCGTCTGACAAGGCAGCATCTGCTACTCACTTCTTACAGATGTCAAGTTCGGATTTCTACCTGTGAAACTGAAGAACCCGAATTACAGAGGCAAGGCAGATAGTTTATTTCTTTTCTGTCTTGAACATGTGTCCTGAGTATTTAGTTGCTGGATATTCATATATGACTTGGAATCGTTTCCTGTCTGTTTTAAACCAGAAATTTTATTTTGGACTTTGATCATCAATAAACTGCTGAATGTATCCCCTCATAAAATATCTGGCAGTATAATTGCAAGACTGATGTGAAACAATCTCACACAGCAAAGTTTATATTTTTGACTGTAATGAACCCTGGTTTCTGACTATTAACAACAACTTTTATTGCATTCTGGCTGGAGGACGTTGTATTAAATGCAGCTTGAAGTAATCATAGGATCATAGAATTGTCTAGGTTGGAAGGGACCTTCAAGATCGTCTAGTCCAACCATCAACCTAATACAACTACTCATTGCTAAACCATGTGACTAAGCACTATGTCACTAAGCACTTTTGAATACCTCCATGGATGGTTCTTTAACCACTTCCAAGGGCAGTCCATTCCAATGCTTAATAATCCTTTCAGTGTAAAAACTTTTCCTAATGTCCAATATGAACCTCCCCTTGTGGAACGTGAGGCCATTTCCTCTTGTCCTATCGCCTGTAACTTGAGAAAAGAGACTGACCCTCACCTCTCTACACCCTCCAGATTGCTGTAGAGGGCGATAAGGTCTCCCCCCAATTTCCTTTTCTCTAAGATGAACAACCCCAGTTTGCTCAGCCTCTCCTCATAAGGCTTACTCTCCAGACCCCTCACCAGCTTTGTTGCCCTTCTTTGGACCCGCATCTCAACGTCTTTTTTGTGGTAAGGGGCCCAAATACTGGACACAGTACTCGAGATGGGGCCACCCCAGTGTCAACTACAGGGCAATAATCAGCTCCCAAGTCCTACTCACCACACTGTTCTTGACAGAGGCCAGGGTGCCGTTGGCCTTCTTGGCCACCTGGGCACACTGCTTGCTCATGTTCAGACCTGAGTTGACCAACACCCCCAGGTCCTTTCCTGCCAGGCAGCTCTCCAACCACTCTTCCCCAAGCCTATAGCACTGCATGGGGTTGTTGTGACCCAAGCGCAGGACCCGGCACTTGGCCTTACTGATCCTCATCCCATTGGCCTTGGCCCATCAATCCAGCCTGTCCAGATCCCTCTGCAAAACCTTTCTACCCTCAAGCAGGTCGACATTCCCACCTAACTTGGTGTCATCTGCAAACTTTCTGAGGGTGCACTCAAGCCAGAGAATAGCCTTGCTAAGGGATCTTTGGTTACATGCAAGTATAAGGCTTGGGAACATCATTAAAAACTCACTTTTAAAATCATAGTCAGTGGGAAAATAAAGTAAGTTTTTCAGGAGGCACTATGATCCTTCAATGGTTTTAGAAGGTATTTTGCATGTATTTTCATCTGCAGAGGCTTTTAAAGAGCTTTAATACGATAAGCTTAGACATTTTCATAATCCTGTACTAAATTTCTAACATTCCTACACTTCTTAAAGCACTTTGAGAAGATTTAAAAATGTTTCGATGAATCAAATATTACTGTAGTTCTTGATGAAATGAGGCCAGTGAAAATTTACTTTCATTATCTCTGACTTTCCTCCCCCCATAATTTTAGAACCTACTGCCAATTTTCGTCAAATCCGATAAAAGGTTGAGTGCCTCAAATATAGTATGTTACACAAGTATCATGTAAGTTGGTGGAGAGAAAAGAGCATTCCCACTGAACACCTCCATGCATGGAAAGATGGAAGGAGAGCTCAGCAGTTCCCTGATCTCAAACCAGGCAGCGGGTGTTCCCAGAACCATCATACATGCTGCTGCTGGTCTAGCTCCAGTGAGGGGATGATAGAGGGAGATGCATACACTGGGATATGTTTTAGGGGATGTGGAGAAAACTGGAGCAGGGATAGAAAAGCACATGCAGCTATTATGGTGATGTTACAAAAGGATATTGCATATAAATCTGAAAGAAAACAAGCTTTGTTACTTCCTGTGCATGGAAAACAAATTGTTTTTTATATGTCCAGTGTAATAAATTGCTATGAGTTCTAGTGATACATCAGACTTAGAAACAGACACAGTTTGCTTAAATTATGTTTGATGAATGCTTTTGTTGTCTACAGAATGGACAGGCTGATAAAAGTTAATGTTAGAAGATTAAATGCCTCAGGAATATAATTGTATTCATTAAGAGATATTATTAGTTAATAGCTAGTGGTAGGTATTATATTATTGTGCTTATATATATGATGACATTAAAAAAACATGATTAAATAGATTTACCTCGTTCAGTCCTGCTTGAGGCCTCAGATAGTAGCCGTTACAGGTGGAGGGCACTGCAGGACAAGTTGAGACTGTTGATCAGTAGTAATCTTAAAATATGAGAAGGAATGTTTTGTTACGTTTCTGTATTGTAACCATCTGAAACAGATCTCAAAAACTTAGTGTTCAGAAAAAAAGACATTTATTTGTGTTTATTTGCTGTATTGGGCTTTGTTGACCAAGAGCCTGTCAGCAGTTAGTGCTGTACATCGCGCAACTATTTTCAGTGTCCTCAATGACACAAACTTCAACTGCAGTACACAGTGATTTCCTGTCCCTCTATCTATTATGTATGAACCAAGTCAAAAAAGGAATCCAGCTGTTCCAAATGCTGCACGTGAGGTGGCAAAGTTATACAGCAAATTATAGTCATCTATGTAAAATGTTGAAAACATGTGTCTCTTCTGGTTCTCCTCAGCAGCCCAAAATCATAGCTTTAACTGTAGATTGCAGGAGAGGAAAGCCCAGTATGAGAACAAAATAATTACTTCTTCAAGTATCTATACAGGCGCACGTAGTACTGATTCAAGGTCAGTTAATCCATCTAATTGCAGTGACGGTCTTCCAGGAGTTGATGTATGATAGAACAAATGAAAAGCCATACGTAATTCTAGTTTAATCTAAAGCACATAACTCAGGTTGAGACACTGGAGTCTGATGTACTGTGATGCAGGGGGCCACCCTGACCTTTAACAATGAACTTGGATACAGCCAATTTGTAAACAGCAGTGAATGTATTTTCTTTGCCTGTTCCACTGTTTTGGGTGTATATTAAGTATTTCTGCAGCAGCTTAGCTCTGCTCAAATTAACTTTTAAGTGTTATGCAAGATGAATGTGGAAATCTAGAGTTTTATAATCTATTTTTATAGATCTCTTCATTTTTTAGTGCTTGGGTATATGTAGGCTATCAACACATAAATGTATGCCATTGTCTGCTCAGATGGGTATTCTCTTTTATGGATGTGTAATTGTTTGCTGTTTAATTTCACTGTCAGAATTGTTTGTTGTTTAATTTCACTATCACAAACAATCTGTACATGCCATTTTTCTCCTTTTAGGTGGTAAACAGGGTGATGTTTCATAATTTTTTTTTACCCCTAGGCTTATTTTCCAGCACAGCTCCAGAGAAATTAAAAGTAACAGCCTTGACCTTTCTTTCCATTCCACTATGGTGTTTAGGGTTGGTGGGGTTGGTTGGTTGGTTGGTTGGTTGGTTTTTTGAATTTTTGGAGGTTTGTTTTTGTTTTTTAGTTCAGAGGATAATAGTCATGAAAAATGCTGGGAAAAGTTTTTTGGGCTTTTCTTTTCAGGTCAGGAAGGTGATACTTGGCTGGATTTTGTTTCAGCCAAAATGCAGTCAGGTGATCCTTTTAACCCTCATACAGAGGTCGAATGTGGTCAGGGAACACTAACATGTATTTGACTCCATGCAAATGGAATCCACCTCTTCTTTGAAACACAGCCACTACATTTTTACCCTCTGTTACAGGGTAACCTAAGACTCCTGATGATGCCTTGAATAAGTCCGTTCTCGTTGGAAATGCTCTGTTTCTTCTCTGGAAGAAGGAAGCAGTTAACTTGGAGAAAAAAACCAGTAAATAGTATTTAAGAATTCCATTGACAGGATTCACAGAACCATAGAATTGCAGAATTGTAGGGGTTGGAAGGGACCTTTGGAGATTGTCTAGTCTAACCTTCCTGCCAAAGCAGGTTCACCTAGAGCAGGCTGGACAGGAATGTATCCAGACAGGTTTTGAATATCTCAGAATCAGATTCCCCACCCTTTCTGGGCAGCCTGTTCCAGTGCTCTGTCACCCTCAAAGGAAAAAAGTTTTTCTGCATGTTGAGATAGAATTTCCTGTCTTCCAGCTTGTGTTTGCTGTTCCTTTGTCCTGTCATGGGACATTTCATATGCCAAGTATTTTCTTCTTAAAAATTGAAGGATAAATATCTGGACAACAACACTTAGCAAAATGCATACCAATTAAAATGTAGATGTATGATACCAAAGAATAAAAGAGCCTTTCATTCAAAAGCAACCAATTAAGATGTCTTCAGCTTTGTGAAATGCCATGAGATGTTTTGTATGAATTTTTATGTTCTGTGCCACGAAAAAACATTAACTAAGTTGTGTTGCTCCTTTTCTAAAGGCCAAAATAAAGCATGTAAGAAAAATGTTCTTCTTCTCTTTCCTAACTTTTTCTCCTTCCCATGGTATCTTTTCACTCATTTCATTGTGGTAAAAAAGAAAAGCTCTTCCTTCATTGAAATGGAAAATATGCAAATATGAAGGCAGTTTCTGACCTTCATTATAGCCTCAAGAGCTATCCAGTATTTGAATAAATGTTTCATTTGCTCACTAAGGCCATAAATTAGAGTTACTTGCAGATGGTCTACTAAATATGGCCCAAAAGCTTTTTAGGGTCATTTTGTCTTGCAGTCTTGCTGTATGACCGATGCTGAATACACCTATCCTGTTCAAAGTGTATCAATCAGCTTAAAAATATCCTGCATAAAGAAACCTTGTTAGATTTTTTTCAGGTTTCAGATACATGATTCAAGCACTTCCAATCTGATTCTGAATATGATTCAGCTGATGAATTATAAGGGAATAATGAAATGCCACTATACCAATGAGAAAAATGAGAAAAGGATCAATCTCTCAAAATAAGATTTTTAATAACTATGAAATAGATTTAGCTCTTAAATAAGTGAGATAAAATGGATGATTTTCAGTATGATTTTCATTCCAGATTTCCCAATATATATATTGATAAACGTAATAATTTTAAAAATCTTCAATAGTAGCTTGAGGGAATTTACAAACTAACAAACAATAGCTTCAGATTAGGGAAGCATAAGTATATATGACCTCAGAGGCAAATTTAAAATTCATTTGATGAATATTTGCTGAAAATATTGAATCTACAAATCAAAAGGATGAAGAACCATTATGCATTTATTTAGATGAACTTAAAACTAAAATCTTCAAAGTTCTATCCATAATAATTTTTAATGCTGTCTCATAAACAATCTCTTCATTTTTCTGAAGTGTTTAGCTAGGAACAGAAACAAATGTACACCTCTCAAATTTAGGGGTCACAGTCAGTTAAACTGCTTTTGAAATAATGCATTAAACCTGGTTACAAGTGCATTAATTTAATTATTTAGTTACAGATTTACAGGTGTTTCGGTTGTGCCTCAGTTCAATGATGAGTCTGGTTTGTGTATAGAAGAAACATTTCCTGTCCCCAAATACCAGCAATCTACAGATGCAATGAAGTACAGGTGACAGGTGATTGTGATTTGCTTCATAAACTTCCGTCATTGCATAGCAATTGGTCATCTACTAGCAAATATTTCACAAGCATCTCTCCCTCGTGGTAATATGGAAATGACTCTGCTGTTCCTGTGAAGAAGTGATTTCATCTTCATGATGTCTAAGTAATTCTTCACATGTCAATGACTTCCAAATTAAAATGTTGTGTTTGCAAGAGGAACAACACATTTATTTTTTTCTTTTTCAATTGACATACATAGAAACTCAGCCTGTGAATCAAAGAATCAACTTGGTTCTTTTATTCTCCTATGCAAATGTATCAGTAATTATTATTCTATCTTCATTCATTTATACCAGAGCAGCTGATTTTTATGTGGATCGTAGAGACAAAGTGAAATGCTTATATACAGTAATTTGCTTCCCCTATCGTTCTTCACTGCTGCTTCAATAACTGGAATGATAAAAATACTACGATACTAATGAGGCTGACATTTAATCATGATCTTGTAAACTAAGTTCAAAGCAAGCCATCATTCTTAATTTACAGGTGTTTCCTGACTAATATTGCTAGAATTAGCTGAATAATACTGAGAAATTTTAGTGGAGAAAGTTAATATAGACAAGGATCAAACCAATTAAGAATTCTACTAATGTGTGAGATAAGGGAAATTAATGTATCGTTTCTTTATAAACACTGCATTGTTACTGAGAGTTTAAAAAGCCAGCAACAATAAAAATAGCATGTCTTGCTTTTGCCATAAGAGAAAGATACAGTCCTGACGATAAATAGGTATTATCTTTATTTGATCAAAAAGTGTCAATTTTTGCATAGTTCTTGCAACTTCTTTGCAACATCATGTGTAGATTTCTTAAACCTGTGCATAGAATACATAAAGAAAATGAGAGTGTTTCTTTTCTGTGGATTATTATATATGGAATACTTGTAAGGCTGTTAGGTTTTTGTTATGAATAGAAGTAATATTACCATGAAGAAATATTTGCAATTCCAAATAATGCCATACAAGAAATGAAACCTTTTTTTTTGGTTATTTAGTTTTGAGTTGTGGGTTTGGGGTTTTTTGTGTGTGTTTTTTATTTGTTTGGTTGGTTGTTTTTGTTTGGTTTTGGGTTTTTTGTTGTTGCTGGATTTTTGTTTTGTTTTGTTTTGTTTTAAAAAAACCAAAACACATGCACGTGTAAATTGAAGTGAAATATTTCTAAGGGCCAAGAGAATACTTATTTTGCTGTGAAACAAGTGGCTACTATACATTGTGCTGAATGTGCACCCAGTGATTGTCCTTTCCAGCCTTGAACTTCGTTGATGTCCAAGGAAATTGGAGAATATGGGTAGGAGGCAAGATGAAGTAAAAGGCTGTTTAAAGTTATCATTGGAAGCTCAGCCTGAGTGGGAAGGTATATCAAACAGAACTGTTGGACTTCGTTCAGAATCATACCCTCTTTTTCTACCCATTACTTATTATCTAATCCAGCAAGCTATCTGTAAGCTGTGTCTGTTTATCATCATTTACTTCAGAGATGTGTTCCAAAACTCCAAATATGACAGCTTCCATGTGAGAAGTTTCAGCCTGCTTCAGTAATAAAATATGCAAAACACGATACTTGTTTTCTGGAATAACACCCATCTCTTGTCTGTGAGACCTGTCAAACAATTAGAGCTAAAATGAAAAGGAAACACGAAAATTAACTTAGAGCTGAATTTCAATGCTGAATGCCTCCTACACTCAAATCACAGGGACATTCCACAGAGGAGATATTTTAGATATTTAAGAAATATCTTTCTTAAGATATTAAGATATTATCTTTCTTTTGCTCTCTTCACTACTTAGTACGTCCTACCATATACATATGTCCTGATACATGATCTGACACATCCACTGGAATATTGTGAGAATTATTGGATAGGTTTAGGTGCATACAATATACATGACTGTGTCTGAGCTAATTCTGTAAAATCCCTTTATAGTCAACATAAGAAGTAGGTACTACTTGAGTTCAACAAGTTTAACTCACCTGCCTTGCAGGTAGAGTTATGTGATATGATGTGATTTTTTTTCTCTTTGTCTCCAAATGAAGTGTCAACATCTAACACAGATGTGCATGTGTGATCTTTATTCTGTCTGTCTTTTTAGGATGTCAAAGTTTCAAAGTAATATCAATACCACCATGGATTACAGATTAAAAAATCAGGAAAATTTCAGTTACATTTTTAGAACTTGGATTAGGAGAAAATAGTATACAGAACAAAAGACTTGGTAAAAACCTGGGATAGAATATTGCTGTTAGAAGTAACTAACTCCATTTAATTGTTGGGTTTTTTTCACCAGGATGAAAAATTATACATATGTCTAACAAATTATACAGACTGCTGCTTGAGTAATTTAAGTGATAAACAATATTTGCAGAAATACACCAGGTCCAAGAAAAAGCAGATCAAATTAATTACTCTGCTAGGACTTCCAGGCTTGGAAACTGAAATCAGCTAGCTACTCTCATGACTCTGGTTCCTGGTCCAAGCAGCACTGTGGAACGATGCTAAATAGGCTACCAATTTGCATATATAAGATGAAACATAGATGTGTCACCTCAGGTTTGTCTGCATGAGGTTATATTGATTTTGCTGAAATTTTGCTTGCATCTAAGGTTCACCTCATACTGGCAGGGCCTAAGGCACAGTCTAGAAAGTGGGAGGAATTGTTTTTGCCATTGGACCCTGTGGGTGGCATTGCTTTACACCTCCTACCCAGCAGCCTGCCAGATGCCTCTACATTAGACATGAGTGTGCTGCTTCTTGCTCCCTCTTATGTTCTTGTGCAGATGCTACAAACTCGTTTAGCTTCCCAGTCAGTAATGAAAAGCCTAATTTTTGCACTGGACAAGACTAGTGAATTATTTACATCATATTACCTATCAGCTGTTTGGAATGTTTCTTTATTGACTTTCAGCAACTGATACAAACACCACTAGAAAGGTTCCTGTAAGCTGTAACTCTGCATTACTAGATTCTGTCTCTCAGCATTCAGAAATATTTACCCTGGATTTACTGTATGAATTATGAACTATAGTTCATGGTGTATGAACTATCTTCTTAGTTGAGGAAGGGGAAAAGGGATATACAAAGCTCTGGTCTAGCAATAAATTTCTTTCTTTCATAAAGAAAATTGTGATAGGAAAAAACCCCGAACATTTTTTTAATGAAGACTTCTCTTCCTCTGGAAGACGTAGGCTTTGGTCAGATCAAGTGGTTATCTTTTGAATATTGAAATACTGGAAATTGAGGAAGAGCCTGGGTGCTTGTTTATATTATGTCCTTTTCCGCTTGGCATGCAGAAGAAAGATTTTCTGTGCTTGTGAACATGGCTTACTTGCCCACAGTATAAGGTGTGAAGAGGCTTAGGACAGACTGCTAAGGCAGTTTCTGGAAGCAGAAAAAAGTGTGAAGCAGCCCACTGCAAGTTGTGCAGTGGGGAATCCAGCTCTGATCTGCATTCCAGAGCTTCAGAGCTCTGAAGTTTGACAGCAGGGGAGCTCCAGGTGGTGCCCACCAAGGGAGCCTTGGACTGAGTCCAGTCCCCTGCTACTCTGAAGTAGGTGGTGGTGCTTGATTTCCACAGAGCTTTGGTGTTTTAGTGATAGGAATCCTTCTATTTTAATGCTGTACCTTTTATCTGTCTTTTCTCCAAACCCAGTTCACACACACGAACACTTACACAGCAGCCGAATTGCTTTCTTCCAAAACAAAAATTAGCATGTTCATGTAATATCTTGTTTATAGATGGCAAATGAGGTCAAAAGGGAGAAATCAATTTCCCCAAATAATACAGTACATAATATGATTGCTAATTTTGATCACATTAGGGATATGTATGTATTGATTTATAAGACAAAAAGAAAAGAGAAAAAATGTCAGTAAATAAAAGGGAGATCAATTTGAGGGTGGATTTTTTTACATAAAGAATAATCTTATCTTTTTGGCAATAAATGAATTTGCAAATAATGTAGGAAACACTTAGCACAATGGCTTAACAAGAAGTGAGTCAGATACAGAAAAATAGCACTTACAAATAATTTATCTTTAAGATTTGAGAATATGAACAAAGTCCCAATACCTCTGAGGTTATTCATGATCACTAATGTCATCAAGTCCCAGCTTGCCAGTTCTTTCAGTTAATTATAACATTCTACAGTTCTCAAATTGTGCACCAATTTCTGATTTTATTTGACAGTTCTTTTCATCCCTGCAAAAAACTCTGCCTGGGGACTTCTTTCATTCAGTATTAAATCAGATGCAAGGTTCCCAATTTTTCTTGTGCCTACAACTCTATGCTTGAGGAAAATCACCTTTGTTATGGAATGCTTTATTTTACCAAAAAAGCCCCATACTTCTTTGTGCTTCAGTACTTCAGAGCTGGGCCTCTAAATCTGTGAGCTTATTTTCTTGCATTACTAAAAGTATTTAATATATGGACTTCTCTCTGTGCCCTGCACATAAGACAAATACTTAAATCTCTCTGCAAGCATATTTTATCTTCTTCTCTCTTTTAAATAACAGTCAGTCATGGATATTAACTTCAAGATTCATATAAAAAGGGAGTCTGCCTTTATTAAAATATTATCAAAAGTCATCACGAGTCAGAAAATATAAAAAGCAGCTATCATTCAGTGCAATGCCATTCAATTAATTTTCAATTATTTTTGTACATCTTTTTATTGGTTATAAGCAACAGAGTGCAAGAGGATACCAAGATTATGCATCAGAATGTTTAGGTTAAAAGTACAAGTAGGGTAACAGGAACATTCAATTATATGAGGCCAGATTCATTCTTCCTGAAAAGGGAAAAAAGCGGTGGGCACAAGTAAAACTACAATGAGCAATCCAAACCAGGCTTATTTTCAAGCAGAGGGTACTTGCATTCAAAGGAGAATGCAAACCTAAAACTTTAATTTTCTATAGACATCCCTCATTAGCTGAGTTGTAGTTGCATCTTTCAGGGAACTAATCAATTTTACAGTCTTTCTGTAGACTGAGAAACTAGAAGTCTAGAGCACCAGTACATCCATGTATGCAAACAGAGCTCAAAGGATTTCACTTAATCCACTACTATCCAAGCTACTGAATGTACATTTGGAAACCAAACCAAAGTAAGAGTTCCAAGGAATTCAAAAATCTCATTGAAAATTTTTTAACAGAATGGTTAAAGAACTGCTAAAATAAATTACCAGAAGCTGATCAGGATTCAAAAACAGTGCTTTGTCAATCCTCCATAAGAATCTACCCAATTTTCAGTTTCAAGTGTTGGTTCTAGTTGTATTAACTAATAAATCAGGTGTGATTAATTGCTTAATTTCCGTTTGATAAATTACATAGATTTGGAGGTCAATGTTGCTGAATGGACATTAGTGGCATATATTGGAGTCCATTCATCATTCTGGATCCTTGTTTCTGAACTGCCTCCAGTTGTTTTTCATTATTCTTCCTAACCTGCTTGCAGAATTATCTTAGTACCACTAAACATAAACAGGCAGCATAACTGATCCATGCATAATTATTATTTCTCTTGTCCAGGTTCCCAAGGACTGTGACAGACTTTTTGGTAATAGCGTCACACTGGAATCTATATTCCGTTAATTACCCTCACAACTATACATTATGTATAATTAAATTGAATACCTGAAAAGACAAATATGAGCTAGAAACAAAAGGCATAAAAATTTATATTCTGGTTTACATAGTAGCTATATCCCTAATTTGAAAAAAACTATGAATATGGCACCGACTTTACTGATGTAATCAGCCAGTTTTGTTATGTCATTAAATAGAAAAAGAAATACCAAAGAAGCTGATCGGTATGTTTTCCATTACCCTGTGTTGTCTGACATAAATTGTATTAACCTTTTTCAGAATCACACACTGGTGACCTAATTAACCTGGATTAGAAGGGGTTACCTTTGTTTTACTGTTTATATAAAACTGTTCATGGCTTTCCACTAGAAGTGAAGTTTCCACAGTTTTGTGCTGCCAGAAGTGATCAGAACCTAACAGCATAACTGATGTAGAGACCTCTTCCACTTTAAATTCCATTCTATAACTTATAGTCAGGTTAATAGCACAGTTCCAACATTCTGTATGCCAGAATTAAAACTAGCATTAAATAAACATTAAATCCCTTCAACATTTACTCCAGAAAGCTAGAAGACGAGACTGGGCAAGAATTTTACAAATTTCATTCTCAATTTAATCTGAAAGGGCCTTAACAGTACTTAGTAAGGATCTTAGAAGGAAATTCAGAAGTGAACAGTGGATGAAGAAGAAAGAAGTTCAGTAACAGAATCCTATATCTGGAGAAGAAACTATTTGGAGGAATAATACAAACATACTTTGGATGTATGCCAGTTTTTCTTATAGTATAAGAGATAATGAGAAGGGAACTCACGTAATATGACTACTGGTAATAATATTTTGTTTAACTGACATTTTCTCACATTAGTCCCCAAGAAATTTGTGGTTTGAGTATGCTGTTACTGCTGATTATGTTCGTATTTTAGACTCTCTGTACTGTATTTCTGAGATTGGAGGCTGCAGACTATAAAGACAAATTAAATTCTGTGAACAGGAATCCCACGGCACAGTTCTAACTTAGAAGTCCAGACTTTCCTGACAAGAAGATCATTGAATGGAAAGGACATTGTAACATCAAGCTGATACACAAAAGCAAGGGAAAAGAAAGAAAAAACAACAAAGTTCGTTCTTTCTTACTCCTGATTTTTATTACTCAGTTACTTAACACTGAGATGTTGCTTCTGTTAGGTGGAACAATCACAGAGACTGCAGTTAGACTTCTGGGATATTCTCTGGAGGAAGGAAGGAATCCTTTGGCATTCCTACACTGTTGCTTTCTCCTTCACATTTACTGCTAATAACTCGCACTTCATTCTGGTTTTGTTCATGAAGCATGCTTGGTTCAATTATGATGAATTCTGGTCATAGTTGTAGTTGGAAAGGGGTTTAGAAATTACTTTTTCTTTAGTATATAGATTTCAGGTGATGGCAAACTTAAAGCACACAGTGCAGTCTTGTTCCAGGGTTGACTTACTTTCTCTTCATCGATTTTAAGATTCTTGTGTGCAATTGATTTTACAATCCTTCAACACTTTACATCAGTGATGTCCGATATTGCACAAAGTCAGGATGATTTTGATGCCGAAGTGTGTAACTCAGCCTGAGTAAGCAACTGAAGGATTTACAAATAACGTGGAGACTTCAAAATTTGTTTTCATTCAGATATAAAAATGAGATGTTTGGATACCAAAATGTTCTGCCAGAATAGAAGTCTACTAGATGAGTGAATCTTTTTGGAGGAATGTTCAAATTACCCATTTTAGTTACCTTACTATTTTCCACAGTTTCTGCTGTCAGGGAAAATTGAACGACAGAGACAGAGAAAAGACAAAAGACAGCTTGTAGTACTTCACTCTTACCACCTTCCTTTTTTCCCCCAATGCATTGTAAAAGAACTTGAGGAAGTTTAACACAGCACATTAGATCCCCAGAGACAAGCAATATATATATATTCCTCCTTCTTTCTGCTTTTATTTCAGTAACTATAGAATGGAGTTGTCCTAGCTAGAAATCAATTTTCTGAAGGTTCTAGTTGATGCTAGATTCCAATATATCATGTTTGTGTCTTCCTGAAAGTGTTGACCAAATGGCACCTTCCACTGGACTTTAGGGGATGAGACAAGAGCTGCAGCATATTTGCTGCTTAATTCTTAATTTAACTGGTTTTTACAGAAAACAAGATTCTCATAGCACATGGAAGCTGGACGGTTTCAGGGTTTACAGGCTCAAGAAAAAAGTATCTAGAAGGCTAAGAGGGCTGCTGGGAAATTAATGACTTGACAGAGATGCTAACAAGGTGAGATTCAGGGAACATTTTATGAAAAGACATTCCAGATGATAGTGTCTTCAGTCTACTCATCTCTCAAAATTTTAGGTAAGTTTTTAGAATACAGTAAGTTCTTTTCTGTCGATCATGGATAGCATCAACAGGATATTTTCTGAAGAAACAAAAATTCTGCAGAAAATGTCCTGTTGGACATATTTTTGTGTCCTGACCAACATATATAGCTATAGCTGAATAATGAAAATTATTTCAATGAAATTAATATGTATGTGCTTATTTTCAGTAACCAAGGTATTTGTTTTATATGTTGTAATTTGAAAGTAGAACTCAGTGATTTTCAAATGCTGTGTTACTATAGAATTTATTCTGCCTTTTAAGGATTCTTATGTAGAGAGATGTGAAGGAGTGAAAGTAGGTGTGCTGTCAAATTAGCATTCTGATCATAAAAACAGTGGTAGACTGCTAAATGCTAATGTGGACTGTAGAAGGTTCTAAAAAAGATTCAGTATGTAATTGATTTATATTGATAAATTATAGCTTCTATCTGCTTCTGAATCATCTACTTGAGATTGAAAACTGCTATATGTGAACTTTACACTGGTTTGAACTTGGAGATCACAACTGAAAAAATGTAACTTCTTTTTGTCTTATTTTGACCTGTTTATTTTACAAAGTCATTGCTGTCTCAGCAGCTTAGATCTTGGCAGTTGTCTTCATGGAGAGATGAGATGGTGTATGCTACTGATGACATTAGTATTTAACTAGAGAGAAAGTGAGAGACAGAGGAAAGCACTGGCAGATTTAAGAAGTTGTTATTATAGAGGGAACTGGGTGGTGGTTGTTGGGTTTTTTGGTGTGAGTTTTTTGTTGTTGCTGTTGGGTGTTTTTGGTGTTGGTTGGGGTTNGGGTTGGGGTTTTTTTGTTTTTTTGTTTTTTTTTTTTTTTTTTTTTTTTTTTTTTTTTTTTTTTGTCTTGCAGTAGGCTATGAGTAGGAGGCGAGAACTGTGCAACCACTTGTATTTAGGAAAGTGTAGACTGGGATTAGGTTATAATTTTCCTGACATCCAAATATGCTGTTCTGGTAGGATAAATAGGAAAGAAATCTGATGACTCACTCAGTTCATAAGTTTTCTAAGAAGGAAGAGTGAAGAACTTCTTTCTTTGTGTGTCTTTTCATTTTGCATTTCATAGGCTAAAATTAAAATAATCATCGCCTACCTGCCTTCCAGGAGGAAACCCAAGGAAATATGTGTCAAAATGTTAGCCACAAATAGAACAAAGCAACTGTCAAAATCTGCAAAGGTGCCCTTATTTCTGCATTGTCTCAGTTGGCCATTGTTTCGTAACATGATACAGTTTAGCCATTCTTTTAAAGACAGAGCATTAAACAGGAGCATAATCACATTACATTAGCTATTCACAGCCCTGTAGAACTTAGGAAAATTTTATGGACATAGTTAAGGAAATGTACAGAAGATTGATTGGGTGACAAGATAACTAAACTGGTCTTTCTTCTATTGATAATTTGTGTCATGAGAAATGGAGCAAACTGTATTTTTAAAGAGAGCAATGGAATAAAAAGGAGTCTATAATGTAAATCAGAGTAACCAACGCCACTGTCATTGCATCCTATTGAACTGGTCTAATAAGGATACTACAAACAGAGCTATATAGCAGATTCTACAGAAACAGAGCTGACTACTTTTTTATTGAAATTCTTGTGAAAGTCTCTCATAATTTTGAGCAGTTTATGGTAACATAGTGACAGGATTGTTTCAAATAGGATCAATTGAGAAAGAAGCAAAGGGTGAGTCTGAATTAGCTGAAATATTTGTACTGAAATAATTTTATTATTTTTTTTTCCTGTTAATTTTACTCATACTAGTGAAAATCAATGAAACATTAAAAATTACTGTAGTGGCCTAAATCTCAGGGGTGCCTATGTGTATTTCCAGACCAGAACTCATTCCCATAGAGACTGCTAGACTTCATAAACTTTAATTTATAAATCTTGACTTTTTAATTTTTGCTAAAGTATTAGAATGTTTGCATACAAGTTTGTTGTCCTTAGACAGCATCCAGTCTCATAATGCCCCATCATAAAATCTCTCCAGCTAATTAAGGTTTAAAAGCAGAGTGCCAGTCAAACTTTATTAACTACAGAGGGAAGGGTGTGATGAATCAGTCACAGGTATCAAACTGTTGAAATGAGCACATTCTATTATTTCAGGAACCTAGTTATATAGCATTGACCCTTAATATGCTAAACTGAATGAACAATTGTTTTTGTGACTAATTACTATGTAAATTGTTTAAGACATATTTTTTTTAATTGTGATAGCTTTGAGGAAACAATAAAATGTTGCTGCATGATCTGCCTTCTGCCTCACAGGTATTTCCCGGTAGAAATGATCATGAGAAATGTAAAGTTTTTTAAATGATGTTATATGCAGGAAGCAGGAAGGCCCTTTAATTATGCCCTTAAGTACAGAATATTTGCTTAATTGCTTAGTAGCCCTTGTATCCTGAAAATTTAATTAAGTGATGATTAACTATTCATTATAATATTTTCCTGTTATTATTCAGTACAAGCTGCACATTAACTTTTAAAGTCTTTATCATGTTTGGAATTAAACAACCCCAATTCTCATCAACTGCAAAGACCAACTTCGATACTACAATAACTTATCTACTTCCCTTTCTCAATTAATAATACCTGATACATTAGGCAAATCAGAACAGCCTATGGAAAAAGGCTAGCAGCTTAAGCAGTAGCATCTAATCCTGTTTTCTGTATTAGTCCTGTATTAGACTATGTGCTTGGTTGCCCTGGCCCAGCTGGTTCAATCTGGAAAGCTGTGGTATGATGCAGCCTACTCAAGTTGGGGCCCCGGAAGAGAATACCTGGGGTTTAGAGCCCTTTAACTTCCATATGAATGTAAATGTTCACACACATACACAAAAAAAAAAAAAAAAAAAAAAAAAANAAAAAAAAAAAGGAGGAAAAAATAGTGTTCTGTCCTGAAGTAATTCCAACTGACTTCTCACTTCTCTGGAGAACATCTTGGTCATAGGGAATGTACCAGTGTAGGGGAAGCTCTCCATATCTCCCTTTGAAGCTGTGCTGCTCTCTACTTTGAACTCAGGAAGAAATCAAGGTCAGTGATCAAGGCCGTTGCTGGGCAATGAGAGATCCAAACCTAGACCACAAGATTATGACATTAGTTCATCTTTGGAGCAGAGGTTTGAATACTAGACCTTTATAGGAATAGACAGTAACCATATATGAGTTTTCAGTTGTCATTTAAATCCTTGAGGCCCTTTTTTAGACTTTATCTAGACCACATGTTTAAAAACATTTTCAAGTAATGGGACATTCAAGAAAAAATCTGGAATTAAAAATCTTCTGAGGACATGACTCTGCAATTTTAGTGCTGTTGCAATGTCATGTTCTGTATATAATAATTTGCATACATGTCGAACACAGAAATTAGTCATGGTGCAGAACTTGTGTGTGTGACAGGCAAGCGAAATCAAAAGTGAGAGAAAAGTGGGGTAAAACTTAAAAGAAGCAACAATGGAAATTAGTTCATTCAGAAGCTTTCCTGTGAACTGATGTAATAAGAGATTTTATACGACAGAAAGCTTGGTTCTGAAAATCTTGCTAAAGTTTTTATTTCTCCTTTTTATTTTGATGGACATATTATTAACAGTACCACCTGAACCTGCAGGGTACCTCATCCAAAATCAGTGGGAGGTTTCTTTTGGGAAATTTCACATCTGTCTCTTAAATAATTTTAAATGACAACTTTATTACATAAAATTAACATGCTAGAAAATTATCTCATTATATATCAGTTTATGATTGACGATATCGGTCATGGAGTTTAAAACATAGTAGACTACGCATATGATTAGATGATGCATAAAGTATATTTGGAGAATTTTTATTTAATATTTTATCTTAATATTTGGATCTTAATAATTAAAATTATTTTATATTAATATTTATTAATGTCTTAATATTTAATAACATTGATATCATAAGCACATTCTGACAGAGGCAAGCCTAGATACATCTCACACTTTTGGACTTGTCTACAGTCTGGACTGCCTAAGGGCAAATCTACATTCATCTTTGCTTCTGCATTTTGTATGTTTACTTATAAAGAAAGACATCATTAAAGAGTTTGGATTTGATAAACGCTGTGCAAAAAGGCCATAATGTTTGTAGCTCAGTAATGATTTTTGATCTGAGTACTTAACAGAGATTAGATGCATATGAAAAAAGAAGCTGTAACATTTTTCTAGTAAGGCATTTTTTAGAGGTGACCTTATAGATTTTTTTTTCCCTATTTCTTTTTCAGTTGGTACTTTGTTTGACTTCTACAACCCACAACTTTTCTAAAAGAACATTTTAGTTGTCTTCTTTCTCTGTTAGTGATTGGGACACAATTCTCCAGACACTTACTAATCAAAGGAGCTGCTCATTTGGCGACAGCGTTAATCTCTGCACAGGCAGCTAAAACAATTTCAATCATAAAATGAGGCAAATGTGGTGTGTGCACTCTCTAGAGAGAATCTCACTGTAAAAAGTGCTATCGTTAAACAATTGCAGTACTAAGCTCACTGAGATATAGCTCACCATAGTTCACACGTATTTTCAGGTGATATCTGAAGTATGAAAATATTGATAAGAAACTTTACAGATTAAGTAAACAAAGATCTGGTGGTTGTTAAACTTGCCAGGTGCTCTTTCTTGATTGCTTCTTTATTCTGCAAAAATGAATAAAGGCTCTGCAGTTGAAAAAAATAATCTATGGCTTTATCTTCTCAGGTTTTGGCCAGGTTTTGCTTTGTGTGGGTGTATGCTTGTGTGGGTGTGTACTATACTGCAGAACATGAGCTAATAAAATCACATTACAGGGCTTGCTGATGCTTTAGCCAAAGTGCTATTAAAGTGTCTAATTACTTTTTACTAATTTACAGTCACTAGGAGTGTTGAAATACATTATTTTCAATGCTTCAATGAAGGCAACCAGGCACAACACAATTGATGAAGTTTTAATTTCATATACATAGCAATTATCCATGAAACCATATTTAATAAAGTTGCTAATATAGTAGTTGAACATTCAGTTAACACTTGCAGAAAACATGATGTCTACAGTATCATACTTTGGTTAACACCTATGTAAAGAGACAATATTCTGACCCCAGGTAATGTATGAACTAAAGCATGAATTACATTTTTTTATTCATGATTTTTGTGATAAATTCATCAAAGATGAAAATCCTTTGTATTCACATTCTTCCTTCTCACATTCATGCCAGCTCTGAAAAAATGCGTCATATTTCTGTAGAATATTCCAGGCACAAATAATTTACAAACCACATGCAGATTCCAATTCTCTTATGTACTTTCATTGACTGCCTATGGAAACTCCAAGGCCTCATACAATTTCCCTTTCTTAGATAGTTTAATTGGGGATGATGATCGAGTTTAATTCCCAGGCTGCTGACTTGAATCCCTGACTAGCAGTGTGTTTCCCACTTTGTCAGGAGTCCTAAGCGGGAACAGCTGGAAGCCGAATTTACATCTCTCAGGAAAAAAGCTATTGCTTGGTGGTGCTGCCCTTGTTAGTCAGAAAATAAAGCAGTAGCTCTGTTTTTTTATAAATCTGAAGTAATAATGCAGTAATGTTATATCTTAGGAATGGATTAGTTTGGAACTGATTTTCTCACATTTTGAAGGATCTGTCCTCCATTGATTCTGTTAGTTAGAGCTCTTTCTTGCCTTTCTAGGATTTGAAAGAGATCAGAGTGTCCTGAACTCAAAGCTGTTGTCTAGTTTCTGTCAGAAAACTGAGTATAATTTTGATTTTTTTTTTTATTTATGCATCATTTTATTGGAAAACATTTGCTCTGAAGGCTAATGATCCTCTATTTCAATATATAGAAATTTGTATGTGTGGGAGAAGGGAGTTTAATCTAATCTAGGAGTTGAAAGTCACTTAAAATTGTTTTCACTAGTTCACACTTTTGTCCTGCAGAGAAATTAAAAGCCAGGATAAACTGTTGTAGAGTAAATCAAATATTAATATTGAGAACATGCATTTTCATAAATCAGGGCCCTAGATACTGTGGAGAATACTAAGTAATAAAAAAAGAACTTGGTGAAGATATTCCCTCAGATGTAAGTGTTTAGTTTCATCTAACTGCAAGTCACATTTTTTTTTCAGCAAAAATTGGTACTTATATATACACATATACATATACTTAATACCAGTTGGCTACAAAACTAAATTCAGTATGATAAATGTTAAACTTTTTGCTTATCTCACTATTTAGAACAAAAATATATGTATGTTTAAATATCTTCTACATTATTCTTAATTACTTGATAGAGGTGAATATAGATGTGAATGACTAGGTCTACTTTACTGTAGCAGTCTAATTAATCTTCTTTTGCGTGATGCTTTCCTACCCCTACTCTAGACTTCTGTGCATATTTTATATCATTAAAAAGCAGTGAGAACATAGACAAAAACATTCAACATCACAACCTGTATTACATTAGCTGGTTGGTTTAAGACTAATCCAGCTGTATCTACGTGACAGGAACCATTCCATAATTATACTTTTGTAAGTTTAAGTTTAGGTAACTATTGTTAAACTATTGAGGGGGAAATAGGAGTAACTTACTATAGTAACATCACTTCCACCCATCTCCTCCTTTGGATTCCAGTGTTTAATGTTCTCACCATACGTTTACACAGAAAGGTTCTAACTTCACTTTGAGGGACTTCAACATAGTGCACAGGAGTAGATACAGCAGTAGACAAAGCATAACCAAAAGGAAGTGGTGATGGAGCATCACAAAACTCCCATCCATGTGGCTAAAATCATTCACGAAAGGGGTGGCCATCTTTGTATGTCTCTTTGGACCTGTTACTGGCCTATGCTAAGGAACTATTTGGGAAAGCAGTAGATGCGTGGACCAAAGCTCCACACCAGACAACCAGTTCTGCAGCTTGTGGAGCAGTGTCCAGACCTGAACTCGTGCATGGATATTGTTTAGTTGACATGTACAGATACAGCCTGAGTGTTTCTGGGACTATGCTCTCTCAGGCATGTATCACTTTGGTTTAGGTTTCCAGACATATAATGGATATCTCAAAGTCAATTTTATTGCACAAAGTGATTTTTTTTTTTTTTTAAATACCTGCTATGCTTATCAACTATTGAAATGTAACAGGAGCACATTTAAAATTATTCCCTATTAGGAGAGTAAAGTATGTTGATTATATAAGCTTTCATTTGGAAGAGAAGAGGTTTATTTGAATTAATTAATGTTTAACTGAATTTTAGGTCACTAACAATTTGAACACTTAAGAAAATGTTTCTGTTTCCCCAGGAGACTCCTGACCTATGAGAAGCAAAAAATCCAACAGAAAAATACACCCCCCAAAGCCACAAAAAAGCCAGAGCTACAGTAGCAGTTCCTTTCCATGGCTCTGGTAATGGAAAATTTTCACAAATGAATCCAAAGCACACTTTCATGTACGTGCTGTGTTTTATGTTGTTATGATTATAATGCGCATACTTTCAATAATGGATTATTTTTATTTTGTGTCCTAAAATTCATTTACTATATGGTCAGCATAAAAGTGTTCTACAGAAGAAAACAGAAAACAAAAGAAGTGATATGTTTTTTTCCAAGCTTTGAGGGAGTAGGGAGAGTAATACTATGTATTTTATTTTTCATTTTATGTCATTGCCCTGAGAAATTTGTTTAATGGGTAGAAAGGTATCCTGCTTTCAGCTGTGACAGAGAAAATTTTCTTCCAAGTAGCTACTATGTTTTGGATTTAGTCTGAGAATAGTGTTGATAACATATATTTAGTTGTTGCTGGGTAATGCTTATATTAAGTCAAGGACTTAATAGTAATATCTTATTTCTCATAGTTAAGAATTCTATGATTATTGATTATCTCCCTTAATGTTAGTTCAGTTTCCCTAGGGAAACTTTCTGCCATTCTGGTCTGTCCAGTTGGGCATAACATCACCACACCTTAGTAATACAAGCAAATTCACAAGCAAATCAATTAACATAGAATCATAGAATCATAGTGTTTTGGGTTGCAAGGGTCATTAAAGATCATCTAGTTCCAACCCCCCTGCCATGGGCAGGGACACCTCCCACTAGACCAGATTGCTTAAAGCACCATTCAGCCTGGCCTTGAACACCTCCAGTGATGAGGCATCCACAGCTTCTCTGGGCAACCTGTTCCAGTGCCTCACCATCCTCACAGTAAAGAATTTCTTCCTAATATCTAAATCTAATCTAAATCTACCCTCTTACAGTTTAAAACCATTATCCCATGTTCTATCACTACACTCCCTGATAAAGAGTCCTAGTACTGACCCATGAGCAACACCACTTGTCACTGATCTCCACTTGGAATTTTATCATCAGTTTACAGTGTGGTGTTTACACAAAAGAAAAGCATTTTCAGGAATTAAGAATTCATTTTATTACAGTAACTTTTGATCTGGATCACAGATCCAGAAGGTATGAAGGTATATTCTTCAGAACAATTTAGGTTTAAGAAAAGGAGTACATATTGCCCAAAAAGATACTATTTTAATAACTCAAAGAGAAAAAAATCATGAACTTTAACAGCTTTTGTGAAATTCAATAAAAAATAATTCCTTTCAGTGATAATTAAGATATTATTATTAAATAATTGATGATTAGTATGTTAATAATTGCATCTGTATTTGTGTTTGAATAATCACTAATGATTTAAATGAGGCTTGTCTTCTCTATGTACACTGAATTACTATCTGAAGGCTCTGATTTGCTCTGGGAATTTTGCTTAGCTGGGAAGACTTGCCCCTTGCAACACTACTTTCCAGCTTCCAAAACTTCTTGACATAATCTGCTACTAGCATAGCTCAGATGCTTATGTGACAGCTCCTAAACTGTTACAAATTATATTCTGGTGAATTAAATAAAACTAAAATTGAGGGCTTGTTTACTTTAGGAAGTAGGACTGTAAATTGGTTCATGAGCCACTGAGCCATCCCTATGTGAAAGACATAACTTTCAATAGGCACTTGGGAACAAAGTCAACTGAAAGTGGGGAGCAGCTAGAATTACCACAGCTAAATTATACTTATCTGTGAGATGGATCTTTAAGATTTTCCCTGTATGACTGCATGAATATAATTATGCGCACTAGACATTCTGGGAACTTTTGAACTCAGTTGTCAAAAGGGGCTGTAAAAAACAGTTACTAGTACTTTATGATGGACAAAATCTCTGGGAGACACAGTTATTGTCTTTCTTTTTATTTTGGCTTGCTAAAAAGCAAGTAATAAAATATCTCTTCTAAAACTAAATAATAAGAACAGCTTGGCACTTTTGGACACCATTCCTTTAATAAAATGCTACCCCTTCTCCTGGTTGTAGATAAATTATATACAAAAGTCCCCAAAGCAAATGAGATGAATATATATTGCTTCTTATTACACCAGTTGTAAGAATAGTTTTGAAAAATACAAATGAATTTGTCATTCGAACAGCGTAGTGTTAGGTTGCTGAATTTAAATGGCATTCAACTAAAACATTTGGGTTTGGCTTTTGGCATTTTATGATGTTTTTCTTTTTAATTAATTTTATCTTTATTTCCAAATGAAATATTTGCTTGGATGAAAGAATTGATTTTTTTTCAGCCAAAGTTATTGAAAAAATTGGCACAAAATTATGATTCATTTTGAATGTGTCAAAGTATAACATTTTTACAGTATTTTTCAGGGCAAGATATTTCTTCAGCTGTAATGATAAATCCTGCAGTTCTGTGGTGAAAGTGAAATATTTTCTTAGTCTGGAATTAAATTTGATGCCTTTATTGTTTCACTAGTTAATATAGCTAGTAATGCAGTTCTGCATCAGGGTCACAATAAGATTATGCTTTCTAGTGCTTTAAATGTGCAAAGATTTAATGCCCTGAAGAATTTTGTCTTGGTGACTGATTTTATTTATATATTCAATTCAAGATCACTTAAATGCAAAGCCAACTGTAAATAAAATCTTTATAGCTAGAAAAATGTTTTAAAGTATGCTGTAGAAATACCTCTTATTTAAGTAACTATGAGCTATCTAAGCTCATAATCAGAAAAGACTCTGACTTTTCTTTCCTATGCAAATAAGCCACAAATATATTTCAACTCATATTTTTGAAGAGAAGAGCAGTGAGGTCTTGATATACTTTCTATAATGTAAAACGCTCTTGGATTGTGAATGTCAGATAGTGCAGGTGGGATATTGTGTTGAAAAGTGACAACAAAAATAATTTCATTCATTTTCACAATCTCAATCTTCAGGGAATAAGCAGATCAGTGCTTGAATCAAGAATTAATATTTGTGTCTTCATTCAGTGTTACACAGCCGACCACATGTATTTTGGCTTGTTTCTGCTCTTATTTGACTTAAGATGGAACCTCCTAAAAACCCTTCGGTGCTTTTGTACACCTCAGAAGTACATGATTTGTGGTCTTTCACATCCCCGCCAGCCATCATTCTAAACACAAAACTGCAGAGCCAAGCTGCTTCCTTTGAATATGTGTCTCCATTTGGAATTAAGCAATATGGCATATGGGCAATTTTGAGTGAACATTCCGAAGGACTGAGATTAGGTCCAATCCAAAAAATAGGTACTTTCTGAGTTAAAGAAAGAGCATGATTTTTCAATCCCTAGATGCATACTTAGGTATTGTCTTTCAGTCAATATTCCACTACAAAAACCAACAACAACAACAAACCAAAAAAACCCACAAAAAAACTGCGAACAAACAAACAAACAAAAACAAACCAACCCCCCCCAAAAAAACAACCCAAAAAAACAAAAAGAAAAAAGAAGAAAAAAATGTTCTGAAGTGTTCAAATAACCACGAAATGGAATTATTAGCTCGTGATTAACTGGTTACTTAATTGTAATGACTACCTAAAAACATAAAGTTGTAACTGATGTGCTACAGTTACTTTGGTTATATTGAATCTCTGTCTTGTCATGTGGACAACCACTGTAGAAAATGTAGAATTATTTTCATTTGTGATTTTAGTAATGAAGTAACCATCTGCTATGTTTGTTTGTTTCTTTCAATACCTTTCTTCTTTTCATTTAGAAATCAGCAACCTATTTTGCAAAGAAAAGCAAACCAGCACAATGGAATCCTGAACTTGACAGACATCCACACTGATATAAATTTTTAATACTAATAAATATTGTAGTATACTAATTAAATAGAGTAGAGATTGTAGTTATATCATAAAACATCAGCTTTAAAAATAAAAAGAACATTTTTTTTTAATGCCTGAAAATTCTCACTGCACACATTTGCGTTGTGCAACAAGATGCAATACTAATGCTGAACTAGCTCCGGAATGATTGACACAAGCTAGTCCACGCAGCACTGCATGGTAACCATAATTATTGAACTTGGTCAAAAGTCTGTTCATCTGCAGTACTTTAGATGTTATATGGAAAATCTTAATTTCTATGTGACTGTAAGATGTCACCTAACAGGGCAGTTTTCTTCCATTCCCTTCAACCTGGGTGTTTTTGATGAGATATCTTCTCTTCTCTGTCTCACCACAAAGTTATACCTTCCAGCCAGCTCAAAGGAGATGGCTGGAAGGTGAAGACCTCTTCCATCAGAAAACTATTTCTGGGCTGCTTTTGACTGTTAATGGAGCTGAATTTCAAGCTCTGCCCTAGAGGGATATTTTTCTACAGGAATATCACTGTGGTCATATGATTCAAGTGCTGTGGTGCTATGGTGTGATAGCACCATACCTCTTATTCATGCCACATCTGACTTTTCCTTGTTCAGTATCTAAATATGCCCCTTGAGCAAAACAGTTTTCTTCTCCTGTAATGAGACAGAACATCCTTTCCCCAAATTTTGTCTATTTTTTTTTCCTGGAATTTTTATATTGCAATGAAACTTTGGTCAAAATTAACCTAAATAAAAAATATTCTGTCAACGTCAGCAAGGGAAGATTTCACTCTGTGTTTTTTCTCTGAAATGAGCAAAACCATATTTTTAGTATTGTTTTGTAGGCACTTGGCGTATAACAGCAAAGTGTTCTTGGGCATTAGGACACTGCAGTTTAATGAACAGTATATTTAATGTTTACATGCCCTCCTGAGAGAAAAGGGACAATGTGAAAAAAATATCCTAAATAGGATTACTGTGAATATCATGCTGTTACAAGGAAAAACAGATGATTATAAGATAGAGCAAGAAGTATCCAACATTTTCCCATCAGATGAATGTGGTTCAGATGGCTCCCTGTTCAGAGATAAGACAGAGTTGAAAGGTGAGACAAACATTATTAGGTTCACGATCAATAAAAACTCACTGGTATATCTACATGATGTGTCACTGACTAGTATATCCGTATAATTTCATAGAATCATAGAATGATTAGAGTTGGAAGGGACCTTAAATATCATCGAGTTCCATCCCCCCTGCCATGGGCAGGGACACCTCCCACTAGAGCAGTTTGCTCAAAGCCCCATACAGCCTGAACTTGAACAATTCCAGGGATGGGGCATCCACGACTTCTCTGGGCAACCTGTTCCAGTGTCTCACCACCCTCACAGGAAAGAGTTTCTTTCCAGTATCTAATCTAAATCTACCCTCTTACAGTTTAAAAGTATTAGCCCTTGTCCTATCACTACACTTCCTGACAAAGAGCCCCTCTCCAGCTCTCCCACAGGCTCCCTTCAGACACTGGAAGGCTGCTAGGAGGTGTCCCTGTAGCCTTCTCTTCTCCAGGCTGAACAACCCCAGCTCTCTCAGCCTGACTTCATAGGAGAGGTGCTCCAGCCCTCTGATCATCTTTGTGGCCTTCCTCTGGACCTGTTCCAACAGTTCCATGTCCTTTCTATGTTAAGGACTCCAGTGCTGGACACAGTACTCCAGGTGGGGGTCTCACAAGCGCAGAGTAGAGGGGGAGAATCACCTCCCGTGACCTGCTGGTCACGCTTCTTTTGATGCAACCCAGGATATGGTTGGCTTTCTGGGCTGCCAGCAAGCACTGCTGGCTCATGTTGAGCTTCTTATCTGCAAGCACTCCCAAGTCTTTCTCCTCAGGGCTGCTCTCCAGCCATTCTCTGCCCAACCTGTATTTGTGCCTGGGATTGTCACATCCCAGATGCAGGACCCTGTACTTGACTTGGTTGACCTTTAGTGATTTGCACTAGCTCACCTCTCAAGCCTGTCCAGGTCCCTCTGGATGGCATCCCTTCCCTCTAGCATGAACTGTGCCACCGAGCTCTTTTTACAATAGGTTTTAGAGACTGCCCATGTTTTTGACTGGAAATGTACATCTGCCAGTAAGATCAAGCAACCTTTGTTCCAAAATTATTGGCTGTTTGTAAAGAACACAAACAGAGGTCTGCTACAGGGACATGGAATTCAAATGAGCTCCAGCAGTGACAGCAGGCCTAGACTCCTAGAAAAGAGCTGCCAGAGCTTTACAGCCTTTGTCATCATTACCAGTCCATACACACTAATGGACCTGGGTCAGGGAACAGATTGCATGCTGTCTACAAAAGCTTTGTTTTTTTAAAGAAGTCTGTCAAAAGATTGATGGCTAGGAATATTCTGTAGAAGCTGTAAAATATTACTGCACATAGCACAGCAACTCTGGAGGCTCTAGAAGGAGCTCAATATCGCCTCTGCCATACACAGTAATTTCAAAAGCTTGATCAATCTCTAAAATCATACAAAAATGGCTTGAAGTTATTCTTTATTCAACTGTCCTAGAAATCTATGCCAGAATGTATTGGTGAAATAGAACTGTTAAACAGAAATACTTTGCTTTATTTGGTTAAATGAGTCAGCTGGAATATGTTATGTCAGATGATGTCAGCAGCAATAGGAACAAAACCTACATCTATATGATTCAGTGTATGAATCTTTCTTCAAAGTTATCTGCATGTTTATGCATTTTCTTTCCTGTTTCACCTATATTTGTGAGTTCCTGCAACGAAGGCATGTGGACTCCGTGAGTTATTGCTGAGATGAGATTACTAAGTGGAAAACATAACCTGAGCAGCTGAAAAATAGCTATCAGATCACTCCTATAAGCTAAAATTATCTTTCTGCTGTCTGAGAAACTGTATTGTTCATGCAGATTGTTGTGAATCCAGGTTAGCTATGAATGAATTTACAAAGCTTCTTTCCTGCATCGGTAGCTGCAAAAGTATGAATAGACAGAGATGCAGCTCTGCCTGATGGAAATATCCAGATTTTATTACTTTCTTTCTTCATTAAAATTTCAGACGAGGTCTGCAAATGGTTCTTGGGCTCAGCACAGTCCTGTGTAATGAAGCAGAAATGTCCATTGGAGAATGAAAAGCAAAATAAAGAGTAATTGCTTTCTAAGATCTTTGAAATTAGGGTGACAGGCATTAACTCTGCATATTAGAAAACATGGTTTTCATGTTCACTGTCATTCTTACTTGTTTGTGAATGCCTGCATAAGTGATCTGTACTAATGGAATCAGTCATTCTTCTTCCTTTCCATTCCCAAGGACACTGAGTAACAGGCTTAGATGGAGTAAACCCCCGACCTCCAAGCAAAGCAAGACGGTCAACCGAGTGAAAAGAGTAAAAGTGAATTTCAGGGTGAGAACAATCAAGAATGGATTGTCCATTAACTATAACTTTTAAAGCTCTGTGCACCCAACTTGCAGTAGAATTAATAATAATGTAAAAAACCGCACCCCAACACCAACAAAACAAATGGGTTTTTTTTGTTGGTTTTAGTCCTAATTATAACAACCTCTATCCTGACAGTGATGCTTTGCATGATTGGTTCCATTATGTCTAGCACTGAGAGGCTGAATACTTTCATCTGCATAATGCTGTGATGGAGTATAATTAGCAAAATGCTATTTTGAGTCTGAAGAAGCTTTCTGTTGCCCTACCCATCTCAAAACTATTGTCTCATTAAGGAGCTGAAGATGATATCGTGTCTTCTGTTAGCAGTTCAATTTTTTTTGTATTTGGCCATGTGAGCTAAAATACAGTGAATTAAAGTAGCATATTGAAAAACTTTCCTAAGCACTCTTTTAATAAATCCATCCCAGAGAGCAGTCTCCTAAGTAGCTGAGAGACAGGAGTTTGCATTTGCAGTTATAATACTGCTGCAGCTCACTTAAACATCACTCAGGTTCTTGTTGCATATGTGCATCCTCAAAGACCTTAAAAGAACAATCTGTTAGCTGACATTAGTTACTCTGTCATTACTAGCCATTATCAGACTATTCCATTAGTCCAATGAGGGTTGTGCTGTCTTGCTGTCAGGTAGATCAAGTGATGACCTGGTTTTCATGAATGAATTCCCAGTTCATTCATAGCATGAGCTGCTGTATTCTTTATCCTGCCATAAGGGTTAGGGAATGCTCCGTATGTCAAGTCCTTGACCCCTGTGCCTCAAAGGAGGATAAAGTCAATCATAGAATCATAGAATGGTTTAGGTTGTGAGGAACCTTAAGGGTCATCTAATTCCAGCCCCACTGACGTGGGCAGGGACACCTCCCACTAGAGCAGGTTACTCAAAGCCCCATCCAACCAATCTTTGAACACGTGGTGGGGCATCCGCAACTTCTGTTCCAGTGTCTCATCACCCTCACAGTAAAGAATTTTTTCCTTCATCTTCCTTCTAAATCTAAATCTGACCTAAATCTCCCCTCTTTCAGTTTAAAACAGTTACCCCTTGTCCTATCCCTACACTCCCTCATAAAGAGTCCCTCCCCATCTTTCCTGTAGGCTCCCTTTAAGTACTGGAAAGCTCATATAAGGCCTCTCCAGAACCTTCTCTTCACCAGACTGAACAACCTGTAATCACACCGGTTTTTCTTTTTTCCCTTTTGAAAAATGTGAGTCAAGTTCCCCCTTTTCCAGTCAATGGGAACTTTGATAGATTGCCACAACTTCTCAAATTTGATGCCTTGTAGCTTAGTTACTTGTCTACCAGTTCCCTCAGGACCTGTGGATTCATCTCATCAGGTCCCATGGACTTGTGTACCTTCGGGTTCCTCAGATGATCTCTAAGTTGATATCCTCTGCAATGGGTAGCTCTTTATTCTCTTGGTCCCTGCCTTGGCCTTCTGCAACTTGGACAGTGTGGCTAAAGCATTTGCTGGTGAAGACTGAGAAAAAAAATTCATTGAGTACCTTGTTTTTTTCCATCTTCTGAGTAACCAGGTCTCTCATTTATTTCCAGAGAAGGCCTACATTTTCTTTGGTCTTTTTTTTTTTTTTTTTTTATCACTGATGTATCCGTAGAAACTTTTCTTGTTGTCCTTGATATCCCTGGACAGATTTAACTCTATCAGGGCTTTAGCTTTCCTAACCTGATCAGTGGCTGCTTGGACAATTTCTCTGTATTCCTCCCAGACTACCTGCCCTTGCTTCTACCCTCTGCAGGCTTCCTTTTTCTGTTTGAAATCACCCAGAACTTCCATATTGATCCCTGCAGGCCTCCTGATGTTTTTACCTGACTTCCTTTTAGTTGCTATGCGTCACTTCTGAGCTCAGAGAAGGTGATCCTTGAATATTAACCAGCTTTCTTGACCCCCTCTTCCCTCCGGGGCTTTATCCTATGGTACTTTGCTCAGCAGGTCCCCAAAGAGACGAAATTCTGTTCTTCTGAAGTCCTCTGTAATGAGATTACTGTGCACCCTCCTTACTGCCTTCAGGATCTTGAACTCCACTATTTTGTGGTCACTGCAGCCAAGGCTGCCCTTGAACTTCACATTCACCACTAGTGTTTCCTTGTAGTGACAGTTAAGGTCCAACATGGAACCTCTTCTTCTTGGTTCCTCTTTCACTTGGTGGAGGAAATTATCATCAATATATTCCAGGAACCTCCTGGATTACCTATGCCCAGTTGTGTTGTCCCCTCATAGTATATCAGAGTAATTGAAGTTCTCCATGAGGACCAGGGCTTGTGAACGTGAGGCTGCTCCTATCTGTGTATAGAGAGCCTTATCCGTTAGGCCTTCCTGGTTGGATGGCCTGTAGTATGGCCTGTCTCTGCCCATAAACTCTTGGTTGGCTCTTCATCCATCCCCAGGAGGAGCTCCATGTACTCCAGCTGGTCATTGACATAGAGGGCAACATCTCCCCCTCATCTCCCCAGCCTGCCCTTCCTTAAGAGCCTGTATCCTTCCATTCCAACACTCCAGTCATAGGAGTCATCCTATGAGGTCTCTGAGATGCCAATAAGATCATAGCCCTGCAGGTGTGAGCACATCTCCAACTCCTGTTTATTCCCCTTGTTACATGCATTTGCAGGTTGTCTACTTGTGGGATAACTTGTAGAGTGAATATAGATACAATACAGCTGTGAACAGGTGAACAACAACTCAGATGAGGGTATCATACTTGAAATACTGCATTGTTATAATTACAACATTTCTCTAGAACTAGCACTTCTGATAACCTTCTCAGGAAAATAAGGATCAGATGTCCTTATCTGATTACAGTAAATAACCTACAGGCATCCCAGTTAAGCGAATTACTATCCCAATTAAGCAGCAGTTCTTGCTGATAAGTATCATTAGGTTTAATTCCATTCCTTGGGAAATGTCCTGATTAGGGCTATTTCTCAATTTAGTAGTATGTAATCTAATACTTAAAGAAAAAAAAAAAGTGACATTTGAAGCAAAAATGAGAAAGAAAATTTGAATAAATTGGCAATATGAGCATAGGTTTGGATGAAATACATCTCATGAAGCTCTGAGGAAACTAGAAGAAATGTCACAATTGCTTCAGTTAGTTTTGATATCTCACAGAGAATAAAAGAGTAAGTGCTATGAAATGTGAGGTTTTTCCTTTCCTTTGAGATAGTATCCTTTCATTAAGGGAAAATCAAATGCTCAAACATAGAAAAAAATTTAGAAGATAGATAGAAACTGGGGAGAAAGAAAAATAGTAGCTACTTGAAAAATAAACTTATCTTAGGGGCACATCACAGGAGAGATTTCTCATAGCTGAGATAGAATTTCTTGTTGAAATAAGATAGTTACTGATAAGTTATGCAGAAAGCATGTTTGACTTGGTGGGAAGCAGGAGAGCAAGCTCAACCAAATATGTTGAGTTACAGCAAAGCTGGATCCCCCATGTTTATTTCAACAGTACCTGTTAATTATGTTATTGTACACCAATGTATAATGTGGGGAGAGGCGGAGAATAACTTTTCCTGGAATATTTAAAGAGTCCCAAGATTATTTCTTTTCCTCCTGGTACTTTACAAACCTATTCTAAACCTGAGTGTTACTATGTAAAACTCCGAAAGGTTTATTTTGTGAAAAAGGAAAAAGAAGTAGAAGTGCAGGTAGGGAGACAGTAGGTAAGGAGAGACATAGGAACAAAAAGGAGAAATTCCAGTCTAGAAGCAGTGTCTTGCCATGAGGGGAGCAGAAAGCAGCTAAGTACACAAAGCTTCTGTTGAGGGAGCAGTGCTATTAGAGGGAGTGGAGCCAGCCAGTAATTTCTAATCCTTTCCTTTAGCCTTTTTCAAGAACTGCAGTGACTTTACCAGTATACTAAAAGGAAATGCGTTCAGTACGGCTAAAATATTACACCCCTAAGAAGTCACCGATTACTGAACATTGTAAATTAACAGCTTGCAATTTTTAAAGCACCTAGGAAATCTCCTAGAAAATCTGCCAGAAATATTCTTTTCTGCTGTGACAGTATAGATTTAGAGACAGAGGGAGTTTTCCGAGACCTCCCAGTCCATGCCCTGCTCCAAGCAGGGTTAATGGCAAGTCAGGTTGCTCAGCCTTATTACAAACTGGGCAAAGGAGCCAACAGCAAAAGATCTGAGAAGACACATTATGAGCTATTAAACTCCACAATTCTCTTATACTATCAAAGGACATAAAACCAATGCTCCCTCTAATTTGTGTTCTCAGTGAATCTCTGCAATATTGAACAGATGGTTTTCTCCTGTCCAAGATTTTTCTATTCCAATGGATGTTTTAAACTAGGTAAAAGCTTTCCACAGTTTGGGCAACTCTGGAAATGTCAAAAGATGTGTATTAACATATAAGTTAAACATAGTCTGTCTTCTGTAACATAAAGTCTTTCTACATTCAAAAGCTCACTAAAATAAATGTGACCATATTAAATATAGCCTCTGGTCTACCTGAAACAAATTCTTAGTAAAATTGAGATTATTAGCTTGCTAGTGGTTCAGTGTGAATAGATTTCCTTTTTACAGTGGAGAGAACAAAATAACCCCACCCTCCCACCCTTCTCCCTTAAACCTCCACACTATGCATACTCTCCAACGCCTGGTTAATGTCTGCATCTTCCTGCATCAAGAACTCCAAATGAGATATGAATATTTTGAAACAACATGTAACATTTTCTACTAAATTGCTGTTGCTGTGTTTTCTCATTGCCCCACTAAATTCTTCCTGGAAAACTAGAGTCTCTAGAGAATATACTGTACCACATAAAACTACTGGCAAAATGCATGTGCAAAAGGATGTGCTTTTATATATTAGTGGTGCATATAATAGTTTGGAGCGCGATAGCATATCTTGCATAACAGATGTCAATAGTTATACAGGCAGCAAAATACTTGATACTTCCAGAAATGGACAGTGCAGCAAATAAAGTATAAATTCCGTTCTATTACTGCTAGTTAAAAAAAATAATGAAAAACCAGCTTGTAAACTAGAATCCAATTTCCCAGGCAATCTAAGCAATTGTAAAAAAAAATACTCCACTAGAGAGTGGTATGGTCAGAGAGGAAAACATAATCTAATACATTATTGCACATAACTTTCTGCAGGATGTGACACACTATAAAGGTCATTATGCCCATCACTACAACCTAACATTTTGTAGCAGAGTGTGATCTTCCTTGTTTGTGAAGCATATGCTAAACAGAAAGGGAATAGGGAGTTCGTTGTTGTTTAAAGCTGACAGCTAAAATAACCCTCAGTGCTTTGCCTTCAACTCCAAGTGATCAAATGTTCAAAGGTATGCTTGAGGGACCCATAGCTGCATGGTTTGTGAATAGACATCAAGGTCGATAATCCTAGGTGCCATCCATCCTTGCGCTTTGTCACTTGTTATCTTCTCACTCATAGCTGCATTGTTTTTTCAACAATGTAATTCAGTAAACATGTTTAAAGTCTTCTCTTTTTACACAAATAACACTTTATTCAAAAAAAGAACTCATCTTGAATTTCAGGCTGCCTTGAAATACCACGGATTCCCCTCAAAATGAATGCCCTCTGAATTGTCCGCATCTGTGTACTTTCCATAATAAAAAATGAAGTGGCTTCCTACTCTTCATAAAAATCTGGATGTTGCTGTCACCTCTTTGGTGCAATCAGGAAGCATTCATCTAAACAAAACTTCACTTAATTGTTGTTAACTTCTAAATGCTACATTTATTTATTTATTTTCTGGGAGAGAAATGGCAGTGTTTTGGTTTTAACGCTGATGCCAACTGATAAGGAATTTGTTAGTTTTAAGATAAAACCATCCCTAAGCAGTGATGAAAAATTGCCAGTGGTTTAACTAATAAAACACATTCTGATGCTCTCAGAGGGCAGGGGAACGAGATAATTAAGCAGTACAGGAATAAGCAGTACATATTTAAAGTAACACAGCACTCTACAGATTAGGGAAGTGCCTAAGATTCTTGGTACAAGTAATAAAAGAACCCAACAAACCTAACACATAATTTTCTAAAGCGTGGAACCTACAACATGTAGACCTTGAATATAATGGGCAAATCAGATTGTGGTTTTAAATCCACTTGAGCCTCATTAAGTTTTTGGAATTGTATAATTGCTTTCCTCTGCCTTTCACAACTAAAGAATATCAATACAGTGGCCCTTGAGTACTCCAAATAAATGCTTTGGGGAAAAGAGAGCTAACAATCTTTAACCAAAATCATTAGGCAAATGCTTACAATAAATGGATTGTCGTTTAGAGTCAGGATCAAATAATGATTTGTTAAATAAGTTATGCTAAGGGACTGATGCACCCAATTATTGCATGTGGAAATCATGTTTCTAATGTTAAACAAGCTCCTCTGCTGATATAGAATTGCAAGACCTGAAATCCATTTTCCTCTGCGAGAAAAATGACTCTAATGTTGAGCTCTGTGTGTTTAAATTTTACAAAATTAAGACTTTAAGTGTATGAAAAAGGAGTTTTCATATCTTTAAATCAGAGCTTTACAGTTATGATTTAAAAACACCTCTTAAAAATGCAGATACATAATGACCAGTGACAATTATTACAGACTAAGAGAGATATAAAATAAAATGGGTGCAAATACGCAGCTATAAAGCAAGATCAGTAGAAATGTTGTGTTAAATGTTGTGTCTTAGGGATGGAGCCCCATCTTCCTTCATCACAGTTGCTAAATGGAGTTAGGAGAAGTTAAGACTGTGCTGTTAGAAAGTTCCCTACTGCTGGAAATTTTTGCTTTTCACACAGAGTCACGGTCAGAGAAGGAAGGAGGAAGAGGGGCAAGGAACCAGTGAAGGAAGCTGTTGGGGTCTTACGAGGTTACCTGTTCAGGACCATGAATCTCTGTTTCTTGAAATGTTTCTTTTGTAATGAAAAGTAAACTGTATGAGAAGATGCAGGATCTTCATAGGAAAATGCATTTCAGGTCTTGGAGCTTTTGTCACAAAGGATTTATCTGAGCACAAATATGAGAACACTGCTTAGTTTTTATGAAAGTGAAGTGGTGATTTCCGAGGTGCATGAACAGAGGGGTGCATAACACAGCAGTTCTCATCAGGAAGGTCTTTGGGGCTTATAAATGAACAATGGCTAATGCCCACGAACAGCAGAAATGTGGGCTTATAGTTAAAAAACATAGCTGAGATGTTCGTTGCATCCCAGTTCTGTATTTTCCTTGGCACCCAACAGAAACACAAGAAAGTGGTATGGGACTGCTTTTGTTCTTTGGTTCATGAACTTGTCCTGTATTTTCTGTGAGATCTGTTTAAATTAGACTTCTATGCTTCCAAAAATATGTTCTAAACATTACCCTACAGTTGTCATCATATTTCTGTTTTTGTCTTGGCCAAATGAATTTCAAACTATTTCAAAGTTTTTAGTCAGATTGAATGTGTCACTTCTTTCCCATATACGGTATTCCTTGAATGTTCTGTGGCTTGGTTGTGCAGGACACTTGACAGGAATGAATGAAGCAGAGAATGGAGAAAGCATGAGTTTAAATCCTATTAGAAAGAAAAGCTGGTCTTCTCAAATATTCTATCTGAGTTTTTCAACCACTAGTTAGGAACTCCTAATTAAAAAAATAAAAAAACTAAAAAAAATAAAAAATTGAAGTTGCAACTTAAACTTCATGTGTCAAATTCTATCATAATTCGGTAAGTGTGCTGAACTTGGAGAAGCATGCAAATTAAGATAAATTTGATAGATCAAGAAATCAGAAAACCTGCTTCTTTTTTTTAAAAAAAAACAACAAAGCAAAACACTTTTCTGGTTGGGCTTTAAGGTGTAAATAATAGCAATCCATTCAGTCTTTCCAGAACTAAGGCATTTGTCTGAACATTTTGAAGTAGAACTTTCAGGTTAAAAAAAAATAAATTAAAATTTGAAATGTCAATATCAATGGAATTTTTTGTACTTATGTGATATAATGTCTCATATATAGGTTCACTGATCTCCAGTGCAGTCTGAGAAGGTTGATCTAAAAGAACTCTTGTACTGAGCAGGGAGATTCATGGAGTTAGTCAACTGAAAACATTAAGAAGAGGGATGCCACTGAACTCCTGTTCTCTTCATGTTTGCAGCTGTCTGCGCTAATGTTAGGAGGGAAGTGCTCATGGGATCCTTTACCAAGGGCTGTTTCCCATTATGATGTTTAAAAGATGGACATAAGTTTTACTCTTTGATTACAAAATAAAAGCAAGAGGTGAAACCATCAACCTCTGATAAAACTAGTGGGACATTTGTCTAAGAATTAGGGAATCTGAGTTCTATCTTTTTCTCAGCCTTGAGAGTTCAGACCCTCATTTCATTAGAGAAGGCTATTTGCTGAACATATTGACAGATTCCTTGACTGGTTGAAGTGAAGTTGGCCCATCCACCTGGTCGTAGCTGGTAATAGGTCATTGTTGGTATGTGACATGTTATGATATTAAAGGCAATCATTACTAGATCCCGTGTCCCTGTTCATGCATATATGAGTCTGGTGACTACTGCTCTCAGCATGTTACTGTAAAATCAAAGCAGCAAATTCACAGTTTACATCTTAGGGAGCAAGGCACATAGAAATGAGGGAATAGCATTTGGTTTCTAGTCCTAGCTCTTGTCTTTAATGCAGAGATTACTAAAAAATCCTCTCTGGGTGTTTAAATTGTACGAAATACTACTACTTTTTCTCTTGACTATGTTTACTTAAACATTTAATTTGCCATGTAATCATTATGGTTGACAATGAGAAAACATATTTTAACATAAATTGTATGTAGGTAAGTGCGTTCGGGAGAAATAAAAAGCTTGTGAATAAATGAGTTAGAGTATGCCAAAAGACAGAATATACTTTACTCTTTGACTATGACTATGTAAACAATTTGCGTTATTTGCTGATCCATCAGTACGTAGATACTTGATGCATCAGTGGAAAATTAAGACCTCTTCTGACTGTACTAAACAGTTTTACAATTCAGCATATGTTGATATATTCATGAATAGTCTGTGGGCAGCTAGCGTACCTGTTGCTAACATTAACAATTCATCACCTTTTGCACTAACCTTCGCATACAGTTCCATTTTCCATTGCTACAAAGACACTAACACAAATTTAGCCCCACTGATGTAAAAGATTGTACTCTTCATTGTGATCATTGTGGAGCCCTGATACAGCTTTCATTAGACAGGAGGAATGAACAGAAGAAATTCACACCAGTTACACTTGCCTCCCTTTGGGTTTTTACTTGGGGACAAGTACATTAAAAGGGATGTCTCCTCTGATTGGTAAAAACCATCTAGATTGTCAGGGGGTTTTGTCTTGTTTTGTATTTTTTAAGCACAATTTTATTTTCACCTTGCAAAGGCAGGAAATGAAATTCAGTCTTCAGAACACGGCACACCACAACACTTCAGAACACAGCGATTATTTGCAAAATGATATGGGCAATGCTATACTTAAGAGCTGTATTTGAGAGTATGGCTCTTAAGTAAATAGTCTCAGTATTTTTTCAACAGAAAGGTGCTGCTGTGATCTAATAGTGCCAGTAAAAACATAAAAGGATGAAATATATTCATCTAGTTTTATTTTCTGAGGTTTTCTATGATTCTGCCAATGAAAGTGCAACATTTTTTCTTGTGATGCTAAAGTATCATTTTCTTTGAGCCCATCTTACTTATTTAAGCAAAAGAAATTTTGAAATATCCTTGAGATTAAATAAATATGCAGAGTCTTCATTTAGGTAACACTAAGAAACACTGATGAGTTAAGTCACAAAGATCCTAACAAAGAATCCTGTAGCTGAATGATCAAAAATAAAACTAGAGAACTAATGTATTATGTTGTTATGGCAACTGAATATTTAGATTTAATTTTATGTAAGCAGAACTTCAAGGATTATCCCGGGCAAACACAGTAAACATATTTGCAAACAAATTAAATATTCCCATCTAGATATTCTATCTCTAGTAATCATCAGCTATGTTTACTGTAGCATTATCTAATGTTTTGAATCCCCAATGACTTTATCATTAATCTGGTTTTGTGCAATTTTATTGTATGTTTTTGGCAGCTGACCACTCATCCTTCTTGCTGTCCAATCTGATTTCAGCTAGTGCTTGTTTTAGATTTTGTTTTTCTCTACTGCATATGTATCTTCTGTTTTGCCTGCTTCAGCTGTTGCTTTAAACAACAGCTATTTCCCTGTTGTCTGTAGACTAAGCTGCCTTGTGCTTTCATGCTCTATGATCACTGTATGATTCCTTTATTTCTCCACTTTTTTCTTACACCAGGGGCAATCTCTGTTGCTAGAAACAATTTATGGTAGTGTATGCGAACTGAAGACCTAGCTTAATGTGTTTAAGATTATTGTGTGTTGATGGAATTTATAAGAAGCCTGTCTTTATAAGGTGATCCCTGGTGTTTATTTAACTTCTGTTCAGATACTCAAAGCAGGATTTTGTCTCCAGTGCCACAATGTACTTGAGCAAATGCTGAATATACTTTCCATGCAAAGGACATTGTTATTTTCAGCTAAAGAGGAAAACAGATAAAATATGACTTTTATATGCAGTTTTCAATGCTAATTCTACTATTATATTATAAAGACTTAATATTATACCTTTAACTGAGTTTGTCATTTTCACTATCACATTTAATAAGAAAGTGCATTTCAAATGAACTTAATCACTGGATCACAATAAAATTAGAATTTGGGTGAACTAACTGCTTTCTAATACATATTGTCTTGTAATTAGTTACTTCATGTACTAATGCAACTCTGCTTTCTGAACAGTGATCGGCTACGTTATTAGCAGCTGGCATAAAAGGAGCTGCCTTTGAGCATTGATCTTCGCTGATGTGTGCCAGATCTCATTCTTTCATCTTGTTGGGCATTCTCAGCTTCAGTAGTGTTTCTGTTTCTCAGTCAAGAACATTTTCCCTGCTTGCAGAGAAAAAATAAAAAAGGGAAAACAACCTTGCAAGTGAAATGATATTGTTTTCCATGTGCATACAGAAATGTGATAAACACAGCCGTGAATTACATTGCAAATTTTTCTGTAGGAAAATCTATACTTGAGCAGAATACTTTTTTCAATTTTTTCTCTGCAGTAGGAAGGAAAAAAGAATATACAGTCTGCCATAGAGAGCTGGAGAAGTGTGGACCTGCCGATTAAACTGGATTACAGACACATAGGCAGAAAAGAACAACTCACCAAACCCAAAGAAACAAAGAAGCCAGTTGAATAAATAACCAGCACTACATTCACGGTAGAACCAAGATTCCTATAAGTTAATGACATCCTGTTTCATCTCAAATGCACTAAAATAAATAGCTGCAATTCCTGTATAATGGATTTGCTTATCAGATAAAACAATCTTCAGTAGTCTTGCAACAGACTATTTTAAATATAATACATGTATATCATAAATAGGATCCACCAGGAAGATAACTGCTATAATGTTAGCTATGTTATAATTTTAGTTGTGTTATAACTTGAACTAAAGCAATCTCAAACTGACGTCTATCTGATAGTCATGAGATATTTAACCTAAGATACATGAAGATATTTTCATATTGCATCATATAGTCTTTCAATGACGTATTGATGTGTGGCAGTTGCAGCACACTGCTTAAAATACTTGAGTACTTTACATTACTTAAATGTTTGCTTTCATTTCTGATGGCCTAATTTTCTGAACAATCTTAGTAAAGAAGCTAGATTTACTTTCATAAGGTAAGAGATTATGATTTTGTGATAAAAGATAGACTTCACATAAAACCATGGAGTTAAAGCTGGCATTGTGTTATCATAGGGCTAATGAATCACTATGTGTGATCATAGTTCAAGTCATGTTTATAGAAGTTTATTATTTCATTTCAAGATATCACATTGTTATTTCAACTTTTTTTGATATATAATTCACTAGTAATAACTACATTAGGTAGAATCAATGAACGATATAATCTACCATCATTGGTAGTCAGTGTTAAATGTTTATATTAAATAGGAGGAAAAGTTGTAGCGGATGATTGTGAAATAGCTACAGCATCTAAGAAAACTTTTCATATTCTCAGTACTTATTAAATACACTAAATAATGTGAATTTATACTCCTTAAATGTGAAATTATACTCCTTAAAATTTTCCATATCAAATAACTACATGTACCTTGGCATCTTTTAGAAAGGCATTTTTGAATGTATAGCATCAGTATCTTTCTAATGTGTCTTCAATTTAGTCTAAGAGTCTCTGAAGCTCAAGACTAAAGCATAATTTTAGCTGACTTCTAAAGTGACACCGTAAGTACTAGAAGCTGTTCTTTTTATCATTATTTATTATTATTTATTCTCATTGATATTGACAAAATGGCTTGTGTGTAACAGGGTGGTTTGCACCCAGATGTTAATCAGATTCTGATTTAAATAATGCAGTTTATGAACATTTAAATGCAGAATACAGTGTAAAATAATACTAGTTTACACAGAAACATTCGTTTTAATGAATACTGAGAATTTCTTAACAATAACCTCTGCCTCCACACTTCAAGCAGATTTCAGGCATACTCTCACAAATCATCAAATAATTTCTGTGGTTACTAATGTATTTCCCCAGGAGTTCCATTTGAGATAATATTAATCTATAAATGCTTAGAGATTGCTTTGAGTGGTAGAATCAACAGCTGTCAAATTAGTTTATAAAAACAATAATGAATCTTCGGTCTCAATAATCTATTCTTTTGAATACTAAAAAGTAATTTATCCAACTCTTTGTAAACATAGCTCCCAAAATAGTACAGCAATTTTACTAAAATATCTCTTTGGCAAAACCTCCTATTAATTCCAGCAGAATGTCTGTGTTCTCTGTATAAACTTCAGCAATTTGTTGTATTCATTGAGCTAGACATCTTGATAGAGTACTAGCTGGACAAAAGAATAGTTTGGATCAAAACTAAAGGAAACTTCATAGTTTAAGAAAAATCTAACACATAATTGAAAACATTCAGAAACAATATTCCAATACTTTCTCCAATGCAGATCCATAATTAACTTTAATTTTAAGTATCCCCAAATTAAGCTATTTATATATATACTTCTAAACTACCATCATTATCTGAGGCCTAACTTAGTGGCATGCACCCTGATTTTGTTCAATAGAGTTGGCTTACAGAGTGAAACTCTGCTTGGTACCATCTTCTGTTTTACTTATTTAAAAATTCTTGTAGAGAAAGAAGAAACAAGTAACAAATGTGTAAATATGTGCATCTGTGTACCCAGTGTTTGTTTTGGAAGAGGATAGAAGCTGTAATACCTTACTGTTCAAAGACAAATTCTGTTTCAACTTCAAGCACAAGTTACTCCTCAGGACTGTTAAGTGTTTAGTATTTACTAGCAGTAATCCTTATTTCCCATATACATCTGCGGCTCCTGCTCTTCATTTTCGTGGAGGTTATCATCACTTTTCTTTCTTTCTTTTCCCCCCACATTCTTGTACATGGCACAGGTCTCATTTCACAATGGGAAGGGAGGAAAAAATATATCAACATTTTGACTTTCTTATAACATGACAAGGGTCTAGTGGTTTGACTAGGTTTAACTTTGGCTTTCTGTCACTATTTCCAATAATGAGTATTAGTAGAACCTATTCTAGTCATCTTAATTCCTGGACGTTAATTTACTCTCAAGAGTTAGATGTAAACTTTTGGTATTTTAATACTATTGAATTTAGTAATATTTAAGAATTTAGCATGGTTATTATTATATTGCATTGCTTGCTTTATTTTCCCTTTCTGGTTGCTACAGAGGAGCTGTAAACTGATCACAGTAGACTATGTTATCTATGGAAGACAGAGAAACCTGTGTGCCATAGGAGGGCCTTAACTCGCTGTACTCTTGATGAAAGGAAGGTTTCTTACTGATTTTAGCATTATTTTGCTACGGCCATTAGTGGTAAATGCGTGTAATCACAGGTGTGTGCAGATAGAGTTCTGAAGGACCGATTTCAAAGGAACAGCTGTTGCGAAGGTTGGAGTTGATCCTCAGTTCCAGTTGTCACTGAAGAATATTTGACGCCAATATTACATTCTTGTGGGGCTATTAGTATAAGGTTTGTAACCGCACTAACTACACTGAGGTTTTTTTGGTCTGGTTTCGTTTTGTTTTGTTTTTTGTTTTTAGTAGGCAGTCAAATATTAGAGGAAAGAATTTGTGAGGATTGTCTGATTCTACCAGTAATTCACTCTAATAACCACTCTGAGTCAGAGTATTTTGGGAAGTTTATATTTCAGCCTAAATCTCTTTAAAAAGCCAGTCACCACTGTAATCAGGAGATAAGAAATCTTCATTGACTGTGCATAAAATACTGAGTGGGTTGCATCCACACCCTAGGTGTCTGACCAAAACCAGATGTAGCAGCTGGTGTTGTTCAGTCCATATGGAAATTGGCTATGACATAACTTCATTCCCCTGAAAGACCTGTAGAAGACCTGCCACAGCCTACAAAAGTGGGTATAGTGTCTTGGTAAAAAAAAAAAAAAAAAATCAGGACAAAAGAACTAAAAGNTGCATAGGAAGGCCTCATGATTTATAAATTTGATACATCATGGAAGACAGTATACCAGTGTTGCGTGTTCGTATTTCTTTCCTTTATATAAAGGTTACATGAAAGTTTACTAGCTGCTGTTTGGGTGAGATTTTTTTATCCTCAGCTAACCAAACCTATCTTTCTTTTTTGTGATTGAGTTGGTTCAGTATCTGTTAATTTTGCTGAGGACTTCCTACATTAAAATCTATACGGCTTAGAAATCTGTGACCATGTACTTTTACATATGACATTAACTATGTACGACAACACATCATACAAATTTTTCATCACTAATAACATGACTGACCTCAAATCACAGATAAGAAGGAAAAGCATTCCATCCTCTGCCATCACCATTCTGAAAGCCTTGCCTTTTTTTTGTTTGTAAAATATGAAAAATCTACTCGTAAACCTTACTGCTTAGTAAAGTGATCTATACAATAACACATTATTTCCATGTATAGTGTTTTTTTCACTAATATCCTTCAGTACAAAAAAATTATTGCTAAAAACATAATACACTGTAATATTTAATGTTTGTTACTGTTACTGTTTTTAAAAACATCTCCAAGCAAGTAAAATCTGCCGAGTAAAATTGAATTATATTGTTACTTCATGCTGATTACATGCAACTATAAATGAGGAATCATCCTCATCAAGTGGTATCTTTTTCCATCTTGTTCAAAGAAGCTTTTAGATTACTAATTTTTGAAGGTTCCTCAAATATCTAGCAAGTGATTTAACTGCTAAATAGTTCTATCTTCATACTTGTAATGATGCCTTGTAAGAACAGTATGAAGCAAATGTGATGATCTAGGGCAGCAAGAAAACAGATTTTGAAATCCCTGAAGCTAATAGACTCATCATTGGTTTGCAAGTATGCTTATTTAAAGTCCCATTTTTTTTGTATTCATTCTCAATCCCTGAACTCACAAAGGCATGGGATAGTAATATTTGCATAGTCATTCTGAACAACTTTTTTTTCACTCTGAACAGATAGTGCCGTTCTCAATGAGCCACTAAACTCAAACAATCTGTACCTATCACTGATGTTGCATCTTCACTAGGATTTTAGGAAGAGTAAATTGTGTTGGAAAGAATCTAATCTGAGATTGGATTTTGAATCCTTATGAATTTTAGGATTTAAAATAAACATATTTTTCTAAATTGATATTTTCTAAATTTTTATTTTGTTTGATCTCAACTTTTATTTCAAGGCTTCAAACATATTCCTTCAAGAATTGTCTGGAATACCACAGCATGCAGATAGGGAATAAAAATCACTAGTAATTCATCAGAAACACACCTATTAAGCTAGTGTCTACAGTATCAATTGAAGAAGAGACACAAGGAGAAAGTAAGAAAAATACTTCTCTGACAATGGGAGAAAAAAGAAAAAAGATCACTCAAAAAATCCCAACCAAAAAAAAAAAACCCTGATGATCTCAGTTTCTTGTGACAGAACACCCTTGAAGGATAGTCTCATTCATATGGTAGTGCATCAGCTTTCTAAATCACTTGTTGGAAATCTAAGCATATTGTTGAGAAGATGTACTGTTTAGTGAGAAAACTCTCATATTTGTAGGTCTAGTTGGAGGCCTGCAACCAGTGGCCCCCAAGGGTCAATACTTGATCCAGTGTTGTTCAACATATTCACCAATGACCTGGATGAGGGGACCAAGCGTATCCTCAGCAAGTTCGCTGATGATGCTAAATTACGAGGTCTGGCTGACACTCCAGAAGGCTGTGCTACCATCCAGTGTGACCTGGACAGACTGGAGAGCTGGGCAGAGAAGAATCTAATGAGGCTCAACAAGTGGAAGTATAGGGTCCTGCACCTGGGGAGGAAGAATTCCGGGCACTGATATAGGTTAGGGACAGACCTGCTGGAAAGCACTTCCAAAGGGAAGGATCCTGGTAGACAGTAAACTATTCATGAGTCAGCAATGTGCCTTTGTCACCAAGAGGGCCAATGGAATTCTGAACTTCAGAGGGAAGAGTGTGGCCAGTAGATCATAGGAGGTCATTCTCCCCCTCTACTCTGCACTGGTGAGGTCACAACTGGAATATTGCATCCAGTTCTGGGCTCCCCAGTTCAAGGGAGATAGGAAACTACTGGAGAGAGTCCCGTGTGGGGCAACAAAGATGATTAAGGGATTGAAACACCTCTCTTGTGAGGAAATGAGAGAGCTGTGAAAGAGCTTTAGCCTGGAGGTGAGAATGCTGAGGGGAGACCTTATTAATGCTTATAAGTATCTGAAGGGTGGGTTGAAGGAGGATGGAGCTGGGCTTTTCTCAGTGGTTCCCAGGGACAGGACGAGGGGCAATGGGCACAAGCTGGAACATAGGAAGTTGCGTTCGAATGTGAGGAGAAACTTCTTTCTGGAGAGGATGACAGAGCGCTGGAACAGGCTGCCCAGGGAGGTTGTAGAGTCCCCTTCTCTGGAGACCTTCAAGACCTGCCTTGGTGCAGTCCTGAGCAATGTGCTGTAGGCAATCCTGCTTTATCAGGGAGCTGGACTAGATGATCTCTAGAGGTCCTTTCCAACTCTGACAATTCCATGATAATATATCTTTAGGTTAGTGTTAGTGATAATTTCTATTATATATTTTTTTTGGCTTGAATTATAAGCAGACTAAGGAGGGTCAAAGAAAGGGAAATATCACTACCTTCAATTTACTGACAGGGAGAAGTGATACAGAGGTTTAAGTGATTTCTCAGCTATTTGCCCTCAGTCGGTATAGCTGCAATATTATGAAAGGCTTTTCCATCTTCCGGGGATGTTCCATATGCCTCTGTCTCACAGCCCTATGTTCAGGTTAGATCTGGGTGTATATCCATCCCTCAGCTCCATAGTTGAAAAACTTACTTGTCACACTTCAAGGCTCTCAAGCGATATTCAAGCCAGGACCCAGCTGAGAAACTACAGCGACGGTGCAAGTTGTTAAATCTAGCTCCTCTGAAGGAAATTCAGTCTTAAGAAAAGAGCTTTTCTGTGTGATGCAATGGAAAAACAAGTTGCTTCAGACTGTAATCCATGTATGTCTGGATCTAAATTAGGAATAAGTAATAATAAGTTATGTGGAGAGCTGAAAGCCCTGCCGTCTTTTACTGGTTCCTTTAATCGCTATAGTTCAGACATGTATACTTCTTTAGTATCCTACTGTCCTTATATTCTTGCAGTCCCATTATGACATTAATTCTTCTTACAGAGTGAATAAGAGGGTGGGGAGCCTGATTTCTGCCACTCCTCGGCCCTCCCCTGTATGCAGATTTTGAGTTTCAGTATCCACTTTGGAGTGGAGTGGAGTGGTAGGTAAACCTTATTTTTAGGCTTACCTTCTAGGTACCTACATCATCTCTAGGTTCATTTTGAGTCTTTATGAGTGAGTCTTCTTTCAATGGAAAGCTGACTTACTTTAAGAAGGTCAGTACTATGCTAAGAACAATATAGGTTTGAGAAACTGGTTTTATTATCAGCTTGCTTATCAAGTGCTATTGTTAATTTTGCTCTCTGGTAGTTCTTATTCTCCTTCTTGAGAGCATGCCTCAAGTTTATGCTTTTTGCAGGATGTTATGATTTCCTTGTTCTATCCTCCATTCAGGAAGAATGGATTTTATTCAGAGTACAGTCTTCTGTGTAATGTATTTTCCCAATTCTTAATATCATTTGTTTACAGTGATCATGAGCTGCTGGAAAGCAGAACTGAATAAAGTTTGCTGTCAGCCTTGGTTATTGCATAATCTGGAACTTCTTAATGCTTAAAAGCAAGCTATTGTACAGCACAGTGGGTGGACTGTAAAATCTTTCTTTCATGCGTTAAGAAGTAAGTGTGAAGTAAAAAAGTAAATGTGATGTCCATATTGAAATGCCGTGTTTGCTGAATTTCTGAGCACATAGTATGCACAAATCTTAAAAATGAAAGCCTATCTTACTTGAAGGAGGTATATTGCAAAGAATTAGGAATTAGAAAGTTTTTGGACAAGATTACAGAATAAGTTTAAAACCCCCTAGTTTTTCAGATTTAAAACTAAGTCCTACCATGAGGATAGGAAGGAAATGAAATAGGAGTGGGTTTTTTGAAGAAGAAATTGTTAATTTTAATAAAACATTTTACAGAGAGTTTGACATTGATGATATTCCTAAAAAAGCCTGTCCTGCTTTCTACACTGCTTTCAGTAAACCTTGAAACTAGCTCTTGGTAAGCCCTAAACTTTTTGTCTCAGCTGATTCTAAGACTGACTTTAATTGTTGACTCATAGAAGGCTGAAAAATCAGTATGTAATGAAGCTAAAAAGAGCTGTGTGAAATGCTTTTATGAATGTCATAGCTATTCTCTTTTCATAAGCAGCTGCTTGAGAAGATCTCTATAAAACATTTCATTGGACTGAAAGAAGAGAACATTTCAGAGATAATTTGAATCCAGTATACCTCATTTGCTTGAGAATTCTGACATATCTCCATTTTAGAATTTTGAATTGGAGAGAAAAACATGAATGAGTTCCTAACTTCATTGTAGACACAATGGCATGATAAGAGTGAAGTCATTAGTAGAGAGGGAGAGATAAAAGCCTTTGTTTTGAATTTATTGAATCAACTAATGCAGCATGACTGAATATAATGATGTATAATTTACTTTTAAAATATAAAGTAATTGTGTGTAAATTTTGATTAGTCATTAGTTAGATAGTTGTAATTTATACTCCTACAGGTAATCCTAGGTAACTGGCAATATATAGAAATGGAAGCAGTACTGTAAAATTATAGTGTAAAAAAAAATAACAAGCTTACAAACTCCATAGTATTAACAGCAAGGAGGGGGGGGGAAGCTTTTTCTCATTTGTTCACCTGCCAGGTAAGAAGGTGACCTGCTGGACTGCAGTACCTCTTGAGAAACCACCCGTCCAGGAGCTGAAGTCTGCTCCTAAATATTCACTCACGTGTGGCCAGGCAAGGAGAAGACCTCCATGCCCTCCAGGTTGACAGCTGGTGAAGTTATCTGAGATGTCTCCTTCTTTACTGAGCAGATGGAGAGCACACCTGGCCTGTCAGGAGGCAGGATGGTGAACTAAGGACCTGTCTGGCAGCAGGCAGGGTGGCCAACAGGGCCATTGACAGTAAAAGTGTGTTTTTTAAATTTAAAAAAAAAAAAGTCACTATGTATATTCAGATAAAACTGTGGATCATATATGGTGATGTGGACTTTTAAGACCATAACAGCAGGTGAAATTTGAATCCCAGGGTAGAGATTTGCAGACAATTTTATTTTTCTAAGGTTGCCTCAGAATTCTGGGATCAGAATTGCCCTGGGTAACCATATTCCTGGGGAGACTGTATCACTCTCTACAACTACCTGAAAGTACGTTGTAGAGATGCTGGAGTTGGTCTCTTCAGGCCATAAGACAAGAGGAAATGGTCTCAATTTGTGCCAGGGAAGGTTCAGATTGGACATCAGGAAAAAATTTTACACTGAAAGGGTTATTAAGCATTGGAATGGGCTGCCCAAGGAGGTGGTTGAAGCACGATCCATGGAGGTATTCAAAAGACGCGTTGACATAAATGACATGGTTTAGTGATAAATTGTTGGGGTTTTTTTATCAGAGTTATGTTGATGACTGAACTAGAAGACCTTAAAGGTCTATGATTCTATGATTTTATATAAAATCTCCTTCAATAGAGAAATATATATTTTCACTGACCACTCCTGTTTCTCCTTCAGACCACAAAAACTAATAGACAGGTCTAAGACCTAGTTGATTTCCTCCTGCTCTAGACATTTGTACTTGACATAGTAAATTATGGACTGAAAACATTGATTTATCCTAGTCATGAGAACAAGGAAAATTATGGTGTATCGGATGGCATTGAAGTAAGACCAATTCTATCTCTGTCTTTAGTATGACCTCAAATGTTAAGGCAGTTGTTCCATCACGAGAAAAAAGATACTTGGCTCTTCACCTAAGTATCCTTTCCCTCACAGTGCTTTGGGCAACGGGCCATGAAATAACAGGAAGCAGAGTTTTACAAGATAAATTCTTGTTATTGATTTAATTTTATTAAAAGTACAAAATGAACACAGTGACAGACAGATACACAATCTACCAATTACTGGGATAAGTAACTGTATGAGCTCCTCATAACAGAGTTATAGAAATTAATTAGATAACACAAAGGATCATGTTAATCTATGTGCAAAACACAATCCATATTATCAGCAAAAATGTGAGGTGAAATAGTGTAAACTTTATCATAATTCCCAGCTTTCCTGACCATACAACATACACAAAAAGTGTTTAAATATTAAGTATTTTATGGTTTGAAGCGCTTCCTATCATTGACCAAAGAAACTAGGCTTCAGAGAAGAAAAAAACTTCAATGACAAGTAAGAATTGCACATGTGAATACAGTTACTGGGTCTTTGGGACCGTTCATCAGCATGAATTGCAATGGCAATTCAAAAACTATTCTAAAAAATTTCTGATTAATTAAGGTCTCAAGAGGCTGACACAATGCATGAGGCTGAGGAAAGCCTTGGCCATGCCTTCAGAACCAGACGTTACAATTGAAATGTAATGGCATATTATTTGCCTAAACAGCTGTTGGATATTATATCTCAGAAATGGTGCTTCTGTAGCTATCGTGGCTTAAGCAGATAAGAAGGAACAGTAAATAAAAATAATAATCACTGGATTAATGGTGATACTAGTTTTTAATATCTCCAAAAAGCAATCTTCCTCCAGTGCAAACTCTATATACATTTCTCTCTCTTTCTTATAACATCTGTAGTCACATTGTTGTGGTTTCTTGTAAAGACATCTTTTTCCCTCACTTCCTCAGACTGAAGCTGCAGTAGATAGGAGACTCTGTTAAAATTTCTGCATGTAAGAAAAATATCTAACTTTGTTTCACTTGTGTTCTGTTAGACTCTAAAAATTGCAAGTGTCATTTGCGTTCACCTATCTCTCTATGACTCTCTCCCCACTCCCTTTTCCACAGATCATTCTCTCATTTGTTCTTCTCAGGCCACAGGGAAGCTGTGAATTTCTGTAAGAAAAGGCAAAAGAAAATTATATCATTACCAGCACAAGTACTTTAGCAAGCCAGGTAGCAACTACCTACCTTTGATTACTAACAGCAGTGTGGCTGCTTTAAAGTGGAGGAAAAATCTTTCTATAACCGCTAGCTGGAAACGTAAGCTCTCGTTTGCTAGACTAAATGAGCTGAGCTGATGCCCAGCATAAAGGGAGCTAAATATTCCCCAGTCTGTGCCCTGGTTTGTGACCCTCTTTAACACTTGGTTAGAGTGCTGAGAAATATTTGCTTCCATAAGAATTTGCAAAAGGAACCAATGCAATGCTGGTATTAGTTTGTGAAATTCATTATTTTTACTGATGGTTTTAGAAGACCCATTTAATCTTAAAAGTTTATGGTTTTCTGTAGACCTCCTCAAATTCCCTATCTTTTTTCTTTGCATTACTGTGTACAGATTTGGTTGGTTGCTTTTGAGCAAATTATAACTGACAAATAGTTTGTTACAGTGGGCATGAGGAAATAAGGGGCTATAAATGCCAGCCACCCATGACACATAAAGATGACAAAGAAAACCCATGAGCTAAATCAGAAAGCCTCACCTCTTTGACTCAGATTGGGCCACAGTACAGCTGCCATATGAGGCTCCAACTTAGGGTCTCTTACCTCGTTCAAAATAGGACCTTTCAGTAAATGTCATTGCCTTATCTTATGTCTGAGGGAAAGAAAAATATCAGAAAAATTAAAGTATTCCCTGAAGGTAAAGAAGATTGACTGTGGCTTTTGTTTTCTCTCTCNTTTTTTTTTTTTTTATAATTTTCCTTGTAATTTATGAACAAGAAAATAAAAGAAACTATTTTTGTGCATTTGCAGCTCAGTTCGTTCTTCCTTTATCTTTCCCTGGGAGAGTTCACAAATAGTTTTAGTCAAAATAACTAAATCCTTCCCTATGGTATTTTATTCCTTGAGAATGAGTTGTCTCAACACATGAACAAAAAAACCCTCAGGATGGCAAAGGCTGTTTTGACTGTTTTTATATAGAACAAGATAACGTATTAAAAATTGATAGAATATGAATGCCAGACATAACCTACATTTCCTGTTACACGTTGATCCTTTGCTTTTAAGGAATTTTTGTAGTGTATGTGTGAATCATCCTTTATCCATCTTGTACAACTTGTGTTACTCCTCATATTCTATTATATGAAACCACCTCTTTCCAAAGGATATCTAAAATGAAGATGTATCTCAGAGATTGAAGCTGCCTGCTGCTGTGCCAGCTGTCACTACTCCTGTCACCAACACAAATGTTAGCAATCAGACCAACAGTGAGGGAGACAGAGGTGATGACAAAAGCAATAGAGTCAGGAAAAGAAGCAGTAGTAATGACACACGTCCAGTTGCCATAATTCGCCTGTAGGGGTTAAGCTCACTTTATGTACCGCTGTATTTTAAAGCCAGGAAAATAAGGCACTCCTTACCTTTTTACTATCCGATCTTATGAAGGTTTATGTGCATGTTCAGCTTCCTACACTTTAAGTAGAAACTAGTTTCTGAAAGACTGTTCATAGAGCATTAAGTTAAAAATCAGTATGTGTGTACAGACTCCCTTCCTTATGCACAAGAAAATTCTTTCTTAAAGGCAAACACAATCTGATCAGTTATGCATGTTTATTGAACAACTTGTTTTTCAAATTTTATGGGGAAAACCAAAAAAGAGTCAAAAAGCAACAGATCTGTGTCACAACAATGTAATAACCTTTTAAAAATGCAAATCAATTTAAAAGGGGCAACTGGTTCTTAGAGGTTCAAAGTACATTTATGAATGCAATTATCTCAGTTTCTCATATTTTTATATTAAATTGTTCATTTCTAACTTTAGTATAACTTTAGAGCTAAATTTAAAAGACAATTGGAATTAGCAAAAGGGGTTTTTTATGCTTCAGATACAGAATCAAATAAACTAGATATCTTAATTTCATACAAAATTTCTGTATGGTGCTAAGAGCTTATGAAGAACCAAAAATTAGAAAACTGGACTGAAGACTGGTGCAAAAAATAAAGTGTTTTAAAGATAATGTTCAAGTAACCAACAAAAGAAAAAAAATTGAGCTTGTATAACAGTTAATTTGAATATTGCATTAGCTGACTGAAAAAATTCTAAAGTTCACTCAGTTCTATAGTCTATATATAACTGGGACACGGCAATTCCAAACACAAATACAGGCTGGGTGGAGAATGGCTGGAGAGCAGCCCTGAGGACAAAGACTTGTGAATGACAGTGGATGAGAAGCTCAACATGAGCCGGCAGTGCACACCGGCAGCCCAGAAAGCCAACTGCACCCTGGGCTACATCAAAAAAAGCGTGGTCCAACAGGTCACAGGAGGTGATTCTCCTGCTCTACTCTGCTCTCGTGAGACCCTGCTTGTACCCTGTGAGTACTGTGTCCAGCTCTGGAGTCCTCAGCACAGGAAGGACATGGACCTATTGGGACAGGTCCAGCGGAGGACCACAAGGATGATCGAAGGGCTGGAGCACCTCTCCTATGAAGACAAGCTGAGAGAGCTGGGGCTGTTCAGCCTGGAGAAGAGAAGGCTCCGGGGACAACTTCTAGCAGCCTTCCAGTGTCTGAAGGGAGCCTACAGGAGAGCTAGAGTAGGACTCTGTGAGGGAGCGTAGTAATAGAACGAGGGGTGATGTTTTATAATTGAAAGAGGGGAAAAATTAACCAACAGGTCACAGGAGGTGATTCTCCTGCTACTGGAACAGGTTGCCTAAAGAAGTTGTGGATGCCCCTGGAACTGGTTGCCCAAAGAAGTTGTGGATGGCCCATCCCTAAATGTGTTCAAGACCAGGCTAGATGGGGCTTTCAGCAACCTGTTCTGGTGGGAGGTGTCCCTGCCCATGGCCGGGGGGTTGGAACTTGATGATCTTTAAGGTCCCTTCCAACTCTAACCATTCTATGATTCTATGATATGCTGAACTGTCCTGTAGTTCAGGCTAACCATAATGGGACTTGATTATTAAACTGAACCTGTTTCAAAACGTCCAAGTTCAGTATCCAGGTATCCTATGAAGATTTTCAGCAAATCTGAACATCAATTATTCGCCATGAAAGTGAATCGTAACACTTTTTCTAGTCTTTTGAAATAAGGGAAGAGATTGTTTTCATTATGTGCTACATGATGCCTAGCACAAAGGATTCTGAGTTGCCTTTAACATCTCCTGGCTCTGTTACAAAATAGAGAAATAACTTCATAACTGTTCTTGGGGTTGTCTGGTATTGGTCGAACAGTTCCAGGAACCACTCTGGACCAGAGTGATTCGCTTCCTGCTCAGCTATCTCTTATACCTTCCACAAATCCATTACAAGCCAGAAGCCCACAGGTCATGAAGCTAAGAGGAGCAGCTCTTTGGGGAGTCTGCCTATTCCTGCTCACACTGCAAATAGGTGAAAATAGTCCATGGAAGAGTGCAAGGGGAATGTTCTCTACATTTAAAATAGGCAATATTGGCTCACTTGGTAAAGTGAGATCTGACTAAATGTTGGAAGAAGCTATCCATATCTAGTCTATACAGTAACAGTATGAGTTATGTTCATAGTTACAGTTAAGATATGACTTCCTGCTTACTCATCCTAGGTGATGTTAATTGAAAACCACTTTTCTCCTCAGACATAATAGCTCAGGATAATCTACCATAATGTTCCCCTATTACTTTAAAAAATCAGAGAAAATAACTCCTGTCATCACTTCAGTGGTGAAGATTAGACTCAAGCATTGCCAAGTGGGTAATCAAGAGTGTGCTTTGCATTAATCCCACAATGGGCCAACTATGTAGGGGAAACAACACTGCTTATGAATACAATTGGTTAGTCATTTCAGGAAAGATTTAAGAGTGTGTTCCAGCAAGCTTTGTCACCTCCAAAGACATAAATTTGAAAAGGTGACATTTAGGAAGCTTCCTTTGGTCACCTCAAAACTGAGACAATTGAGAATTTCTGTTCAACCATACATCTTGGAAGAGTAGGGACAGTAACATTGTCAGACACTAAAAAGCTTATAGTGTGCTTAAACTCAATGTTTTTCCTTTCACATGCAAGTATTCTCAAAGATAATTCATGAATAAGACTTAAAAAGAAGGAAATTTCTGAAGCCCATAAAGGATGCATTTTCCAAAGGCTTTATTTGGCCTACAGTAACAATATAAAATCTTACCACTTTCCTCTCTATAGTAGGGACAGTAAATAAAACTCGATCAATCAGATACATATATTACTGGCATCCTGCCTAGTATTAATTCATGTATGATCCACAATATCTGCAAACCATATAGTATTTAAACCTGCAGATCTCCTGACTGAATCTAGATGTTCGAAAGAGAATTCATTTGGCTACTTTGCACTTCTTTCTTTTTTCTCCATCTTCCTCCCTCTTCACTTTGAATGCGTTCATAGGAAAATTTTCCTACCCAGAAAAATATTTTGATATAGCCCTTTTCCATATTCTTCATCAAAAAAGAATTCCTGCTTTAGGTAGAACATTTCCAGAAGGTTGGGTCCTTCCCCTCTGCTCAGCATAGGTAAGGCACATCAAAAGTGCTGAGTACAGTCATGGGCTCTCTAGTGCAGGAGAGACAGTGGCTTATCATAGCAAGTCCAGCACAGGGTCACAGAGATGATGAAGGGACTGTAGCATCTGTCATACAAGAAGAGGCTGAGAGAGCTGGGACTGTTCAGCCTGGGGAAGGAAAGGCACAGGAAAATTTCATCAATATGTATAAATCTCTGATGGGGTGAGTAAAAAAAAATGGGTGATTCTTCTTAGCAATACCAAGCAAAAGAATAAGAGTCAACAGTCATAAACTGATATGCAAAAATTTGTACTTAAACATAAGAGAACACTTATTTACTTGTGAGGATTATTGAAAATGGGTTGTCCAGAGATATTGTGGAGTCTCCATACTTGGAACTATTCAAAGCACAGCCAGTTACAACCCTGAGCAACCTCTTGTAGCTGACCTCTCCTCTGAGAGTTTTTGTACCCAATTAAACAGCTGTAACAAACTAAAACATTTTCTACCAATTAACTAACAGGGGGTTTACTTAAAACAAAAAAGAACAAGGTTAATTTTGTTAGTGTATATTGTTATGAATCTGAAATTTGATCTACTAAAAACCACAGAGTTTCCAAGTGTCTGATTTATTGGCTGTCCAGGAGTTTTTCTTCTATGTGCTTCTTGCTGGAAATTCTATTCTTCTCAGAAGCCTCACATATTTCTTTTCACCAACCTAGACTTTCTGGGGGAAAAAAAAAATATTAGAAGAATTGCAACCAGTACTCCTCTGAAGTGCTGTGTAGAGAGCTCCTTATCACCATGAACTGCTGTCTCTTTTCCCATCTATCCACTTGCTTTCACCTTTTAATCTATTGGGTCCTCTTTCTATTTTTCATGAAGAGTAGACCTATGATCCCAGTCAAAGTTATCAAAACCTTCACTTCATCTTTTCTGAAAATATTTTTCACACTGTCACACTTCCTGACATTCACTGAGAAAGACCAACAAACAAATTTACGTTTAGGATACTAAAGAATTTCCCTGAGATTCTTCTCCTTATCCTACCAACCGGTATTTCCCAGATCCCTCTTGGTGTCATCTTACATAGAAATGTATATATGTATATGTATATATATACACATTCATGCCGATTTGTTACTGTAAACAGAAAAATCTTCAAAAATTAATCTCTTGTTGCATGACAGCTTGAACATCTCCCCATGGCTTCCAGTATTATTTTACTCGACCTTTAGTTAAAGATTGGACAGTTGTTAGGAACTGTCTTTGTAAGTCCTTTGGGTGATCACTGACAAAGCTTTTATAGTGTGCTTTTATTTATATTCCTCAACATCAGGCTATAAAATACAAGCTTGTGAAAGCCTATAATTTACTAGGAGATAACAAGTATTCATGTCTTTTATTCTTATACTTACTTTGAATGCCATAAATCAAACCTGGCACAAGATGAAGAAGCAGCTTCTTTTTAAGTGTATGTAGAAGGAGAATTAACACTGAAGACTATAAATGTAAATATATATTTATAGTATTGTTTTGGGTTTTTGTTTTGTTTTGTTTTATTTTTTTTCTTTTTGTTGACAAGAGCTGATTCAAACACAGTAACCCAGGACAGACATGAATGACAAATACGCATCCAGATTTGTGGCTCTAACATTCATGTATGAAATTGATTAATATATAGTATATGGAAAAATTATAAACATAATTTCTTCAAAGTTATATACATTAGAGTGATGTTCTTGTGAAGATTTGATTACCATTATGCACAACAGTCTCTGATAAGTTTTTTCTTGCTGTCACAAACCATGTTGCTCTATCCAGTTTAATTCTGAGATACCAGAAATTGAACTCAGTGACTGGTAGAGCAGGACCAAGTTCTTCAGTGCAATATGTTCTAACCTCAGTTACTCAAACAGGCTCCTAAACTTTGTGTATGTAAACAAAATCTAATTTCAAGAAATTCTGCAGAGTCATTGATCCCCATTCAAAATAATGAGTACTCACACTGGAAAACTCAACTCATTTTTACTAATATTGCTCAATATTAATGTTGCTAAAGCCTTGAACAATGTTGTTAATGTGACTGACATGTTTTTTGTGGTGACAGAATTTCAAGAGAGCTTTGCTGCAAGATAAGCAGGGATGCTAATTTTTGTTGCTGGGTTGACTGCATCTAATATAGCAATGACAACATATGCAGATGGCCTTTTACCACACTTTCAGATATTTTTAAATTACTTCACGCTATCATTCACAGTTCATTGCCAGGTGTCTCACCTGGTGATATGAATTTACCAGTGTACTCTGTCAACATTACTGACTGAAATAATTTGGTTTGGGGTTTTTTTATAACTTTCTTGTTGCTAGTCTGGTATCTGTTTCTGTATTAAGCCAGTTTCTCCAGTGCAAGTTTCTAATTTATGCACATGAAGCAAAATTTTGCTAATCTATAACACTTCTTGGCACTCCATGGGATACTCTGAGATTGAACACGTTCTCCTGAGTTTGTCTCTGAATCTCTGATTCTTTCTACTAGAAGAATGTCAAGAATGCTGTCTTCTTCCCTTAAAGGTCTCACCATCTCCCTACTTTTCTCTGTCCTAGAAATCTCGTCCTTTGTATACTGTGATTTCTTTCTTTCTGTTATTTAAGGTATGACATTCATTATCATAAGTGTATTAGAGCAAATTTGCATCCGGAATTCAACAATGTGCTGTCTATTCAAGTGTGCCTTCTGTCCGTGACCTTCATGCAGCAGCTACTATCCCCCATATCAATGAGTTCATAGCAGCAGCAGATCGAAACTGTGTAGAAGACAGATAAGGGTGGATGGAAAAAGATTCAAAGCCATGAGATTTTGAAACTGGATAAAATGTCCATTACTATGGTACAGAGGAGTTAGGGAACATCAGAAGACTTTGCACAGAAGACAACATGCTGAGAAGGAATGTTTTTTGCAGAGGAAAAGAACCTGCACTGGTTGTTAGTGTTTGAAGGGATGCCCACAGGGTGGGAGGTGCGCAGTATAAGTTTTCATCAGTTCCCTCACCTGAAACTTTCCTCTAAGTGTAGAAGCCCTATGTTTTAAATTGGCAGATATGTCAAGAGCCAAGTGGCTCAGAGGCTCTTTCTGGTGTTGTTTTTTTTTTTTTTTTTCCTTCGTCAGAGATAAATGCATAATTTTGCATCCAGAATTCCAGGGGGAAAAAGCAGAACCAAAACCCACCTTTTTCTGGGTGATGTTTCCTTTTCTTGATATGAACTATACTAAGTATATTGAGTTAGCATAGTGTTGGTGTGCAATTTTTCAACATGCCACTTTTAGTTTTGAAAATAGGCTTTTGCTGACAACAGAACGTTTTAAGGAAAAGAAACTCTTTCCGTTATTCTGAATGAAATTTCTAGTCATAACAAAAAAAAAAAAAAGCACTAATCCAGCTATATTTTGTATTTTCAAGCCAAGACTGGAGAGAATAGACTGGTTAAGAAAATTTTGAAAGGTTTTTTAGGCATCCTTTTCTGAGAACTGTATAATTTGGTGCTGTCTGGTTTATTGGTAGTGTAAGTATTTCCTCTTCAGAAATAATAATTTGTATGACATTCTCCTGGAGAGGCTGGTGTAGACAAGTATACTCTTCACTGAGTAAAAACTAGCTGGATGGCTGTGCCTAGAGAGTTGTGATTACTGGGGTGAATTCCAATTGGTGGCCGATCACCTGGGGTGTCCCTCAGGGCTCAGTTTTGGGACCAGTATTGTTTAATATCATTATTGATGATCTGGATAAGGGGATTGAGTGCACCCTCAGTAAGTTTGCAGATGACACCAAACTAGGTGGGAGTGTTGATCTGCTTGAGGGTAGGAAAGCTCTACAGAGCTTTGTACGAATGGGCCAAGGCCAACAGGATGAGGTTTAATAGGACAAAGTGCTGGGTCCTGCATTTCGATCACAACAACCCCAG
>VXBW01001079.1:554640-573278 GCA_013400375.1 Thinocorus orbignyianus | reverse complement strand
TTGACATTTCTGTTGATCATTTCGTCAGGAAAAAGATGATTTAACAAGAGATTAATAATAATAATAATAATAATAATAATAATAATAATAATAATAATAATAATAATAATAGTAGTATCTGTGATCTTATTTGACTCCAAGTTCAATGTAATTTTTCCACTGCCTGTCAAACAGAGGTTCAGAGTTACTACCTTGGAAATTATAACCATTTTGTCTTCTGATATTCAGAAATGAAGAACAAATTATTTGCCTTGACAGTCTTTTTAAGGAGAGAACTGTATTCCTCCATGATTAGGAATACAGGGTGTCATGTTAGGATGCCTACTCAAATGAAGAAATATGATCACACGCAGGTTTAGAAAAGTCAAAGAAGTATCAGAATCTCCTGATCTCAGATTTCAATTAACTCAGTATTAGCTATGCAAATCAACAAAACAAAAATATACATTTTAAAGAGCAAATGTCTGTGGTGGAAGAGAGGTTATCTACCCTACATACTTTTTGTCCCTGTGCAGTCTTCCAGGAGTGTTTCCATAGAAGTTGTGTCCTTCTAATTACTTGCTACATAGGTTTATAGCCAATAGACTAAAATGTCCATTGATAGTAATTTCATCCTCATATGAAACTATCATGAGCACATGATATAGTCAAAATCAGCAGTAGCTTAAGAATACATATATGTAATCATTAATATATAATATGCACAATAAATAGTGAAATGGCTTTTTAAGGCGTTACAAATACATTAGTAGTATCTTTTATAGGAACGTTTTCTTTCATTTTGTAATAGTTATGACTGAAGCATCATTTTGTCAACAGTGTGTTAGTTTATGCATTTTCTCCACTTAAATTGCCTTCTTGGTGTATTTTCCACATCCTTTGTATTCCTCACTTTACCACTACTACAAAGTAGTTTTACATAGGCAAAAAATTTTAAATCTGTCTAGATCTAATTTTTTTTCTCTAGTTATTTCATTGAGTCTGCTCAATGTGCTAGTGACAGATTATCTTTGATACCTTCTATATATACACCTGTAAGGATCAAAGACAGATAAAGATTTTTTCATTTTCTTATCTAGTATCCGAACAGATTACAAGATATCTGAACTTGGTTTATAAATTCAGAAATTTTTGTAAATTGAGTCTAAAAATTCCTATAGGAGATGATTTGGTATATACAGAGTAGCTTGAACTGGACAGAAATACTTTGTTTCTATTTTGTGCTGTCCAAATGAAAAGATGACTATTTTGGTGATAGTTCTATTCAAAAGTTAATCCCAAAAATCACTGAGCTCTGGCAGCTCCTACTGACATTAGTAGAAATTGAAGGTAAACAAAAATAAATAAAGATCACAGGTTGTTATTGTCCTCGGGTTTAACATAATCTGTTTCTCAAAGTATTACTTCCAGGGGCAGTTCATATTAGAGAAGGATAATATGCATACAGTCTTGAAATGAGATGCTACCTTGTTCTTGGATGATACTATAGTTCCCGATTTAGAATATGCCGCCAAAGTCTCAGCTAGTTTAGTTATGTTAAAATGGGATTGAAGCAAACAAGTATATTTTTATGGTTATATTCACAAGCAGTCTGCAATGCTTTATTCAGAGCTACGTGTTAGGGATTTTAAAAATAAAGGTAAACTGAAAGGAAATCAATTAATGAATATCATGAGAACAGATTTTGTTCTCTATCATTCAGGTTTTCCTAAATTCAGCATTTCCCAAATTCAGAAGTGTAGATCACTATTGGTTTGGGTATATACTCTCCCCTCATAAGCATATAATCTGCATTTAAGCAATTGATAACTGAAGAGCTTTTGTACATCTAAGAATCCTAAGAAGTATTTACTAACTATCACATTGCTTTTCCATTCAAATGTCACTTATAATTTTATTTATATTAAATTTATGCAAAGGATTAATACTCTTTTCATTCAAACAATAAGCCATCTAGTACAGGCCCTTTAGGTACCTGGCATCCCTCTTTAAATGAACAGTCAACAAATTTGAGCAGCTTCACTAAACGTAGCATAATGAAACATTTCTTAACTGATTCAATAATTTGGGAGCGCACGAACACTATCCCAAACATAATTAGTAAATTACCTCAATAAGACAAATATATATAAAAGATAAATTCTTCTACACTGTTTACTTCTTCCTGCACTAGGCCCTCTCATCTCAGCAGGCTGTCTTTTCTGGTGTTTCGGGAACTTTTCACCACTCCTTTAGACCTAAGTATTAGTTTTAATCCCCCTACTTTCTTGTAACTTCATTCCTTGGCTTCATTGTAACTTGATTAAAAACTTTTCTAGTGTTCCAATCTTGTAGGCCTTCTGTGTTTACAAGTCATGTCTTCAGGGATGTCTGATAATAGAAGAAAACAAGTGTGGACTGGTTCAAGAAAGAAAACACTTTTTACAGTAGATAGTTCACAAATTTGCCAGCTAGGAACAAATACAATCATAGAATCATAGAATGGTTAGAGTCGGAAGCAACCTTAAAGATCATCGAGTTCCACCCCCCACTGCCATGGGCTGCCCACCCAGACTGCCCACTAGAACAGGTTACTCAAAGCCCCACCCAGCCTGGCCTTAAACACTTCCAGGGATGGGGCATCCAACTTCTTGGGGCAACCTGTTCCAGTGTCTCACCCCCCTCACAGGAAAGAATTTCTTCCTAATATCTTATCTAAATCTCTCCTCTTCTAATTTAAAACCATTACCCCTTGTCCTATCACTACACTTCCTGACAAAGAGTCCCTCTCCAGCTCTCCTGTAGGCTCCCTTCAGATACTGGAAGGCTGCTAGAAGGTCTCCCTGGAGCCTTCTCTCCTCCAGGGTGAACAGCCCCAGCTCTCTCAGCCTGTCTGCAGGCTCCATCCCTCTAATCATCTTTGTGGCCCTCTGCTGGACCATCCCAACACATCCATGTCCTTTCTATGTTGAAGACTCCAGAGCTGGACACAGTACTCCAAGCGCAGAGCAGAGGAGGAGAATCACCTCCTGTGACCTGCTGGCCACGCTTCTTTTGATACAGCCCAGGATATGGTTGGTTTTCTAGGCTGCCAGTAGGCACTGCTGGCTCATGTTGGGCATCTCATCCGTGAGCACTTCCAAGTCTTTCTCCTCAGGGCTGCTCTCCAGCCATTCTCCACACAACCTGCATTTGTGCCTGGGATTGTCACATCCCAGGTGCAGGACCCTGCACTTGGCTTGACTGGACTTCAGTGATTTGTGCTAGCCCACCTCTCAAGCCTGTCCAGGTCCCTCTGGATGGCATCCCTTCCCACCAGCATTTCAATCGCTCCATGTGTTTTACCTTTCCTAACATTGCTTACACTTAAAAAATGTTTTATTATCCAAGTTCCTCCATTTTCCTTGACTTGTTCTGTAGTCCAACAAGATGAAATTCTATGTTGTTGTTTCTTTCTCCTGCCTGTTATTCTGATTTTGATGAAGTACTATTTCTTCAAAACATCTCCTTTCTTTAGCGGTGCATCCTTGCATTTTAGCTATCCCTTCTTAAAGGGCAGCCATCAGTCTCTTGCTGTGGATCTTGGAGAAACATTACATGGCTACATAATGTTAAGATGTTCCATAATGAGGCTGTTTCATAATCTCCACCAGTATTCAAAAAAATTTCTTTTAGCCTCTCAAAATTTTTCTTAGCTCACCCATCTAGTACTCTGTTAAACAGTCAACAGCTAAGTCTGTTCTATGGATTTCTTTTCAGTCAAGAAAAGGACATAAGTAATAATAAATATTTTTCCTTTTTCAGCACCAAAATCTCATTTTTTTCCCTACACAAACTCTAACTGTCTTATTCAAAAAAATGTCAAGGATATAATGAAATATTTCTATAAATTTAGCTAATATCTCTCTTATTGTAAGTTTCAAGGAACAAATAATCAGGATAATATCTTAAAATACTAGCACTTCGATCATTGCAGCAATGAACTATGAGATTTGCCAATGGTTGCTATATTCTGTAGATGTTATTCAGAATTAGTATTTATTGTCACATTTCTTCATTTGAGTCATGGAATTGAATATATATAGAATTTAGTCTGTCCATAGCACTATGTGGAAGAAATGAATTGTCTTAGATTTTGTGCCAAGGTTTTAAATAAAAGCAATATTTTCTCCTCAGAAAGTCAATCAAATTTTGGTTGAATGTTAGTCTTCCATTTTATGTGTCAGTTGTTTTAAACAAAAATCAAGTCTCAGCTACCTCATGTTATGTGTGAAATCATTCCATCTATGTCTGTATATTAACATGTTTTGAAATGTACACTGGGTAACCAAGATTGGAATGTATTCCATTTTCTTTTCATCCTCTTCAGACATGGTACCAAAGGAAATCAGTCAATCGTGTGTTTTCTCTAGCAAAAAAGCTGTTTTAAGAACAGCTGGACACTCATTCCCACATCCACGTAACAAGATAATGTCTTCTCTGCTGTGCCAACTGTCATTGAACCTCTACAGTAAACAAGATATCTGACATAATTCAGACAAATCAAAATAAAAATAAACACAAAACCTTTTGTCGTGCAGATTTATATAGCAGTAAAAGAAACTTTTCATTTGTATAATGGGGAGAAGGGGGAAGGAAACTTAATTTTTTTCTTTTTTGGAGTAAAGAATAAATATTCATCAAATATATGAGGTTCTGAATTGATCATCATACTCTCATTATAAACAAAAATTACCAGTTAACCCATTATTTTTCCCTAGTACTAGTTTTTCACTAATTTTTCTTTCATTGGAATGAAAAGTCAGTAAATTCTCTCTACTAAATCTAATTGAACAACATGATTTTTATTTCATTAAAGCAGTTACATTTATTTCTGAAAAAATACTGAAAGAGATACAAAGCAGATATGTAGACATGACACACTCCCCCAGCAAAAGTACCTAGGGGTCTTAGAGCTATATTACTAATTCTTTCAGGGAAACTTCTACTTATTCAGAATGACATCTGTTTAATATAAATTCATGTTTGTGTTTCTTAGAAAGAGACACACTCTTAACACTTGAAGATGAATAGCAAATACATTTGCCCTAGCTTGTTTTCTTCTTGTTTTATTGTGTTTTGTAGCTGGACAGTCCATTTATCATGAGGAAAGTATTAGCATTACATTTTTTCACCTCATTTTCCCCAGTCGGTTCTTGTTACTTCAGTAAAAAAGAAGCTAGGAAAACATTTTGCAGCCCACAGAAAGATAAAGATGAAATGAAGCTGTTTCTGTTCAAATTCAACCTGGAATCCACTATGGACCTAAGTGTAGCATTCAACCAATGTATGCCTTAAGTAACTGCACAGAAGGAAGACAAGGAAGGAAGGAGGGAGGAAGCAAGATTAGGTTTGTGTTTATGAGTGACTTACAGGTATCTGTTTTGTACTGCAAAAATGCTGAACAGTTAGAGGATAGGTACATCTTTTTATTCCTGATGTAACTATATACTTTTTGAAGAACCACTCCAGATGCATCATCTCATTATGATAAAAGAAAATTTTTAGAAATTTTCATTTCCTAATCAGTTATGATAAATGTTCTTACACTTCTGTATCAGAGCAGACTATTATTATTATTATTATTATTATTATTATTATTATTATTATTATTATTATTTTCACAGAATGATAGGGACTTGGAAGGGACCTCTGGAGGTCATCCTCAGTTTAAAACCCAAATGTGGATCATGCATGAATGTATCTATTCTTTCATCTGTTAATTCTCCATGTAATTTCCACAAAGTATTTCCATGGCAAAGATAAAGAGTTGCTGTGTTGTTGACAGACTGAAATAATACTAAGGGAGACTACCTTTCACTTGCAGCAAATCTCAGTACTCAGTTGATTTTTAGGTGAACGGAGAACCGTTTTCCCACCCATGAAACTTCTGTAATTCAAAAAGCATTCTTGTTTTCCATGATAGTGATAAAGAAAACTTTCAAAGCACGACAGGGAAATGATTAGGACATAACTGGGATACAGAATATTCTTTTCAGATCACTCTTTAGAGAGACTGAGATGGAAGACTTATGCCTGGGTCTTCTGTTTATCTTTTATTAGCTTACTGCAAAAAATAATGTCTTCATTTGTGAGAGAAGGTTATTATGGAGCTAAGAAATATACTTCAATGATTTGTTGTTGAAACTGATGAGTTTTCATAGAATTCTTCTCTTTACATGGACAGGCATTTTCCAAAAGGAAATGAAAGTAGAAAATTCCGATACACTTTAGGCAGCTGGTGCAAATGGCACCATTGCCACATATTTCTGTTTCATATACTTAAACTTGTATACATTTAGGTGTTAATTATAGCACAATCAAGTTTAAGCTGTTAACTTTATGCAGTGAAGAGCGTTTTTTTATCATAGCATTGATACAGCAAAGGATATTCAATGAGTTAAAAATTAATCATTTTGTGCATGAATAATCATGTCTGTAATCATGCAGGAGATAGTCAGAGAGCTCTAATACATTCAGGGTTCACAAGACAGACAAGGAGGTAGAACAATGATAAATAATTGCTTCTGTTCCATTTATTTCAGTGAGCAGGCTAAACCACTGTCAACTAAATGGGTCATCTGACTTCTCACTCTAGACTAATTGTTTCCTCAGATTTTTTTTTTTTTTCATGAGGTTTCCCATCAGTGATTATTGTACCTCATCTTTTCACACCCCTGCAGCTGAGAGATTGTTAATGGGATTTCTTAGCTATCTCAAGAAGATATTTTCACATGCTGCAAGCTCTGCCTGTTCACCTGTGAAAGCACGTCACTTCCCTTATCCTGTGGCTTTCGATTCAGAGTGCTTCCAGAATCTGCACAAGTTTCCCACTTAGCTGCACATCATGCTGTTGGCTCACACTGTTCACCACAAAGCCTTTTATCTCCCCTGCTCGTTTGTCCTTTTCTCTGAAGTCTCTAACTAGCAATGATAAAATGACTATAGCGTTTCATTTTAAGTGTCATTTTTACAGTAAATGGTAGCACATTAGTGGGCAAATTTGGAAAACATAATGGCAGAGACTTTGTCATCAAAGAGATTGACTAGAAAGAAATACGTATTTATTATATTTGCAAATTGTGAGATATGTTATAGAAAACAAATGTTAGACTCCTTAAGTGAAAATAAACTAGTATATAATGAAACGTAATCAGGTCCTCCTTTTTCACATTCTTTTATAGCATAAAAAATACACAAAACCATTAAATATAAATATATACACATAAGTATTTATATTACTTAAATATCTAGCCAGATTTTGAGTTTCATCATACCTGGGGACAAATTATGTGCTTCTGTGTGTTTAAAGGCAAAGCCAGTTTGAAAAGGGGTTAAGTATTTTAGGGGTCAGTAATAGCTTCCTTCAACTGCCAGACTGTCCATTGACCAGAATCTCTTAAGGCAGAAACTAAATGTGCCTCTCTCCAAAGAGGCACAGACAGTCTACAATCTGAAACCGGGACCCGCAGGTGCTTTTGTAGTAGGACTGTTAAGCAATAATTGTCATAAAATAACCATCATGAAGATTAAGAGGAGTTCTGGATTTATCACATCCATCATACTTTGATGTGATCTTACTGTCCCCTTTGTGGTGGTGGAATGAAGCAGGTAAGCTTCAAATGTTGTGACACAGCCATGAAATGAGGAAAAAGCATTCTGTTAATGGAGGATGGAAGACTACCTTCCCTTCTTGCTTCTGCTGCTGACTCCAAAACACTCTAAGGTCTTTTCCCAGTCAGAAAATATACTCAGTCTCCAGTAGCTGTATCCAGTAGCTGGTCCCTGGGTCTCCCAACACAACATGCCAGCCACTGAAGCCCACAGCCCCTCTCTTGTTGCTAGAGTACACGTGTGCACACATACACATGCTCCCACACACTACAGTCACCCAGTCTGTCCCTGGATCCTCTCATGTCCCTGCACACAGGGACACATTTACAAGAGTCTTGCCAGTAGCTGGACCAGACCTATGGTCTTAGCAGTGGATGACCTTCTATCTTCATGGTCTCCCCGTCAGCAGACTCAGACCTCCTTGCCTCTCCCATAGCGAACTTTCTGATCCTTTTGTCTCTCCAGTGTCCTACAGTTGCTTCAGAACTTGGCTTCAAGATCTCTTAACCTACTTGCCACCTTGTGCAGCTTGATATTCACCAGCAATCATAGGCTGGTGCACGCAGCCCAGGTCAACATACAGGCTCATTGGCCTCTCTAGCCTGTGACTGGCATCACAGACAGACAAACAGACAGACAGACAAAAAGACAGACAGACCACCTGATCTGATTCCAGCTGCTGGCATGTAGACCTCCATACAAGTGTACACTGAACAGTGTACTCTCATGCAGGAGAGGAATTGGAAATGTAGTTCGATGAGAAGACAAGAAAAACTGTGCTGATAGAGTGCAGGGCATGTCTGACTATCAGCTTGCTTGCATCTTTTGCACATAGCCAATGTTTTTTACCCTTTCACATGTCTGTTCCACCTTGATCCTGATCTTCCCCCAAGTTTGGTTACTCTCAAACATTCCATTATTTCATGTGTAATTCTGAAATGCTCTTTTCCTGCATTCCATAATGAGTATCGAACCCCTAGACAATGAGCCCTTTCAGTCCACAAAGGTGATCAAGGAGAGCATCTCCTATGGACCTGTTATGGGTGTCCTGCCATCCCAGCGGGGCTAGAAGCTCCCCTGGGAGCTCCACTGGTACAGCCGACTGAGGAACTCATGTCTCAGGCCTGATTATTGGGTCCTCCATCTGTTGTCATGCCTCAGTGCTCCTTCATGCGTGTGAAGGAGCCTGACATCTTCCACAGAAATGGTGTGGGATTTGTCAGAACACATTTTGCAGCAATACAGATACACTAACTAAACCTTGGGTGACTAAGGCTGCAACAAAACAGAAATGCATAGTAAAAAAAATGTTAAAATATACAAGTAAACTGAATTAAAATACTGGAGGAAGCTAAATTAGAGTAATAGCAGTCTCGAGTCAACTTCAGCAAAGAGGACAAGAACAAGAGGACATATATGTTTCATATAAAAGATTAAGTCAATTAAACCCCCCACCAAAAGTCTTAAATTAAGAAAACCCCCTCTCTGGCCAGCAGGAGGTATGGATATCTCTCACTAGGAAATTATTATGCTGTTCATCTGCATTCAGCTTCTTTCCCAGAAAACACAAGATTATGATGTTCTAACATGAATAAGTCTCCATTCAGGTTTTTATCCTGTCTAATCAGTACTGTAAGGTAATTGAAATACCTCCAACTCATCTAACATTATTTATTTTCTGGTACAGCACTCCTAATCTGACTTAATGTTTTCAAACTAAAGTAATTCATGTACGCAGGGGACCAAACATTAGAGTCAAACTTCCGAGAATCCTGAGGGTTTGTGAAGGTTTGGAGTTTTTTGGTTTTGCTTGGTTTTGTTTTTCTCATGACTTAAAAATTGCTAAACTGTTAGTATTCTCTGGCTATAACCTTGGAAAATACCTGCTTTTTTGTATTACCTGAGGTTACTTTTTCCTTCCTGAATCCGATATACAGAAACTTATGCAATACCTTTTATTACTCAGTGAGGAAGGATCTTCAAGCAAATCATTTTATTCCTTTCTGTCTTCTTTGACAGTATATTATCAGCGGTTGAAACACTTCTAACATGACTTGATGAAAGTAACTATTTTTAGGGAATGGGAAGATTTTTTCAGGAAGAGGAACTTAATTATCTCTTTAATCAGTGTGCCACAAAATATATGGACCTGACATCCAGCAGCAAAAACTGTGGCATAGGAACAATGGAAATAGTAATAATAATAATAATTACTGTTCATAATAACTCACAATGAATAATTTATCTGATAAATTTAGCCACTCTTTCTGCTCCTGGAGTGTCTGCAAGCAGAATAAGATTTCCCTGGACATGATACTTTAATCAATTTATCTTTCAGCACCCAGATAGTTTTGAGTTAGTAATGGGCGCAATTAGTCCCCTTGAGACTGCTTGATTATATGATACTGTTTTTTTCACCTGTTGGAAGGACATTACTGGTTATGCTATGGCAATAAGAACAAGATAAAATATTCTTTGTTACAGAAGCAGAATTAGTTTTCCATTCACATGCGTGAATGTAAAGTTTTGAAACTCATGTTCCACAAGTATCCATTGCAAAAACATCCATAAGAAGTTGAAATAAAAATGTACACACTTTTTGAGAAAAAAAAAATCAAATTAATGTTTGCATATATTTTATTTATATTTACTCTTCCCTTAAGATTTCCTTCAGTTTCAGTAACACTTTCATTATTATATCCTACACAATATACAATAGTACAATATATTACAAACAGCAGTAATAAGCCTCATTTTGTGCACAAGTTTAGGAACAAAGGACAAGCTGGAGGCAGAGCTGGTGTCACGTGTCCTTTCAGGCAGGAAGGTCATCATCATTCAGGAAGTCTCTAGCACACCCTTGCTCAAAGCAAGACCAGCTGTGAGGTCAGATCTTTGTTCATCTGGGTCTTGAAAACCTGCAAGGATGGAGCTTGCATAATGCCCCTGAGCAGTCTGAGCAATCCAGTCTTGCAATCTGTCCCTAGTGCATATATCAAATTGCTTCTGAACTAGCCATTTTTGCTGAATAGTGTAGTTGTCTTCATAACAGAGAAACATTCATCTATATTTCAAGAGCATGTTGTTTTGCTCCTCTGCTTATATTTTGCCTTGAAGAAACTTGCTTCATATTGGCTACATGGAGCGTATGCAGAATTTTCTCTATTCTTATATCGAACCTCCTCAGTTGCTCTGTCTGCAGTAAGAGGAAAAGGTGCAATAAGTATCTTAGCGTGCAACCACCTCTGAGTTATTATATATCCCAAGCTGATCATTAACATAACTTATTAGCTAAATTATAAAGCTCAAGTTGATTGTTCCACACTAATACAATCTATGCAGTTATATAGTATATTTAAGAGGTACTGGACTGACAAAGCTGATTTTTCACTTGCCCTGGAAGTTCACACGGCACAGATTTTACCATCCAATCAGGCTTCTCTGCAACCTTTATTCTAGACTGTTATTTCTGGAAAAAAATAAAAAATAAAAAAAATATTCGCTTTTATTCCCATTTACCTGTCATTAGCAAAATTCTTGATCATGGCTGTTGATTTCAAAACAATGGCTGATCATGGTAGGACTGAACTGTATGATTTGCTCTCTGTGACTGGTGATTTCCAAGTCAAATAACCTTATTAGGAGAACCACTATAGTTTAATGCAGTGCTTTTGGGAGATCATGTAATCATCACTATGCAAATTGTTGTCTGTCCAGTAAGAGTGAGGTATTCTTTTTCTTACTTTTCCTCTTGCTAGTGTTTATGCTGGACACCATAAGAAACCTGTATGGTGAACGAGTGAATAATGTTCTTCCTTGTCTCCTTTCAATTACAAGGGCAACAAATGCATAACAGTACATAATAGTATTCAAACATTTTTCTCTTCTAGTTCTGTCTAGAATTACTTTCTACTGCATGTAGCTTCTCAGCTCAATGATAAATTCAAGATGAAATGTAGCTGTTGAGATGTGTGAACTGTGACTGCATAGGACATGGCTCTGTAAAGCAAATAATAAAAATACCATTACCTGGCACCTTATTTGAAGTTATTGAATTCCTCATTGTTTACTGGTGATAGGAATGTCAAGCTCTAATTTCCAAATCCCTGACTTCTGAAAAACCAGGGGTACTTAGTCAGTGGAACTTTCTTTTTCTTGCTTTTCTAAGTGTACTTTTTATTTACACAAAGAAAAGAGGTATGTGTTAAGGCACAGGCCTATTCCCTCCAACCATAGACACTTAACTGAGTGTGTAAACTAGGAATCTAGCAATGTCTAATGGAAAAGACATAGCCTAAAATTAGTCTCTCAATCTCCATCATTTCAATAGCTATGATGACAGTTCCCATCTTCAGCACAGGCACTGAAAGAAGATGTCTTCATTTAAAACTTGAACGCAAACATCAATGTCAGTGCTTGACAACATTTGTAATAACTGATGGAAAAAATAATGTCATGTTGGAATCAGATTTTCATTAAAATAAGATAATGATACTTAATTATTTAACTGAAAAAAAAAAAGGAGAGAAAAAGAGTTATTTTCCAACTCAATAAATAATTAAAAAAAAAAATAATCCTAAAATAGTGGGAAAAATAAGTCTAATTTTTTCTCCCATTATTTTCTCTCCCCTTCTGATCCATGGATGCATATATGTAACATATCTTTCTTCCTGATGGGAAGACCTTTTCTCTCTTTCTGTCTTGAGAAATACTATTTTGACAGGTCAACATTTAAGAAATATTAGGAAACTATAAAGGTAATGTTATGACTATTTTTTCCAAACATTGTTTGAAACAGCTAAGTAATCAGGAAAGACCAGATTCTAAGAAGGCTATGGGGCTGCAAATAGGATTTAGTTTTAAGAACACAGTAAATAGCACTTTGTTGATTTTTAATTCATACATTACCCCTTGTTAAGTGCTGAAAGAAATTCTTTCTTTGCCATCTGTATGCCAAAAGCAGTACTTGCAGCGTTTAACAAAGTTAAGAGCCAAACTAATTCTTCCTCATTTTGATTCTGTGCATTAAAGAAGGATCTGAAATAACACAAAGGAAATACTGTAACACGTCTTTCCACAAAGCATGTAGTATGCCATGTTCTTTGACTGTTTACTCGGAGCTCAGTGATGTTCTTTTTGCTATCTCAGTTCTGTAATTATTATTTTTTTAAATCTTAATCTTGTTCCTTCAATTGGCCATCAGTTTACCAAAAATCTTAGCATGAACACTGGTGCTGATTAGGGATGCTGGTGGCTTCCAAGGAATTAAAGTCTGTATGACAGCTGTGTCTTTTACATAAAGTTTATATTCTCAACCTCTGCATATTGAGAGTTTTTAATTGCAGATATACAGTCATATTTTGTCAGAAATGTTCTCTAAAGATCATAAAACTTCTTGAGGTAATCAGAAGGAGATTTGTTAACATTTATGTATCTATTTGTTGGTTCTATTAGTTTCATACTGTTGCACAATAAAGCTTCAATATTCTATGCCAACTTAAAAGGAATTTTGTGATGAATACTCAGATAATGTGGCACAGTTTAACATGAGCAAGGTATTTAGCAACTCCCATCATAAAATATGACCAAATTTCCACTTTCTAATAAGTTTTTAATAAGTTTAGAAATAAGCAGATTTTTAATAACAAATACTTTAAGTTACTTTATTCATATCCATTATTTTGAAATACTTTATATTCAGCATTTATGGTGGAGCCACAATTTTTCTTTTGTTTAGTGTAACAGTGCTGAGAAATTTTACTTGTTTGTCAGCTATAGATGTCTCTGATGAAAAATTGTACCTGGAATGGTATTGCTTAGATTTACTGTTTTAAATGTGTATGATTGTACACTGGAATGCAAAATATCTGCATTTTATTTTATTGTTACGTGTCATCCCAAATTTATCAAGTAAAAGTATATCATACTCAAGTACAATTCTACCCTTTAAGAAAATCCACATCATTACTGTTTCAATTGTCCTCAATGCTGTACTAGCATGTTGCTGATAATTCCTTCACCATCCAGCAGTTAGCTCTTATTTCTGACTTTAGGTGCATATTCAATGTATTTGAACAGTAGGTGATCCATGAATTTTGAGTAGCCATCACACAGAATACAAAGCTGTGTTGTTCTATGGAAGTGATATTTTGCCAAAATTAAAAAGTTGCATCTGGCAACATAATCAGTAAGCAGACAGAATTGAATAATTGAAGTCCATTCAAATGCAAGAGTTGTTATGGTGAGGAAGAAATTTCAACAAAGTTGAAAAGGTTCTCTTGGGAGAATGCATGACTGTGAACATAACAGTCTTTAGCCAGAATAAACTTTGCTGAGAAAAGTTTACACTGGACACTAAGCCAGCTCTTAGGACAAGGGCCCTGCCAGCAGCAGACAAAAGAAAATATAAGTATTTCACGTCTTGGTGGTGGCTTATCCTGCATTGTGGCTTATGCTGCATTCAATTTGCTTCTTTTTCTTAAAAATGCCTCTCATACAGCCAGTAATATTTTATTTTTGTTCTTGTGATGAAAACAGTTGATCATCTTGCAACCTTAGCTTTTGCTCCAAGACAATATTAAAATCTGTATTTCTTGTGCCTTATGAGAAATTTCTCAAACAAAACAAACATTAGGTGGAAACTAATCATTTGAGTGGAAACTATAATTTTTTTTTTTTGCCTTTTATCTAGAAAAACAGGATAGAAATTTTCAGTTTTCATTGATACATAACAAAAATCCTTTGTTATTTAGTAAAAAAATAATTTTGCACTGGCATTTGTTTGTATAAGAAAACATATTTTTCTTTGTCTTCTTTTCTTTTTTTGACATAAAGCACATGAAAAACTACTCTTACTTTGCTCAGTTCTCTCCTTAGAATCCTACTCTTCCTTAAAACATAGGAGAAAATAGCTAGCTAATGCTTCCATTTCTAATAGAAGGCAGAATATAATTTTCTTTCTGCATCATGCTTTTCACTAATCCTGCTGAATAACCATGTACTTTCATTGATATTGGTTTCATCTGTCATTCTGTGTCCTAAAATCTTCTTCTCCCCCCGTTGCACTGAATCTGAAGTCTCTTTATAAGCTGCTCAAGAAGTCTTTTTTATCTCTACAGACGAACATCATCTTCCCCAATATGTGTAAATTAACTCCTGACTTTTTAGCTTAATTAGAACCAAAGAAAAGAGAAAATACTGGTTTCCTGTTGTCTTTTCCTTTGTGGAGTCTGGAAAGGAGGAAAAACACGTATGGAAAATAAGCAGTTCTGTGGTTCTTTCTTCCCCTGTATGTATAAATGTGTGTTAGATGCTTAATGTCTGTATCAAGGTCTCTGCATGAAACATCAGCGCTACAGGATTTTTCTGCTGGAAAAATAAAAAGCCCCACAACACTTTTTGGGATTTTTTTTTTTTTCTAGTTGATTGACTAATTGGGGAAGAGCAAAATGAGAGTTGTGACAGAACTTTTGTGTTTTGCTTAATTTCATTTCTTCTTTTCAAGTATTATATAGTACTAAAAGAGCTTATTGCTATAATCATACGATATCTAAATTTATATTATATCATACATCACTGAAAAACCATTGAAGTCTAAATTTTTCTTTTAGGTGTGTGCAAATGCATGAAAGCTAAGTGCAAATGTATGAAATACAATAACTTAGATGCAGTGGTGAATATTAGTTTCTTTCCTTTTCCATTCCTATTTTTAATATTAGTAATCTACTGATGGTTCATCTTTGCTCTAATCTTAATATTCCCTCTTGCCAATAAACAGAAAAATGAGCCAGATTTCCCCTTTCTCTTTCCGTATACTACAGTGACTTTGATCATATGATCCAGCAACATACAAGGGACAGAATACTTGTATTTAAAACTTAAAAAACCAAGAATCTGAGATGGGTTAAACAGCATGATTGTATGATATGGTTCACCTCTTCTTGTTCTTACAGTTAAATCAGAACTGAATCGTAATTAAACTGTCTTACCTATTATTTTTTTCTTACTTGAATATAAATTTTCTCTTTGCTTTTGATTTAGGACCTAAATGGGTTTCCTTTTTGCTTTCTCGTTCTGTCTTTTGTTGAGGTAGACTGCAGTCTTTGGGAGGCTGTAACTGTTGGTTTGAATATATAAGGGTATGAAGTCTCATGGTACAGGTTTTCATGGTGATTACTTTGAGTATAGTACATCTGATAAAAGATATAATGAAAATTCAGAGATCACAGAAATGACTGAGACAAAAAATACCCTGTTATAACTTGCTTGCTTTCCTCATTAGAAAAAATCTTGTGAAGTCATAGAAGCAAGAGAAAGCTCTATAAGGGAAGAAAATGTTACATGTTCAAAATTACCATAGAGACGATATATGTAGTAAAATCACACAATATAGTATACAATGAAAAATCCCATGCTAATGACCCTTAGGAAATAAATGCAGAATTTAGGGGGTAGATGAACTTTTCACAGTGTCTTATATTTATGTCAATGATACTCAACAATTGCAATACAAAGACTTCATGGCAGCTTCACTTAAATTTCACAGTATTAATACAGCTCTTTTCAAGAAAATTATTTCTTATGTTGCTGAAAGAATTTGTTGTTTCTGTCTTACAACATTTGAGTTCTTCTGTTATTAGGATATGCCCAAAATTATATTGCTGGAGCAAACACTGTGTGTGAGTCCTCCACATGCCACACTCCCTTCAGGGAAGTACCTACTCCAGCATGTGTCCTGCAATTCCTCTGGGATGCAACCAACTCTGCCATGGAGCAACTTCTACTTCCCTGGCCTTGATGTTTTCTCATTCTCCCCTTCCTGGTCTTTTCCCCTTTCTTAAATATGTTTTCCAGAGGAACCACACACTTGACTGAAGGGCTGAACTGTGTCCCGTGATGAGTCCATTGGAGCTGTCTGGAGCTGGCTATATCTGGCGTGGGACAACCCTTGGTCTCTTCTCACAGAGACCATCCCTGTCAAAACTTGTAGCTAGTGTATCTTGTTATAGGGTCCCATTCAGGAGAAAACAAATCTGATAAAAACATGCATTCAATTCCACCTAACTCTCCAGCAAGGAGGAGTTACCGAAGAAAAAGAGATCTTAGTTTTTTTTTTGAAGACCCAGACTCATTAAGAGAACAAAGATAAAAACACAACAGCAGTTAAAAGATTGGAATCAGAGGCTAGATAATGGACGAATAATGAAAAATATTCTTGTTCCCAGTTAAACAAAATTTCATAAATCTGCTTTAGATATTTTTCTTACTCAGATACTGCTATGTGTTCTCTGAAATGCCGGGGATACACGTATTCCATTTACTTAAGAAAATTCAAGTTATTCTAGCTCCAAGTACAGCATAAGTTTCTGCATACTCATTTTTTTCTTTGCTGAATAAAAGTGCCTCGGTATTAATTCAAATAATTTCCCTCTCTCTTAGTGATCTCAGATAGAACACATACAAGTGAAAAAATATTCCTACTTCTTTTTCTCTCTTTTTCCTCTCTTTTTTCCCTTTTTCCCACCTTTTGTTTTTTCTTCTCTTTTGTTACCATTTGTGATACAATTAAGGACTTTTAAGTCACGAACTTCATATTTATCCTTGTCTAAAGCTGTGGTTTCTTGGCTATAATCATGTTTTAATTAGAAATTAGGACCTGTTACCATTGGATAGTTATGTGAATCCAGATGTTGATTTCATGTTGAGTTCTCAGCTCCCATGTAGGTGTTGACTTTTCTAGGGGTTGTTTTTTTATCTGCAAAAGAAAGCTTTGCTACTTACGCTGCAGCTGACAAAAATGACCAGTTTCACCTTCATGAAAATAAAGAAGTCTTTAAAGCAAATGTAAAGAAAATGCCCTCTCAATCTTTGATCTTTTAACTGTTTTTCAGATAGGTTGTATGTAGTTGTACACAATAAAATACTCTTCAGCTACAATCCCATTTTAAACATGTGGCAATATTTTAATATGCTCACAGTTCACTGGATGTTCAAGTTCTTCTTTATCGTAAATCAAGGATTACTTTTTTTAATTGCTTTTGAAATGTTTACCCAGTGCAGTTCCAAAACTACTTATCTGAAAGAGGTGGATACTAAGCTCCTCTCCTATAAGCTGGAAGATAAGCTTATTTTATATTTGCTTATGAGGGATTAATGCAGTTGGTGTTTACTGAAGTTACGAAAACAAAATATCTCTCCATAAAAGCATGACATTGTATCTTCAATTTTGAACATGAAAAACTGCCATGTTTTGCAAAATGCAGTCTAAGTAGGAATTATTTCCACTCAACATTTTTTTTTCAAAAATAAAAAAATGACATGAGTCTTGTGACATAATTCATAACCCTTTCTGTCACTGTACCTGAGAAAAAGCTATAATAAGGTTTTAGTTAGGAAGATTGCATAGGAATTTGAAGAGGACTACAGCTTTAACTGTGCAGTAAAACCATACCCAGATTTTAGTAGAAGACATGGAGGTCCTTCCTCTTAAAGGGTGACAGCTGCATCGAGAGGGGATGCAGCTATTATGTGAAGGGCAGTAAATTCCAGTGTCCAGATCCCAGGTCTAAATTAAGGTCTTTCTGAGAGGCAGCTACTTTACTTAGAGAACAACAGATTGATATCTTACTCCAGAACCAAGAGGTCTCACTGGTTCTGTGGCTTGAGACCTAAGGAAAAATAGGGTTTTCTGGAGGGAAGTAGCAGAGGATGTTGTTTAGAAGGTACAGCCATTCTGACGTTGCCATAATTTATATGTACTTTGAATGGAAATTGTATTTTATGATACAAAAATCAAAATGTGTAAAGGTTTACCTAACTGAGGATGACTACTATATTCACACCTGTTTTGTAAAAAGTGCTTTCCCTTGTAATGTTTCTGTAAGTTATTTTCTTCTAAAAGAATGTTGCAACATTCATGATCACACATAAAAAAAAGAAAAAAAAAAAAAACAAAGATAAACCAATCTATTACTGGTTGGGGTTTTTTTGTGTTTTGGTTTTTTTTT
>VXBW01001079.1:539152-554616 GCA_013400375.1 Thinocorus orbignyianus | reverse complement strand
TTGGGTTTTTTTGTTGTTTTTTTTTGGGGGGGGAGGAGGTTGTTGGTTTTTTGTTTGTTTGTTTGTTTTTTAATTAACTTGTAAAAATAGAGGTTTTCAATGATTTCATAAGTTAATCTATATTTATTTTGTTGTGAGTTCATCCACTGGAAGCCAGAATGAATAGCAAAGGGCAAGATCCACAAATGGATTTGACGGATTTCGGTGGTTACATTCTGTTTTAAAAATCAAAGTCCAAGAGTAGTTCTCAGTGCTCTAGAAATGGTCAACTTCCTTAAGGTGCCTAAAGTTTTACTGATAAGTATGTGAACAGCCACTGCTTGATGGTGTTGACCAATTGAAAACTCTTTTCCCATCCCATTTCCATAATCAGAGGTCCTCTTGGCTACCTGCTGAATGCCTCTGGAGCTTATCTAGAGGACACATGCTTTCATCTGGTTTCTTTTTTGGAAAAAATTATTCAATATTGAGCTGAGGAATCATTAAATATCTTGCATAAAGATGGCATTGGTCCCAGTCGCTGTTCTGAGAGACATTCAAATAACTGTAATACAACTAAGAAAGTAAAAGAGATTCTACTCCCTAAACCTTTAATATGCCAGCTCAGAGATCTGGGCTGAAATACTTAGATGTAACTACCTGCAAACAGCAGAGGAAGGCAACCTTGAAAGGGTTTTTTCCACATAAGGGGTGAATTCTTTGAGTGCTGAATTACTGCACAGAAAGCAGCCCAGACATAATTTTTTTCACTAATTTTGGGATGAGTTTATTGATTTGCATACCTGATCACAAAGGATATAGTCCATAGTTGTGAACTTTGAATTAAGGTAGACATTTTCTTCTAGACCATTATTAAATTCTCCTTGAGAGGGAGGGGGTTAGTCATACTCGTTTCCAGTACTCACTGTTGAGTTCACTCACAGCTTGCTGGCTTCTCCAAATCTCATTTTTAGTGACTGATCTTTCTTAAAACATCATCAAGATCGCATGGATTTCTGGCCTTGAAACTGTGGATTTCATTAGGCTAATCTGGTAAAGCTGAGTCCAATGTCCCTTGTGGGCAGACTTGTTTGGATGCTAAGTGGAAGACACGATATTAAAAGATTCTCAGTATGATGATAGAATGGGAGAAATTAAACAGAAAAATATAAATTCCAGCATTGTCCCCATGTCTCTTAAATTTAGAGGGATAATAGAGCACACATATAGTTACAGAACGGATGATCAGTTTTACAGAAATATCTCGTTCACACTAGAGAGGGACTTCTGTAACCTCAGAAAACTGAGCCACGTGAAAGCTTATTGTTTCACTTACAGGATGGACCTACAACCGTGGCTGTTCCAGCTTCCAGTGTGTTTCATTCACCTACAGTGCTCGGCTGGCTACAAAAGTCAGAATCAAATCTTTTGTGTTCTAGCAGTATTTTCAATGTAAATTTTTCCATTCAAGGCAAACAATACAATAACAGAAAATAGACATGTCTTGCAGTACTTCCTTCCCACAAATCTCAATTCCTTATTGCACTAGAAATATTTTGCACTCATTTATGGAGGTTACTGAAAAGCCTCTAATTTTAGACTTCAGTGTTAAACATTATTAAGAAATTGCTTCAAAAGTGTTTTTTGTACTTTTATCAGAAAAGCAGACCAGAGTAATTATAAATTGTTTGGTTTTTTTTTCCCCAGGAAAAAAAACAATTAGTTTCATAAAGAGTACATCTGACTGCCTCAAAGGCAATGGTTTACTAGGCAGAATGATGGGTTGTTGGTTTTGGGGTTTTTTTGTGGTTTTTTTTTGGGGGAGGCGAAGAAATTAATGCTGATAGTAATAATATATCAAATCATTTCCACTTGGATGCTAGTGTAAATTAAAAATTCACACATTGCATGTTTGAAAATGTTGTGCATTATCTCTGCCCTCTGCTTTCTCTTTCTGCTCTTATTTAATTCCCCTAAGTCAACAGAAAAGGCCCGAACACCCGACTTTATATCAAGAATGAGAGAACTTGTAACTCATACAGTGCAGTAAGAAGTGTGATTCATCATTAATCTGATGAAGATGAATATTTCTGGCCACATAAAAGAACCTTATGAATATGACTGTCTTGCAGGAAAAAGGAATATTCATTCATCTTGACTGAATATAATAGTCTGAGGATTCAGCAAGAAATAGGACATTGGTTACATTCCTTTAAAAATATCTTTAAGTCAGCTTTCAACTGCTACTGGTAGCATCCTTTAGGATTTATGAAAGTCTTTTAAGAAAAGAAAATCTGTAGTCGGTGCCTTTTTTAAGTTGCTGTATTGGGCATTTTCCCTGGAAGAGCATTAAAGGTCAGAAAACTGTAGAACGTTAAGCATTACTCCTTTGAAACAGGAATTCAAAAATTTCAATAAGCTGGGTGCATGGAGATGTATTTTGAAAAGTATGCCATAAATTAGAGAAACCATCCCTATATACACATAATTTGTTCTCAATCTCTGTGAAATCCATCAAAGAGCAGGCCTGGAAGATGTTTAAGAACTCATTTTAACAGGTAACTCCCTTTTTACAGGTTACTCCCTTTTTAATAGGTAACTCCATTTTAGCAGGTACACTCCTTTTTTTAATTACCCAAATACATGTAAGATTCTGATGAGATGTAATTTGTGTGGTAGTTCATCTCATCTGAAAGGCATTTAACCACTTAGAATAACGACTTGCCGATACACAGGGATGCAACATGCATCATCCATTTCTCTCTGCTATGGCTTGGTGTTTGATTTCCATGAAACTCAAAGAAAATAGTTGAGTTTGATTCAGATTAAGTAACGGTCTGTCAACATGAATTTGAATGCTCTGATTTACGTGTGAAAAGTTCTGGGCAGCATGTTTGCATCCTGACATAACTACAGAGGATTGAAATAAACATAATATTACTGTATAGACTAGTAGTGGGGAATGGGAAGTTAACTCACACAAACTGTAATGAAGGAAGACTCTCCCTTCATTTGCAAATTAGTATTTTGATATCCCCTCTTCATTTGATTTGTCCTGGTAAAAATGTAAGTGTTCTTCAAGCAGCTCTTTCACTGAGCTAGTGACTGTTTGGTGTGGGCTGAGATGGATTGGGTTAATTAAATGCAGTTTCTTTCACTGCCACTGAATTCCCGTGCCAGTGACTAAACAGTTACATTACTCATTGAGATGTTTTTGAGATATTAATTTATTTTCTTTAAATTAAAATAATGGGTTTGGGCCTGGAAAGTTAATTACTGGATTTGGTTTTATTATTTACTATTAAATATTATGGGCATCCCTTTCAGAACTGACAGAATTGGAGAATTTTTTATTCTTTTACAATAATTAGTTTGAAATAAAACTTGGCAAGTTGGGTCATGACTGTTCCTAAAACATTTTCACACTCAATTGTACATTAGGTTCACTTGCCAAAAGGATATTATTTGCAGCTTTGTTATATTATTTAAATGTAGAGTTAGCTAATTTCTCTTTATTGTAAACTTTATCTCCCTCAAGAGACAGAAAATAGGCATGGACACATCTGTTTTCTCAAATCTATTATGAAATTCTGAAGCATTGTGTAGTTTCATAATAAAACTAACCTGAAGTAGTTAAAGGCTTAGGTTTGCAACACTTAGCAGAGAATAATTTACCTCACTATTAAGCAAAACTCAATATAATTTTGCATATATAGCACTTCAATGAGGCCGGTTACCCCGGAATGAATTTAATAAATACTTCAGGGAGAAGAAAGCTAGAAAAAATATTTTTAAATGTATGCTAAGGCTTGTAAAGCATACAATACAACCAGAAATGTTCTAGAAGTTTTTTGAAGTGTGTATAATAAAAACTCCACAGCCTGAACATTTGTATTTTTGGCAAAGAATTATTCAAGGTAATAAGTACTGAGAATTGGAAGGATCTTCATTTAATGAAGGTGGCTATCAGCTTCCTTTGAGGCATGCAGCACCTTTACAAGTAAGCTGTAAATATTAAATATAGTTCATATGTTCTATCAAACATGTCTTTTATTTTTTTCTTTTAGGTTCTTTACACTTTGTATTTCTAACATATTTCTGCAAACTACTAAAAAATTGCTAGCCTGTAATACTAATCCGAGGTAATATTTCCAAAGTCAGGGTAAATAGAATCTTTTTATAGTTTTATACTTTTCACCTAGTGCGACTCTTTCATCCCTCATTTGAAAGTCAGAGGAACCTTAGAAATTTCTGTTAGATCTCTTCTGGGGGGCATAAAAGGATATATTACTAATACAGCAATAGTATATTGCCAATTGATTAGGTCATGCAAAGGGTGATTTTTAAAGGAAGTGTCTTTATTTGCAGCTACTCTCAGTACTAAACCTAGCTTATACAAAAAAAAGTTACTTTTTAAATACTGATTTCCCTCTGGAATATACTATAAATTGAGTATTTTTCAGTGAAAGAAGAGGAAGATTCCCCCTTTCCTATATAGTCTGAAAACAATTAGCTGAGAAAAATGCCATTTTTCTTTCAAACAATCCCCAATTCCATGCTGTGCTCCTTGGCACAGAGCTGGCGTGTGCTGATTGCACTGAGAGGAGCAAATGAGAAAGTACAGGCATGCTGGACTTCTTCATTTCTCAAACCTTCCTGATTAGGACAGATAATATATGTAGTGGTGGTCTCCAAAAGACTCCGGACTTTCTCTGCTCTATGAAGGGGGCTCCTTACCAGGACTGTCTTAACCCATTGCTGAGGGGTGCTCAGTACTGGAAGGCAGTGGCCAGCACAGGCTCCTCACTCACAGGGTATCACTCAGCCTCCAAATCCACCAGGATCTCATCACAAAGCCAGTCTGAATTTTGCTATGAAACAAATATTCAGCAGAGACTCTTCATGTGAAAATACAGAAGAGCATTCAGTATGGATTTAAAAAAAAACAAAGCAAAAAAGGTTGGTTTCTGAATTTGTGACAGATATCATGTGTCGGCTCAGTGTCTATTCCTCAGCATTTTGAAGAAGGCAAGTATAAATGTACTGGTATCTTTGCACATCCAATAGTTTTAAAAATCCTGAGTGTGTTAGTATATTCATGTCTGTGTTCTTTAGCTAGCTTTTATAGAGCCTTGTTATGATGCTGGAACAACTTACACATCCAATCTATACTCATGGTTTGCAGGCATGGCTTGACAACCGTTGCTATACTTTCTTAGCAGCCGGTCCATCATTTCCAGTCGTTCATTAAAAGTACAATAATGTAGTTTACATTGCAAAATACTGCCTATACCAGTGACCTGATACTCCTCTACAATCCTTGTTTCAGAATTCCTGTTAAAACAGAGGAAACGGGGCACTCCGGAACTTCTGGAATCAAACATCCTTTTACTGGAGGCATTTCCCTTTCTTTAAGGAATAATAATTAAATTAGGAGTCACAATTTCAAGTGGAACCAGAGCAGTTGTGATAGTGATTGACAAAAAAATAACTTAAGGGGTTATTTTTGCTAATTTGGGGAAATAAGAATGGGGGTAAAAAGCTGCAAAAGGCAGTCTTGGGTAGTCTCGGAGCTGGTTTTGACAAGACATTTGCCTGCATATACAACATAAATATCTGAATGTCTCTGTGTTATTCATATCGATGCTTGTCCGTACTTGCGTACTGCTTTTCACTTCTTCATCTTACCTGATGAAAGTGTTGATAGCACTTGAAATCGCTATAATAATAAAAATAAGATGTCCCATTATCAGGCTCACCTTCGAAAACATCACAGGAAGCATGTTTAGGCAAAGTAAAAGGCCTAGTTTGGTCACCTCTACTTACACTGGGATAGTTGAATTGAGAAAAAAACCTGTTGTATACGTAGATTTTTGAAGGTTTTCAGATGTAGAAGTTTATTCATTTCATAAACTTTTCAAATTTGTTTTAGTTTTATGTTAATAGGAACTTCTGACCCCAAGTCTGAGCTGTGGGAACTATCCCGGAGAAAAATGAATCTTTGGATATTGTGCCTTATCTTCAGACTGTTTAATTGCTCTTGCAATATGTACTACCCTGTCTAGTGAGTAGTTCAGTCTCCTTGCACTCCTTCATGCAGTGGAGAATTGCTGTTCTCCAGGACAGCCTGTAGAGGAGAGGGAAATCAGTACAGTGTTGGGCTTGACACCAGGGCACTGAGTTTTAAGACAAAACCCTCTGCCCCAGCTCTGTTGTCATTGAACGAAGAGAAAAGAGACTGGCATAGCTGCCCTGGCGTTCAGGAGTCCCCCTGTAACCACCATGGATTAAGCGTGCTGCACTGACTACTCAGTTTTCAATTCTCAGACAGCTCTGCTGGCAGATTTCAAGTGTGGTATGAAGGTAAAATCGACAGACTCATCAGCTGCATTGCAAAGTGTGGCATCGGCAACTATTTTATTATTGTTGGTATTGTAATTGAGGACTAGGTTTAGCTTTGAAATAGTTACAGCAGATGCATTTTCCCATTTAGTTAATCCTTTGGGGAAATTCAGTTACTAGTGGATTTTTGAAGGCAGGAGGTCTGTTATGGTTTTTTGAATTAGTTGATTGCCAAACTCAGAGGATTAAGCGGGACAGTAAGAAACAGGTCTATATTTCAAAGGTATTTCTTTTTGAAGTGGTTTCTGTTTGAAACTTCTAAAAATGTTGTGGACCCAGAAAAAAAAAAAAAAATCCATGCATTACAGTTCTTGCTGGTTTGATTTTTTGTTGTTTTTCTTTTTCTTTTTTTTTTTGAGATTATTCGGATAATTCTTTGACTAACTGATCCACAGTCATAAAAGGCAGTCTCCTTTTCAATAAGATTACTGCAATTTGTTACCCACAGAAAACTTACTGAACTCTGTAAGACACAGTATAGCTAACTTTACTTTTAAATATAACTTTGGAAAAAAAGGAAAAGAAACTATTCTTTTTACTTCCAAATCGTATTGGATTACCTGCTTTTGATGTGAAAACAGAAGCAAGGCTAACGACAAGGCTATAGCAGACAGAGCTGCACATCATACAGACAACATTGGACTTTGCATAGAATGTTTTTCTCATCTTCTTCCTCCTCTTTTTAATTTATAATGACCTTTTTGAATTCTTCAAGCTGGAAAAGATACTGTTTTAACTAGTTTTTTAATGGAAGATAGCAACACGCAATCTTCCCTTGTGAATAACTATGGTGCAAACATGAAGGCAATTTTTACTCTTGCAAACAGAGATAGAGGATGAAACAAAAAAAATACTATATATTTCTGCAAGCTGATTTTGTTTGGTTTAGGAACATTTAAATAAAATTGAATAAAAAGGTTTTGGAAGTTAGAGAGAAAAGTAGATACTTATATTTTAATTTAAAAAGGCTTTTAATTAATTCATGTACTTTTAGATATTTTTTTCCACTGAGAGGAAGATAATATGTATTTTGTAATTTCCTACATGCTAGAATTGGTTTGTTGTCTCTGTTTGTTTCCTAGTGTTCCTTAACATTTCTATCAGGATATTGCCATGCACAAACTGTGAGGTCATCTTTATAAATTTAAGGGATACTAAAGATTTTATTTTGTTCAGGTAAGTTGATTTTAAAAAAGCAACAGATATGTTCACAAATATAAAATTACATTTGGCTGATATATCTGCAGAAAACTCTGTGACTCAGGTCATAAACCTGCATAAAACAGCTTGAACTGTCTCCACATTTACTACAGGCACAATTTGACTGCTAATGAATTAGTCTTAATTATTAGGTAAACTGAGAACTCTCACCAGCCTGGTTATGAGCTCACTGTGACCACTGCATATTTTTAATACGTTGAATGAAATTCTCGTTTAGCATCAAACAAAAATGCACAAAATTAAAAATGAGGTTTGGAAGACCCATCTAGGTCCTCCAATGTCAACTCTCTGCCAGGATATATCTTTACACAACTCAACTCCAGCAGCCTCTAGAGAACAGCACTGCTCTTAATTGGTACAGTATTTTAATGAAATGTGAACATTTAAAATAAGATTTTGAGCGTTGTGCAGAGCTGAACTGAAGGATTTATGTATATTCATTCACATCTTCTGGGGCTTATCTTGCATTCCTGTGATCTCTGAACTTTTAAACTTCTCTGAAAAAAAAATAGTGAGTCTCCATTCACAGGAAATGAATAGCCAAGGCCACAATTAAAGGACACTGTCCCAGATGCTGTCTGTTATTTAGTTAATGACATTCTCAGTCAGAAATATTGAGAAGAGAACGTATGTTAATATTCATTTCTAGGACTGCATGTGTATGTGTATGTTCATATGTATGCATATATACGTGTGTGTGTGTGTGTAAAAACCAAGATATTTGGACCCAGATTCAGCCAGTGAATATTTTTATTAGTACTCTGAAAGACATTTTTCTTATCAAAGCTTTAGAAAGCTAATTATTCCTGGCGAAATTCTAGTCCAATAGAAGTAATTCTATCTTCATCAAAGGATTCAGGTTAAACAAACTGAAATCACCATTTAGTGTGGCCAGAATTACATGAAAATGAAAACGAAATCCTCATTGTATAGATTACAACTGCTAACCAAACCTCCAAATCTGTTTGTCCTTTATTCCAGTATGATATGAATAGATCTTGTATTTGACTGTATAGTTTTTACTGATTAACTTTTTTTGACAGTATCTGAAAAATAAACTGGGAGAGAACAGCTCTGATTTCCATTTCACTTTACTATTACTTTGTTAGGAAACTTCACACTTTCATGTAATTTTCCTGAACGTGCTACTATATAACACACAAAAGAAAGAATTCTTTTTGCAACCGAGGCATAAATGTTATAGTAGAAATAACATTTCCAGTTAGGAAAGATTTTAGTTCTTAGTGTAAATATTGCATTAAATTACTTTTCTCCTAATATAGATGATTAACAGACTCCACTTACACAGTGAGGATGAAGTTGTAATTTTACCCTTGTAGCTTCAGATCGGAAGAGACTGCATGTATATCAAAATTAGGTGTTAGCATATTCGTCAGCAGTTCCGTTTCAAAGGACTATGTTTTGTTGAAAACTCTCTTTCTCATTTGTATAAAACCACTGGATTGTAAAAAATGTGTATTGGCAAGGTGCCACACCCATTACTCTCATTTTTATGTGTCTCTTTTTATGTGTTTCTTTGCCTATCTGTATAGGCTTTGGGGTTTTTACTATTTAATCTTTTTGAAGCTGGAATCCTGTCATTTTTCATGTTAATTATCACGTTATCCACTTTCCATCAGAAATAAACAGTAAATTAAATTACTAGGATTTACTAGGAGTTATTTCACAGATACATAAGCCTTTCCAAACCTAACCATGAGATGCCAAAACCATGCATTCAATATATGCCACTGGATTTACAGAAAAGAATATTAGAGGGTTATTAAATTGTGTGGTGCTTTAATTTATGCTTTCGTTCTTTCACCTGAAAATTTTTCTGTGAATACCAGGAGAGATTCAGCTCGTTACTTCAGATTGTCTCTATTTTTCTATTTCATGATAGTCTAATATTGATGTTACTCTTCAGACTTTTCTTCTCACAACCTCTGCAGGACCATTAGAAAAGGACTTACACTTGTGATAAAGAGTGTAAATCTATACATATACTTTTACATATAGACTACATACACATTAGTTGTGTTAATTTATTAAGGATTTCCTGGAGAGGTCAAAATGAATAATAAATATTTAAGGTTTTGTTTGTTGGGGTTTTTGAAGAAAAAAGTAAAATAAAATCAAGACCTCAGAATTTTAGAACTCTCTTTGTATATTCCCTCAATAACATTTTAAGAGGATTTCACTTGCTCAAAGAAACTGCTTCTATGTTTCTTACTGAACTTGGTGATGTGAAGCCATTCCTCAGGGACTGCAGGCTGGGAAACCAAACTTGTGAACTGGCAGAGATGTTTTGAGGTACTCTGAAATAACACATTGATGTGAATAATAGTTGGTGCACATGTTTAGCTTTCTTGATGATGCTGGTTGCCTGGTAACCAGCAAAAGGCATATGTCAGAGAAGAGTTCAAATGAAACAGCTGACATCAATCTCAGCAGGGTAAGGAAAAGGAAAACCACTGATTAGCTCACTCAGATTAGTATATATAGGAATACTGTCATGTTTTCAAATCATTGAACAGCTAAGCTGACCTTAATTTACCACAGCGTTTGTGGTAGTTCTTAATTAGGCCCAGTATTTGTGTTTTTTAAAAGATGATATGAAATGTTTATTTGCAGAAAGTGCATAGTGCTCCTGCTCAGTAGCATGTATTGGAAGAATATTGTTTGTTCAGCTACTGGCTGGGAGGCAGCACTTTCAGTTTGTCACAAAGTCACACTGTGCTTTGCATATGGAGTCACTGGACCTTGCAAAACAAAGGTCAACTATGCTGCGTAGGAAGTTGCAGGGCCAGAGATACATTTTCAAACACATAATTTCATCAGTTGTTTTGTTTGGTATATTGCTCTGGCTGAGCCAAGAAATACAGAAGAATTCTAGTAATGTTTTTAACCTTTTTTTTCCAAGTATTCAGAAAAATGTATTTATTGGTACTGAAACATTACAATAAATTCCATAATTACAGTTAGATAATATTTTCTGCCTATAGGCCACTAGGATTCACATTTTCTGTGAGCAGTCTTGTCTTTTATTTAGAGAAATTATAGGAAAATGTAAAATTTCCATTTTTTGGTAGTTTTTTTGGAGGTAATTTAATTTTTTTGGTGGTAATTTAATCCAGTATTTTACTTATTTAACAACTCTGAAGTATTTATCTTGTCTGTTAGAGTCAATTATACTTTTTGTACAGAAAATCAGACATCATGATTAGAAACAGTGTTTGCTAGATATTCTTCTAATGATTTTCCAAAATTATGGATTACTGCTGAATTAATCTGCTTTATAATATCTACCTAATACTTGTGCATTTACCTTAATCTTGTCAATATCAGACAGAACAAATTTATGGTGCTTTTTCTTTTCATTTTTAAGTAAGTAAATGTAAAATAATAGCAATACCCTTTTCACATTTCAGTTGTTAATGTTTATTACTAAAACCAGAATTCCTAATCCAGAAAATAAAAAAAAATTGTAAGCTTTCGTAAAAATCTTTGGTTTAGGTGTGCTGCTCATCACCAGGGCAAAACTATCATGAGAAAGATCCAACCATGGTATTCATTAGTCTCATATATAAAATTATCTACAACAAAATTCTTTTTCTATTTTTTCTGAAGCCATTGTCCCATACACAATATATTTTTCAAGACCTGCAATAAATAGGGCTGCACAGTACTAATACACTTCTAGAGTGGGATACTACTTTTCCTCTAGCTTTTTATATTCTCTTTTTTGCCAAAGCATCCACAAGACTGGTAGTGAGAGCATGAGAGGAGGACTTTAGATATCATATCAGGAAACTGAATTCCCAAATGGTTATACAGAGGCTGGAATGAGCAATTCTAACAAAAGTCCCTTAAATTTTCACATCCTGGGGATGAAAGAGTCTTAGAGTGTCTGTGGGAGGTAGTGGAGGTGTTGCCTTTTGGTGTCCTGAAGGAATACTTATTGCAAACTGATTCTTGGGAGACTTTAATTAATTGAATTCTATGTAAAGTACAATTTTTGTTTTAAACATTAATGGCTTCAGCATATTTCCTCAGTGAACTTGATGTAATTCTGAGAAATTGATGAATAATCTCACTAGAATCAAAATAAAGATTTCTCTTCAGTTCTTAGCTTTATAAAGAGTATTCCAGCCTGAGCAATGGAAGTTTAATATAGTTAAAATTGGAGGGAAAATAGATTACACTTTTTAAAGGAATTTTAAAGGAACAGCATCTGAAAACACAGAAAGAGTGGAAAGTGTGGGTGACTGAGCCTGATCCCCAGAAACTCCAGTCAGCGATCAAATGGATGTGTCTCTGAAAGAAAAGTCAATAACATGCTTTTACTAGCTTATAAATTGTAAAATACGTATTTTGCTACTTAAGTGGTAAGCCTTGATCAAATGGCTAGAAAAAAAAAAAAATTTTTGGTTTCTCACCCTGGTTTAAATAGTAACACAAAATCAAAACATGTTTTGAATAGACAGTAACATCTTATTTGTCAGTGTATTTCAGATGTGTTCTTCATTTCATCTACACTTCTCAGTCTGGGAAATTAAAATTAAAATATCAGCTTGATTTTTATTTAGAATTACTATCTAGTACATTTCAAGCCTATGCTTGAAATACACACTACTGCAAAATTTTGACTGCTAGCACCAAAAGGAAAAAATTACTTTGTTTTGGGTTTGGAGCTGGGTTTCCCCTCCACCCTTAGTTTGAATGGTTTCTCACTGAGTAAACAATGAGTGAAAACAATAACAAAAAAGTTTATTGGACTTAAAATCTGCATTAGGTAGTTATCTTCTGCCTAATCCAATAGAGATGTGATCACTAATTGCATAAGAGCAGGATTCAGAATCACTCTCCTAAATTTTAATAATTTACTTTATAAAATCAAAGTCTTAATCCTATAGCATCAAAATTAGAAGAAAAAAAATCCCACTGTTTTCATTTAAGGTAGGAACCAAACACTGTATTTTTCCAAAATTTGCCAACGATGTAATAAATCTCTGTGATAATTCTCTCTCATATGTTTAATACCACTGGGAGACAGTGTCACTGGGAAAGAAAATAACTTCTTTCCTGATAAAGGCTGATAAAATTATTATTTTTCTTTACAGAGAAAATGTGGGGGGAGTCATCTAGGATTTCTACTCTTATTTTTATTTCATTTCAGAAATTCTCTTTAGATATGTCTTTAGAAAATACCTAGGTATTTCCTTTTATTTATTTCATGAATTTCTTTAGGCATTATTGATTATTCCAGCTTCCTCTGAGCTCTCTCTCAGAGCTCTTTGAAAGTGCAAAGGATTTCCTCCTTGCTCTCCCGATCCAAAGACTTTTTTCTTTTTTCTTTTTTCTTTTTTTTTGGTGGTGTTGTTGTTTTTTGTTTTTTTTTCTTCTGAAGCTGTTTGATAGCTAGGAGAAGTCTGTTTCTCACATGTGTTCACTTTTGTACTTAACATAAAGGGCATCCTGAACAGAAAAGCACAAATAAAAGATTCAAGTTTTGACAGACACAGCTGCTTCTGAGTTTAGAAAAAAATACTGTTTTGCCATTAAAATAGACTACCATATTTCTTTTCTGCAAGAAGTTAGATTCTTTCACTGAGGACATAGATGTTTACTTAAATTTTGGTATTTTCTTGTGTTATTCACTTTATATACTGATATATCTAGTTTTCCATATATTATTAGTGAAATAAGACATTTACCACGCTGTTCAAATTTACTCAAGCAGCCCTGACATTTGTCTGATTCTTCCTTTCAGTAACAGAACAAATGACTAGAGGGCAATAAGCTGCAATGCAGCCTGCCACTGTTATCACGGTGGTCACCACTTGGATTGTAAATGTATTATTTGGAGCTTCGCAGTGTAACAAAGTGATAGCCTACTTTATAGGAAGATGTACAATTGTAAGAGGTAGAAATGTAAAAGATGTGCTTGATCATCTGACACATCTTTCTGATAAAATGGCCCTCTTCAAACTCATTTTGATTAGAAAAGCTAATTCCTTCATCGTTTTATATTGTAAAAATTATTTCTAGGGGTAAGAGATCGATATGTCTGTGGAATTAGATTTGAAGTTACAAGCCTTTTGTTCATTTTGTTTAATAACTAATTTTGCCTCAAAATTCATTCATTTCTGTAGGATTTCAGTAGAGGTTACCAGAATTTCAAAAATGAATTGAAATTATGAACAGTTAGCAATTTGACCTAACTAACAATTTATTAGACTTAGCTATAGAGTATCAAAATCTTGGGTTGTAAGTGTTTTCTACACAGAAACCACCTTAGTCAAAATATGCATCTGTTAAATAGTAAGATTACTTATTCCATCCATAATCACTCTTCAGAAAAAATACATAGCTTCTCATTTAAATTCACTGCATTTTGATTTATCATAATTTAGCAAAACTTTGAGACCACAGGTTTCATTCAGTGTCTGAGAGTATTTTAGTGTTGTCCAAGTAAGGATCTAGTGTTTTCCAAGCACTAAACTTTGTGAGAAACAGCAAGTAGGCTTGCATACCTACTCACTTTGTTCATGATACCACAGATTTGTTTAATTAAATCCAAAATATTTTCTTATTAGGTTTATCAGAATTCTCTGTTTGCTGTAAAGTACATCTCCGATATCAAGCATTCACATTCTCTGCTTTTTGATCTTGCCAAAATCCAAACAGATGTCCTTCCCTTTTCCGTGCATCAAATCCTCAGTTGACGTTTCTGCATGACTTTTCCTTGGGTCTGGAGAATCTTGGGGCTTCTGGACGGAGAAAATTAGAAATTCTGTTCTGCTTCCTGGACTGTGCCGTGATTTCATATTCATGATATAATAATGAATTTAACAGTCTCAGACTTGCAACACCACTGATGTCCTCCCAGTGCTCTTCCTTCATCTGTACTAAGAATGACAGGAGTTGCCAGTGCTGCGTAATTTGAAAGAAATTGCTTATGTGTCCCAGTTAGGATGCTTGTCTTGCTACTCTTCATTTATGTGGTGGAAAGAGATGGTTCTTTAAATCATGATTCTGAGAGGGACCCTATATCTTAGTTCACTGAATTAAGTTCTGGATGGAAAAGTCTCTTCTGAACAGCTCTGTAGGGAGTGTCAATAAAGAAGCTTTTTCACTTTTACTCATAACCAAACTTCATAATGCAGTGAACTAAGATACATCAGTACTCAGCTCTGCTTGGAGTTGTACACATGCTGAAACCCTTCCCTTCATTCTCTCAGCCTGTCAACCATGAATTGCCTTGACAACTGCCATGTGCTCGTATTTGAGAAAGGCGAAATGAAACCTGTATTTACTACTTATCTCTTTTATTGTTATGAGAGTATCACATGTTTGTATACTCCTTATTATAGCATAATGCCTTTGTGACAGCTTTCTGACAATAAACGAGAGTTTTAGACCGGCAGGCAGTAGGTACTCTTTTGTGTTTTGTATTGTGTTTGTGAAGTGGATGCAAGTAGAAGCTGGCAGCTTATTGCAGGATAGGTTCTCAAAAAATCATTTCTAAGATCTTTTTTCAGTATCCAGATACTAGCTCTTGACAGGAGATATCTAAGTTCTGGGACACTTCCTTTTAAGTTAATAGAAAGTTATCCATTTCTTAAAGATTTCAGAGGGTTTTGTATCCAGTCTATTTCTATTGTTAAGGCAATGAATAAAAAGCAAGGTGCATTTATTCCAGCAGGACTTTGTACTCTCTCTGTTACAACAGACAAAAGCTAAAATAAGTTTGGAACTGCTCATGAAAATTGAGCCTCAGGTAAGACTTAACTCATTCAGAGAAATACCCTGCTACATTTCTTCAGGTGGAAATAAGTATATTAAATTAAAAAAAAAAA
>VXBW01001079.1:494488-539139 GCA_013400375.1 Thinocorus orbignyianus | reverse complement strand
AAAAAAAAAAAAAAAAAGTTCTCCATTACAGTTAGCCACAACTTTGTATCCAAGGTGAATGATGTGCCAGCAATAAATATGTAGCTGGATCTTTGTGGCTGCTGACTATCATAACTCTAATATTGGGAAGGAAGTTCACAATTCCAGGATGGATGTCAAAGTCCATGTTCTTTTCAGCATACAGTTTTTATGAAAAAAAAATAGGAAAGAGTTCAGAGGATGGGAATTGAAACTGTATTTATTTATGTAGGGAGAAGTTTTTGAGTTGTAAAAGATTCTTCAGTTGTATAGGCAAACATGAAATCAACTGAATAACAGTGATATATATATTGGGGTAAACTATAACAAATTTTCTACTGTTCAATCTCTTCAAAATCAAATCATAGATCTTTCTCTGTACAGTGATAAACTATTAGCTAGGTGCATTAATTGTTGAATAAGCGTTATGCCTTTATCACATAGGATGTTGCTCAGACTGATTGCTCTGTTCTCAATATAAATCAATGGCTGCTTTTAATAAGTTAGAGAATTAACATTTTACAGTCACTTTGAAATTAAGCCTATTTTGAGGCACAAAGGTACAGCTTTTTTTTTTTTTTTTTTTCCACAAAGATATCAATAATATCTTCTTGAAAAGTTAGAAGCACAGATTAACCTAATTTTATTTTATTTACCTAGATGACAATTTATTTACATATAAAAATATGTAAATTATATATAGCTGCTATACCGGCATATATACTATATAGTATATACTATATACTATATAGTATATACTATATAGTATATACTATATGCATACATATTTACATAATGTAACATTTCTAAAATTAGTGTCTCCTTAAAAGATTGGTTTGCTTTTTTTCACGCCCGTGCATTTTGTAGTAGCAGTCAGTTATTATTTTAGCACAAAAACCACCATAAGGATATTACATCACTATCTAAGTATTAGCTTTTATGTGACCTGGTAGATATGACACATTCTCTCTCTTACCTTATTACATTCGATGCTTCTGTTCTTTGATGGTATGTCACAGTCAAAGTGTTCTAAGTTCTAAGCAACTTTGAAGTACTTCAAAGTGTTACGAGAAGGGCAATTACAAAATTGCCTACAAGCAACCACAGAATACAATAATGACACAACTGACCCTTTTTCTTTCTTTTGAGAAAAGTAGGTTTAAGATTTTTTGCAGAGATCACAGAGAGAAGCAGGCAGAATATACTTCAGCTACTAATCCCAGCGTAGCTGGGTACACTAAATAAACTTAATAAAAAAAGAAAAAAGAAAGCATGTTGTATGTTGTATATGTATTTTTTAAAAATAGTGAAATAAATGATCAGTACCAATTCTTTAACTTTTGTATCTGGTTATACTTTGTAAATATGCCACAGAGTCACAGAATGATATGGAACTGGAAGGGACCTCTGGAGGTCATCTAGCCCAACTCCCCTGCAAAGCAGGTCCTCCTAGAGCAGGTTGCACAGGAATGTGTCCAAGCTGGTTCTCAGTGTCTCCAGAGACAGAGACTTCACCAGCTCTCTGGGCAGCCTGTTCCCAATTGTCAGTACCATTGGGGTTCCCAATGGTCAGTACCTTTTCATGGTCACTGCAGCCAAAGCTGCCCTCAACATTATTGTCCTTTACCAGTCCCTCTTTGTTTGTCAGTACTAGGTCCAGTAGTACACCTCTCCTTGTTGGTTCCTCCACTACCTGAATCAAGAAGTTATCAATGCAGTGGAGGAACCCCCTGTACTGTACATGTTTAGCTGTGTAACCTTCCCAGCAGATATCAGGGTGACTGACGTCCCCCCTGAAAACCAAGGCCTGTGACTGCAAGGTTACTTTGAGCTGACTGTAAAAGGCTTCACCAGCTTCCTGATCAGGATGTAATAAACAGCCTGTAACATAAACAGATGTGAAATAGCCCGTAATAAACTCCCACAACCCTGTCCCTCATGTTGGCCTGCCCCTTTATCCCCACCCACAAGCTCTAGATTCTTTCCTCATCTGCCCCCAGGGAGGTCTTTAGATTCATTTTGATTCTCACATACAAAATCTGTCATTAATGGAAACATTGTAGAAGTAGACATAGTATGATTCTACTTTCAGGGAAAATGTAAATAATCCATTCTGAAAACCTTGTAAGTGGCAACTGGGGATCATTTAGAAACCCAGATAACAGATGCTTATAAATGTTACCTGTCTGTGGTAGATAGGCTGAGGTACTTAATACCTTCTTTGCCTCAGTCTTTAATAGTAAGACCAGTTGTTCTCAGGGTACTCAGACCCCTGAGCTGGAAGACAGGGATGGGGAGCAGAATGAAGCCCCCATAATCCAAGGGGAAATTGTTAGTGACTTGCTATACTACTTAGACACACACAAATGTTTGGGACCAGATATGATCAAGGGTATTGAGGGAGCTGGTAAAAGTGCTCACTAAGCCACTTCCCATCATTTATGAGCAGTCCTGGCTAACTGAGGCAGTCTCAGCTGAATGGAAGTTAGCAAATGTGACACCCATCTGCAAAAAGGACCAGAAGGAGGATCGAGGGACCTACAGACCCGTCAGTCCTTGGTGGTGAGGAGGTTATGGAGCAGATTCTTTTAAGTGCCATCAGACAGCATGTGTGGGACAATCAGGTGATCAGGTCCAGCCAGCATGGGTATATGAAAAGTAGGTCCTGCTTGACTGACTGTTTCTATGACAAGGTGACCCACTTAGTGAATGAGGGAAAGCCTGTGGATGTTGTTTGCCTGAACATTAGTAAAGCCTTTGACATTGTGTCCCACAGTGTTCTCCTGGAGGAACTGTCTGCCCGTTGCTTGGATGGGTGTGCGCTTCACTGGGCAAAAGACTGGCCAGAGACAGAGGCCCCAAGAATTGTCGTGAATGGAGTTAAAACCAATTGGTGACTGGTCACAAGTGCTGTTCCATGGGGCTCAGTATTGGGTCCAGTTTTGTTTAATATCTTTATCAATTATCTGCATAAGGGGATTGAGTTCACCCTCAGTAAGTTTGAAGATGACAGCAGGTTAGGCAGTAGTGTTGACCTGCTTGACGATAGGAACGTTCTACAGAGGGATCTGGACAGGCTGGATTGATGGGCAATAGCCAATTCTATGAGATTCAACAAACCAAGTGTGGAACCCTTTACTTGGTGACAACAATTCTGTGCACTGCTACAGTTTTGAGGAAGAGTCGCTGGAAAGTTGCCTGGCAGAAAAGGTGGCTGGTCAATAGATGGCTGAAGATGAGCCAGGTGGCAAAGAGGACCAATAGCATCCTGGTTTGTATCATAAGTAATGTGGCCAGCAGGACTAGCAAAGTGACAGTACTCAACAGTGGTGAGGCTTCATCCTGAATACTGTGTTTAGTTTTGGGCTCCTCACTACAAGAAAGACATTGAGGTGCTGGAGCGTGTCCAGAGAAGGACAATGAAGCTGGTGGAAGTTCTTGGGCTTAAGTCTTATGAGGAGTGGCTGAGCAAACTGAGGTTGTTCTGTCTGGAGAAAAGGATGCTCAGACCTTATATAGCTCGCTACATCTACCTGAAAGGAGGTTGTAGCAAGCTGGGGGCCAGTCTCTTCTCCCAAGTAACAAGTTGCCCAGGCTGAGTCACCATCCCTGGAGGTATTTAAAATACATGTAGATATAGTGCTGAGGGACACAGTTTAATGGTGGACTCGGCAGTGTTAGGCTTAAAGTTGGACTCAATGAACTTAGAGGACTTCTCTAACCTAAATGATTATATTATTCTATGATTCAAATGGTGCAGTGAACCAGTGCTGCACTGGAGGGCTGACATGTAAAGTAAATGTGTTTGTCATCAGAGGGAATCCCAGAGAAACTGCCTGCTAACCAAAATGCTACTGAGTCACCACAGATGAAGACTTATAAAGGCACTCAAACTGACACTATGTCAAATTCATTCATCTAAGTCTAAGACTATAATCTTATAAACATGTACCTAGCTTATAGCTGCCTAATATTTTACTGCTAAATTCACTGTGCTTAAGGATCACTTGTTCTTGTGTAGAAATAGCTGTCCTGAAAGCTCTGAGCAGCTGAGTACCTCTTTTGTTCTAAGATCCTCCAGGTACATGCGCATTTTCATTTCTTACATATCCAGAGGGATATATCATAACAGTTGTACTCTGATTTTCCTTAATAAACAGTGACAGGACTGAGTGCTGTACAAGGTGCACTAGGAAAGACTGTATTCATTTATCTGTTGCTTTTAGATGGAGTATTACCATTGCAGTTTGTCCAATAACTCTGCAATTACAACACTGATCCAGTATTTGGGAGAACTGAAGTCTCTATCTTACTACGTAAGAGGTGATTCCCATGCATTTCTCTCAAAGCAGCACCTTAAGTCTTTGCCTTCAGCTGGGCCAGGGTATATATTTGTGTGTTGAATGGTCACTACTCTTTGTGCCACTTTGAGTATTAAATGATACTGATAGTAACAGTAATAATGCAGATTCAGACAAAAGGTATGCTTCTGTAATTTGGTAGATAGTACACAACAGGAAAAAGAAGAGGGGTCTAGGTCATGGCCTACCCTGCAAGGCTTGCTTGCATGTTTTACAGGCTGTAAACAAACCTCGAAGGACAGGTTTGAAACTGCATAGATAGAAAACAAATTCTCTAACAAAAGAACATTTGCAAGCTGCTCTGTGTTTCTGTGTACTTCACTATACTTGAATTCATTCATTACATTGCAGTGCTTGGACAACAGGTACTAAAGCAATTGCATTTTTACGTGGATTTTTTGGGATCTTTTTAATTGAGATTGTTATGGAATGGTTTACCTCAGCTTCTGGTGTCTCTTGAAAACAAGTTGGATAAGTACATGGATAGGCACATTTAGAAAGAACTATGCTGCTTCATCATGAGGCTCATATCATCTGCCTGCAGCACAACAAATGGTGTGGCAGTCAGAATACAAAGACTGATATTGAGAAATGTTAATGACATCTCAGTTTCTTTTCCTCTTAATTTTATGCTTATCAGTTTTATATAGACCCTGAACTGGGGATGAGAAAGGTGCTCTAAATCATTCATATTAACTGAACGGTAATCCACTCTGGGCTTCCTCAGAACATTTTTCTTTCTTTACTCTTTTCTTTATACATTCTTACTGATGTCCCTTTTTCAGGAATGTTTTCTCAAATGCTGTCCTGGATCTTTGTTCTTTGTGCATAGTTTCGTTGACTCTATCCATCCTTTTGGTTCCCATTTAACAGAACAGTTGCTATGTGTTGCTTATTAACCTCTGGAAACTTTCAGAGAGACAACAGGTTGTACGAAGAAGCATTCCCTGATCTGAAAAGACTAGGTTGTAAGTAGGCAAGAGGCAGAAGAACAGTGTAAAGGAAACATTACTAGCTATATTTTACAGCTAGGGATTTGAGACAGCTAGGTTTGGATACTTGCCTAAGCAATACAGAATGTTATTCAGAGCAGACTGTAAAGTCATTTCCTACATCCCCTACTACCCAGTTCATAAAAAGCAACAACCTTTGTTCTGTTTTTCAACTCAGTTCACATGACTGAAATTTGAAAGATGCTGAGCAACTTCTCACAAAACTAATCCCAACATTTCCCTGCTTTTTCCATTTCTTCTAAAAGTTGAGAGCATATTGTGTAAACAGTATGTAACTGTTGTGGCATAATAGACATTACATTTCTAGCATCTGTAAAGTTGTTCAGATTCTTGTATAAGTATACCTAAACTTGCTTTTTATGAATGAATGCATACAAAATCCTAAGAAAACTAAGATTCCCCATTGTAATTTCTTCAAATCCATTGTGGGTTTTTTCAAGTTTGAAGACTTATTTCCCCACATTCTCCTGTATCTCCAAAAGCCTCTATTTCTTTTCCTGAAGTTTATTTTAATCATCCTAAATACAGTGGTTTCCTTGACTCTGCAGTGACTGCACAATAAAACAAAGGCCAAAACTAGAATGAGGAAAACAGTGAAAGTAAACTCCCTGTAACTTTACCCCTTCTAGTGCAGTGCAAAAGAACTATAATATAAGGCACACAAATACATTATCTTCTTTTTTCACTTTTTCACCGCATTCTACATAGAAACTTCAAGTAATTTCTAGGAAACAATAACTGGGATTTACTACCGCACTGTAGATTTGATCTTAGGATATTTGAAGCCGTTATTTGTTTTAATTCCATTTCCTTCAATATAATAGATACTGCCATTTCCAAGGAGGTTATCATCATGACTATTTTCTCACTAGATTTACTTTATGGCATTCAATAAGCTGTCCTTTTGTCATGGCTTTGAAACAAAATGTGTATACACCTCTTCACTCATGCACAGATTGAAAAAAAATCTGGCTAAAGAATATAATTTGGAGTGCATTGAACTGCTGTATAGTGCTCAGATCCCACTGGGGCAATACTTTCAATCATAAGTGGTCTTGTTGACTTTTATAGGTCTATCCATTTTCATAAGCTTATGGAGGAATAAATTTCTAGGACTGAGATCTAAAATAGTAAAAGGTTGTCTAGAATACACCGAAAGTTTTGTAGCCAGTTACCTAAGTGTCACAACCATCTATTGAGAATAATTGCTATATACATGGATAGGTGGTTTCTTTTTCAGACTCCAGTTTCCTTAAAATGTACACCAAATCCTCAGTCTTGGTCCACCACAATTACTGTGTGAGCACTGGAAACCAGTTTTGTGCCTTATAAATATAAAATATCAGGATTCAAATTCTAACTGCCACAGCCTCTTACTTATACAATATTCATTAAAGAAAACCCAACCCAAACCAAAACCTTGGAAGATCACGTGGTTTAAAAGTACTCTAGCAGCTGTCTTTCCTTTTACAAATGTTTCACATCAGTTCCCAAGTTTAATTCCAGATCTGTTTCTTCTGATCTATTGTTTTCATGTAGCGTTATATACATGAATAAGTATTTCCTCATCCAGTCTTGAAAGCAGAGTAAGGCAAAGCTTAGCTTTACTCACTGTGGACAGATCCATAGATTCCCTGTCAATGAATAAGCAGGTTGCCCCTTATTTTGCTTGTGAGTTCATGTAAGCTCCAGGGTGACTGGGGACACAGAGAACTTTCTGCTCAGATATATATTTTTTGACCACCAGACAGAGACATGACAGTTTCCCAACTGTGTTAAGATATTAGAAATGGCTGCGTGCTCAATGTAAAATTATCTAAGATAATAACGAACAGGAAAGAATTGCTACAGTTAATCTGATTGATTGAAATGAATGAAATTGAAAAATTTGGGGATAGCTGTACTGCTGCATTATTTTTTTTCTCCTTCCCCCCCCGCCTCTCTGTAGAGAAAGTCTTTAGTTAGGAATAGTGCAACACTGCTCTTGCTGCTAAGGTAAAAATATCTCTGATGTGTATATGTATGTTTTTGTAAATGCATACACATTGTATACGGATATTATATGTTTGAATAATTGCAGACTTTATTCATTCAAATTTATTCATTAATAACCTTCCATATTTGGAGACAGATTGGTACAAGATATAAGTATGTATATACCTGAAAGGTTTGTGATGTGATTAAATATTATGGTTAAAAATAAATAAATAAAAATTAACAGGAATGTAGGGAGAATTAGGCAAATGTCAGAGGTAAGAATTTGTTTTAGAGACAGTGTCTGGGACTGTGGGTTTTGGTACCAATCTCCAAAGAGTAGAGGGTTACTTATTTGGCCCAGTTTGGGAGTAAATAGATGAAGGTTGATGTGAGTTATCACGTAATGATTTTGTAGCTTAAAAAATGTTACTTTCTTGGTTTAAGAGGAATTTCATATTCAAGATCTTAAATTAATGGGAGAAAAAAGAAAAGCCAAAATTAAAATAGCTGATGGTTTAAATGATTTGAAAATGTTAACCGGTCCAGAAAGATAAAAATAAATACAACTAAGGGAATTCTAGAGTATTTCAGTCCTCTACTGATCACCTGTGTCATCTCATCAAATTTAAACATATCCTCTGCTAGGCTTGGGATCAGAAGGAAGGCAGGCTGTTGCATCTGAACAACAGTTTCTCATTACTTCCTTTACAGACTCTTGCAAAGGTGATGTTCTGAAGTAAGCACTTCAAGTCACTTCTATAACAAGTGGTAAAAATGAAAGCTATGCTTTGTATTCCCAAATATCTTTTAGTAGTGCTATTGAGGAGAAAAGAAAATAACGTAAATACATTGGTTCTCTACGTGCTTTTTACGTTCCTTTCTTGCCATCATTGTGTAGTCTCCTTATTGCTCTTTGCATTAATGCTTTTAGACCCCTGATGCCACTTTGCTTCCATGTTCGTCTTCAAAAGCACAGGGCTTCGTTGATGCTGAAAAGCTGAGATGAGAAGAAAGGCTCACAGGAATGTTCCAAGTAGGTGGGGAGAAAGCCCTGCACCCTCTATAAAAAGCCGTGTCTAAAACCAGAACTGTGTCCATGTGGACCAAGTACCTCACTAGTGTAAATGATGAATTCAAATGGTCAATCATTTTCTGTGCTTTACCACTACTCCTTAACAAACTTGGAGTGTAGTTAATGAAGTAATGAAGTATTGTCAACAAAAGAAAGAACTATCTTGTGCCTCACGCTGACACTGTGTCTTTAGATATGTCTCATATCACATTTCAATTTTAAATTTCAAGTGAAGTCAACTGCTTTGCATGCTTGCTGTTCTGAATTTCCAATATCAGCCAAGCTGGCCGATATGCAAACCTATTTAATTCTGCCTGGCACCACAGTTCTTCTTTTCCTGGCCCTCAAAGACAATTCTTTGAAAGAACTGAACCACAAAAGAAAAGATTACTCACTACTGGACAACACATCTTGTCTGGAAACAAATGTGGACATGCCTGCCAGCTGTTAATCAATGTAACAAAGAAAAATAAATTATTAAAATACTTGAGAGACTTGAAGATAAGTAGTACCCTTCAGAATTTACTAAAATTTGCAGTCTTCTTCCCAAATATGGCTCAGTGCTCCTAAATTTTTTCTGATCTTATAAAATGGTTAGACTTGGAAGGGACCTTAAAGATCATTGAGTTCCAATCCCCCGACCATGGGCAGGGACACCTCCCACTAGACCAGGTTGCTCAATGCCCCGTCTTATTTTCATATTCATGCGTTTTTACAAATGCATTCTTTAATCATATTCATTATAAATGTGAAAGTTCCACTTGATGTTTTCACTCAGCTAAACCAGTGTAGACAAATTGAAAACCTTTATTACACCCATCTCCTCTCAAGAGGGCCGCCGTGGCAGCAGTTTACATGATTTGAATCGCTGAAATGTTACTAGCTGTGAAAATATGATTTAACTAAAGAATGTTTATTGCATGATGTAGAAAAACCATTGCTTGAATTCTAAATCTTTCTTGATTCTCTCTGTTACCATGAATTGACAGTGTTTGATAATTTGTATTTAAAATTGAGTCAAACTTTCCCGAATTAAAAAAAAAAAAAAAAGAAGAAAAAAAAGTTCCAGAATGAGGATTTCACATTCAAAACCTCCCAGATCAACAGCAGAGCTATTCTGTGGCAATTGCTGTTACTATATCTTAGACTTTCAGCAAACACTCTGAAATTAAATAAAAGGACTGAAAATTTAAGCAAATGTAATAACAATAATTTACCAGTTATATATAAGTATTATACGTAGGCTTAGATTCTGACACTATGTTATGCATAAATAAACAAAGCAAAGCAATGTTTAAAAAATAGCAAATATCTTGTTATTTATTCACCATTCTGCAGTTTTAAGTCCAATATTTTTGACAGCTTTAATAAAAGTCAAGCTAGAAAAGAAAAAATGGAGTGAAATTATATCAGTATGACCAGAAGTTAACATAAATGTTTTACTGGGATACTATTGAACTGGGAGGAGGGGTTGCTCAGAACTGCTATTTATGGAAATATACCAGTTTTCATAATCAAAAGGACATTAGAAATGTCTGTTCATAGGATAGGGGCAAATAAGAAGCTTGAGTTGAAGCAATGTAGGAAATGTTTCAGGCTACTTACAGTACCAGTTTGGTAAAACATTCTTCAGAAGTTGTATTTAGACATCAACTACGTTTTCTTGACCACGAATGAGAAGTGTGTACATGTAGTCAACTTCCACCTTCTTACTTCTTCCTAATCATCCCTGTCACAGGTAAGGCAAGTCCCAGGCTTCTGGGAGCTGTGTAAGGACTGGGAGTTTTGCTACCTCAGGGAATGTTGGGAAGATAAATTCACAGTACTTGGAAAGCATAGAGGGCTGCCATGAAATGACTTAGGTTTCCTGTTTTTGCCCCTACCTCTTGCTTGCCTGTGGCACTGAAGTTCTTGTCTTCTCTTGTCTTTCTTGTCATGTCAAGTTGTAAATATGATTCTGTAGAAGTTAGGTAGGTACTAAGAAAAAGTCAGATACAAAAGGATACCATGTTATCCTGCCATAAAAGAAGCTGGCAAAACCACACATCTGCATTTTTCTGTTCAGCTTCTTTCCACCATAAGTACAACCACAGCAAAATGTTGAGGACGTTGGCTATGCCACTAGGAGAGCTGTACCACTCAGTCAGCACAATGATGAATTTATGAAGGGAAAGCTACACATCCAGATTCTGCAGATAAGTTTTAGTCCTTCCTACTGAAGAAAAAATATTGTGGGAACTTTGTGGAAGACTTATGCATGATGTTTAGGAAGTTACCCACTTTTCCCGTCATATTCTGAGGTTACCCTTCAAGTTTGTCAACAGCTTTGAATACCAGTCAATTGTCCATAGGAAAAGGAAACCAGCAAGTGTTCTGTGAAGGGGAAGACAAAGTGAGATTTAATATAATTTTTCTACTTTCAGTGAAGACCTGAAAAATTAGAACTTAAAAGATTCCTAAGGATGGAGAAAAATGATATTTAATGCCTTTATTTATAGACATTGAAAAACATCTCAATAGAGTGGTACCAATATAATATAAATGCATATTTAGCAACATATCTCAGGCTTGCTGGCATTAACTAGTCTCATGTTGAAATCCACTTTTTTATCTTGTGTAGATATGAAAAAAAATCTTCTTTTTTTTTTTCTTCCTTCTGACAAAATGGTCAGAGTATCAGCAAAGTAAATGGCAAGAAGCAAAGTATGTGCTGTAGCTCAGGCAAGTTGAAATGTGGATGGCACAGCCTGTTCATTCCATCCATTCTATCTCTCCGCACAGTAATGATTGCTGTAGACACACCTCCAATAACACTTTCCCTTATGCATGTTGCTACAAACCATTTGTAAATTCTCAAAACCAAATGGTTTGTTAAAAAAAAAAATTTGTGGTTGCCATCTCAAAATCAATTTTTCCCTTGTGCCCATAGTCCAACTGATTACAGCTTACATAAATGCAAGTTTTATCATGGCAGCAGAACAGAACTGATACAGCATAATAATTTATTCATTAAAGTGTAAATGAGCAAATTATAATAAGAAGTAGTTGCATCTTTGCTCCTACTCCTCTTATCGTAAATCTAAATGTGTGTATTCAAAACTGATGGCTGCCCAAGAAAAGGTTTACAGATCTTTTCAGTTCAATCTGTTTTCCCTTCCTTACAACAGAAGCTATAATATTTTATTAAAAAGATATCAGTCTTCTGCAGTCATCAGGTGGTGAGAGCTCATTAAAGGTTGTTAAAGTGGGAAAGGAACAGGCAACAAGGGGAAAGGAGCAGGGGAATAAAACTGCAGATCTGTCGGATTCCTTATGCTAAAATTCGTATGAGGCGTAGTGATTGCAATATACTTTATCTACAATATTTATTAGTAGTCATCTTAAAACACTATTGTAAATCAAAATTTTTAAATTAATTATGGAACCAACGTTAAAAAAAAAGTAGCGTGTGCATCAACACTTTCTGTTGGAGTTTTAAGATGCTTAATATATTTTCTCTACAGAGTTAAAATAGTCATAAACTGACTCACAAATAAGTTTCTATTGTGCTTTGTCCCTATTACATAAACATCTAAAATCTCTTCAATGGATCCTAGCTTCAAGATCATTAAGCCAAATTCTAAGGGTTGAGTTAACAAAATTTGCAATTGATTACTCGTGACATATAACAGTAATAACAAAGAAAAGCAGTTGACAAAGACAGACACTATTTCCACTTGTAAAAATGTTGCAGGGACTCTCTGTTGACATTTCATCAATGTCCCTACACTTCTTTGATGGGAGACAGCAACAGACTGAACAAGGGGAATTATTTTTTCGTTCATTCTTGTACCATCCCCTGAAATCCTCCTAGGTTACCCTATGTTGATATAAGTGGCCTCCACGACAAGGTCTATAAAACTTTGGGGAGTTACAGATCACAGATCTAGAAATCTAGCATTTAATCACTGCACCTCAAGAGCTCCATTTATTTTCCTGAAGGGCAAAACAATTTCATAATGCCTTCTATGTTTCAGTAGCAGGGAAAAGAACCTCAAAAGCAAACACCCCCACCCAAAAACAACTCAAACAAACAAATGAAAATAACCCACAAAAAACTGGATTAATCAATGCTTCATTATCCTTCAAGAAGCAATGGGAACAACCTGAAACACAGGAAGTTCAATCTCAATTTTTCACTGTGACTTAAACTTAATTGGGGACATGGCAGGGAGCTACTTTACCAGAGATTTTTCACTGGCAAGTATTAGTAGGGAAGCAACATAGATTTATAAGATTAAGTACAAAAGCAAAATCTCCTGCGCTGTGTATTCGAGTAGGAATTCAAGCTGCCCTCTGGAATGTTCTTTGGACTAGTACACAAATATTTTCCTTTTTGGTGTGATCATATAAAGAAGGACAAAATGAAAGTCCTTTAGCTTTGCAGTTTATGCATTTGGTTAGTGCATGAACAGTGTTGAATGTGTCTCAGCAATTGAGTTTTTTCTGCAACATGTTACATTTCATGGACAACAGGTAATTAAGTTTCATCAGCATAACAACTTGGTCAGTGTTTAAGTGCACTTTACATTTGTATTTTAATGGAGTGACAATTTTTCTAACCTTTTATAAAGACAACTGTGGCTTGAATGCTTTTTGATGCAGATAAATCTTTAACATCCCATTACTATACTAAAACAGAGGAGCTACAAGTTTGACTCTGGTTGGCTTCAGATAGCAACAAAGTTGTCCACATTTGAGGTGGCCTGCATGTGTGGTACAAGCAGAAGAGCCACTACTTGAGGGTGATATTTTCAGATACAGAAATCACTCTAAATTTGGAGTCAGCCTACAGGGACAGAAGGTGGAGGTAAATTAACCATTCAGGAGATCACTTACATCTTAGATCAGGCAGATTAAATGAAAAGAACACTTAAACTCACTGAAGCAAACAGAAAATGAAATTAAACCAGAGGTAGATCATGTCAGGCCAAGCTTGTATTTACCTTTGACAACCGATCTTTCAAATAATCTTAGTGGTTAGTCTAATCTGTAGAGACTTCAACAAAGCATTGATGTAACACACCAAGGAGAACCACTAATTGGGCTGGGAAAGCAGAGCAGTAGCACAAGAATTACAAAGCAAGGATCAGACAGTTTAAACTATACAGCTCTGTATTTTCCTGGCTTCCAATGAATCAGAAGCCTGGAGAGATGCTACTAGTGGAATTACTCAAAGACCAGGGTTGAGAGATATAGTAATTTTATTGATGACAAGTTGTGAAAATGTTAAGATAGAGAGTGTGGATACTCAGAAGTGGATCAAATACTGTATAGAAGGAACGGAGTATCCTCAAGAATAGCTGAATTAGGATGAAGTTTTATAGTTGCGGGTATGCAACTAAAGACAAGTAACAACAATTTTACTATTAAATCATTTATTGATAATGGGTAGAAAGGCTTGATTAGACTAGTGAGACACAGACAGTGTCTCAAGACAATTCAGCCTGTAAAAAGTCAAAGTTAGCCTAAAGACTTGGGAGAATATTAATAGCTTTTTATAAGGCACCAAGAAGATGTTGTTCTTGTTGCTGTGTTGTCAATATTCAAGAAAGATAATGAAAGAAAAACCTATCCAGGTCCTTTAGATACTGAACTCCTACTGAGGAGCCTGATACCTAACAAAGTAATTGGTTTCAATGGGAATGTGAGGCCTAAATAGGAGTTAGACACACAAATACCTTAGAGGACCCAATCCTAAATTTTGCGCTTTTGCAGAAGAATAGCTGAGAATGGATACGAATGTCCTTTTTAAATCCTTCAGGGGCATTACAACTTGTGAGGGTGAAGAAACACATGCACAACACATATTATTGGTACAAAAAGAAAGAAGTACACAGAGGTTGTGAATAAATCTAAGTTAGAAGTAGGTTTCTGACCACCAGAATAATAAATTTGAGCGGGGGACATAGCAACAGCTTTCTGACTTGAATAATGTAGACTAAAATGCTTTGTCACATTTATGAATAAAACTGTGAAATATATTGTCTTGTAACAATAGGGATTTAGATCAAACCTATTTACAGCCTATTTACTTTGGTCCTAAAACATCTGGAGAGTAGTTGTGAATGTCACTAGTCCTAAGTATATCATGATATATCACTATGTTAAACCTGATCCTTGCTTGTAGCTGAGAGGCAGATGGAGAAAAATTTCATCACCCCTTGTAACCTCCTAAATTTCTGAATCTATATAAAGATGAGTTGAACCTTAAATGAAAGCAGCAGACTGAAACCAGTTTTTCTAAGGGTATATATTGTATATATATACAATATATTTTTTCTAGTGGTATATATTATTACTTTTAACAGTTATTGAAGAAATCATCCAAAAAGAAGCTGCATGGTAGCAAATTAAAATAAAGTGTGCATCTGGAAATGTTTCAGGATTAAGATTTCATAATTTCTTCTGTATGTTTTATTTTCACTTTCCTGATCAATTACAGCATAATTAAAATAGTTATTCAACAGTGATTTGTTTTTTAAATAATAAAATAGTTTTGAATTTAATGAAAGTATCATTCAACACATCTATGTAACTTTGTTGCTGCTACGGGTGTCATTCTTGTCCCCTTCTGCAGCTTCTGTAGAGGCTACAGAATTGCTAACACCTCACTCCTGGAATAGGTTTTGCAGTACATCTCACCATATTCCCTTAGTCTGAAGCAGTAAATCGCTCCCCCTAATCCAGATTAGACAGCAAAGACACTTCTGCTGCTCTGGGTCATGTAAAACAAGAGTCCATCTGTTTTACATCTTCCTTTTATTTGTTCTGTGAAGAAAGTGACTTAACACTTTTGTTCTACACTGACTTGGTCTGTGAGATACGAGCCAAATAGAGGGAATGTGCAACTCAGGATCTTTTTAAAGGTAATAAAAAATAGATAGATAGATAGGTAGACAGACAGACAGACAGAACGAACCTGATCACTGTGATACATATCTGTTAAGATTATTTGGTTGATGAATGGATCTTTTCTGTTTTAAGGACATGCTTATGTAAGCATGCTACTATGAAATTATCTCCAAACATTTTTGTCGCTTGACGGGAATGTACCACTGAGGGGATCATGCAAGTTTTGTGGATTCTTGGAAAACAAGCAATTAAAAATGAATTTGAGGTATTTGAAAGCACATTTAGTGTTACTGGGATTTGGATTAGTACTTGGCTAAATGGTCCAGTCTTGAGGATTTTCTTCAGTTTGATTGTTGAAATGGTACCAGTGTTTCAGGTGTATATTGCTCTCTACAGGTGACACAGTGTCATTTCAAGCAGCAGCTGGGGTATTCTTACTTCAGATGAATACATCACTCATGAATCATTAGCATTTTACAAAAATATATCAAAAGGATGTTAATAGGAAGGAGTCAACAGCTTACTTTGAACAAGTTACGCTTATATAATTTTTCCTTTACAAAAACAGATCAAAATACAGTTTTTGATCAAAGTGAACTGCTGTCTCCAACATAAATCACATGCACAGCCTTTTGCCCCGAGGATAAAGCTATTATGACCTCCTTAACAAGTGTGATTACAACAGGCCATTGCAACTGTCTCTGACCCTATTTTTGATACTGAGATATTTAAGTGAGATATTTTGATAATACAACACTATTTAAGGATAGAGAGCTACACAATATCCTATCCCTTAAAATAATATCTCTTTTTACTGCTGTCTCACAAAGAAAAGAAAAAAAATCGCTTTCATTACCATGCATTTTGTAGGTTTGACTTAATGATTCATGAAACAAAAATTATAGGGTCTGCTACACAAACTCCAAATTATTTTAAGCTTCTTACAGTAATTCCCTCATGTGTGCCCTTCATTTTGGCTATTAACTTTTGACATTGGAACCATAGTATTTTGATTAGTCTAACCAAAGCATTAGTTTTAAATTAACACAGCATATAACATAATTTAAACCAAATGATAGGACCTGGAGTATTTACAGAAACATTGCTTCATAAGAAAAAACCAAAAATGAATGAAATTAATATAAATTTCCAACAACATTCAACTAGTGCACTTAATGCATATTTACTCAGCTAAATGGACAACACTTCATCCAAATCATTAGTAGTATTTGAAAAATTTCACCACAGACTGAATATAGTTCTGGAAAACAAAACATCATCGCTACAAAATAAGCTTAGCTCCAGATACTCCTCTTGTATGCAACGGCAAAGAAGTTCAGCTGCCCTACAGTCAAATAAGACCCTGATTTAGAGGAATGAGGCTCTGAAAATCAATTTAAAGCATCTGTTCTCACTAAAAGCAGATGATTTTTCTAAGAGGAGGTTTTTCTTTAGCAAGGGTAGCTGCGGCTGTCTGTATTACAGAAGCTGTTGAAGTCTTAAAGTCTGTGAAACATGAAGAAGTGAAACAACAGCTAAAAACAGCTTTATGGAATTCCGACTGAATTTTGGAATATTTTGTGTTCCAGAAACTTTGNAAAAAAAAGAAAAGAAAGAATTACTGTTTATATCTCTGTGGTAATGGATGTCCCTATACTTTTACAGACGTTATTTGCAACCTTTAGGAACTTTATATAGAGAAACTGTTGCTCCCCTATTTCAGAGCATACAGTCAAGTTCACAAAGAATGAGCATGTTGCCAACTGGAGTATCATGTTTCCTGATACTTTCTCTTCAATAAATGAGTTTTTCAAAAGATTTCAACCCAAATTTCTAAGGCTGTCCCAGGGAAGCGGCATCTGAGCCAAGAACTGATAATTCCACAGGAAATCAAAACCTTTGGGAGCCTGCACTTGAGATGTACTCGAGAACTGGCAACATACCCTCAACATAATGATGAAGCATCCTATTCCTCAGAATATTGTTTTCCTGTGAATTTTTGCAGAAGTAAAATATCCTTTTAAATATAAGGTATACTACTACTTCAGTCTCACATTAGGGTGCCTATATTCGGTGTCACAGGTTCTGTCTGTAGTCGCATTGCACTCACCAGATTGGGTGGGGCAGCCTCAACCACTGTTGTCAGAAATTCAGAGGAACTTACTTCTGGAGGTATAGCAGGGTCTCTGAACCTCTTTGCAAGCACATCTCAGAGAAAGTTGTTCCAGTAAAAGACCAGTTTATCTGCAAAAAATACTCCAGTTCATTTCCAGCACAGCTTCCATTACAAAACCAGTTGACATACAGTCAACCGAATATTTTTTCTGTAGCTTTGTGAGTGAAAACTAGTTGTATTCTAAGTGAGTGTGTGGGGGAGCAACAGCAAGGTGTGTATTGCAGCCCGCCCTGCTCAGTGCTAAATTGATATGGTTTCAGGGGAATATCCTAAGCTTGCAGGATCTTGTATATAGAACACGGGATGCTTCCAACAAGGAAAATGTAGGATGGGAATATACTGGGATCCTATCTGCATTTCGAAAACCATTTAAATGTGAAGGTGACTAGTCTTCCTGACCCAGACGTCACATATCAAAAGCCAGCATAAAGAGAGTACATCAGCCGAGGCTGTACACTTCACAAAGTGTGGGAGTATTTAATTAGTGGGAGGCAAAGACCCAAATATTCAAACTACCCAAAAGTCTCTGTGCCAGCTCAGCTCTGTTTTTGACTGTGCGTCACCACCTCCTCAGCAGAGGAACAACCCAAGGGAGCTATAAGGAAGCTGCTTGTGAGCTGCTTAAAACCAGACCAGCTCATGGCTCCTGCCGTAAAGAATCTGTCATCTGCTGATCTGATGGAGAATGAGATGATTTGAGAAAAAAAACTTCCTAAATGTTTGTTTGCATCTCCATGTCCTCAAATGCTCTTAAAAAATCTGGTACTTAGCTAGCTTTTTTTCATGAGAGTTTCAGTTAGGTGCCTTATTCTTTAAGCTTTTTGGGTAACACATCTGCTATATTAGTGAATCTCAGAAGCAGGTGAAGCCTCTGATGTTATTACTTTTGGTGGGAGATAAATTCATATTATTTATTAGTATTTAACAGAAGCTCTCCTTTAACTTTATTAGCAGTTATGCTGTAGTGGTGGGTGAGTTGCTGAGCAAGAAAGTGCTAGTTATGCCCTTGGAGACATGACTGTGCCAAGATTCAAAGATATTCCCAACTTTTTAATGAAAGTAATGGAAACACAATAGCCTCAGAAAGTATGCTGCATGTTTTTATGTGTGAATGAATCTGCGCGTATAAGTGCTGAATATTATGTTATATAAAGGCAACTACATAGCAATTTTAGAAATCTATTTGGTTTGGGTTTTTTTTCTCCTTAGTAATATGCATATTGTTTAAAGACATAAGCTCCCAGAAGACATTTAATGTGACATCACCCTCCAAAAGCCCCTGCAGCAACCAGAAAGACAGGGGCCATCTCTGACAGCTGTAATATATGTGCTGCTGTCAGTCTGCTTCTTTAATACAAAGAGTTAGTAAAACTATCTGGAGGTTGGCAGGTGCAGAATGGTATTCCAAGAAACACCTGTGCTGCCACTGTAGTGTCTGCCTCATTATACCAATCTCTTTTCCAAGTCCTGTTTACTGAACCAACTTGTATTTTCTCCCTTTGGGCTGCAAGGGACCATAGGAAGAAGGAAGGCTGTTCTATGCTGTGAAGACTTCTCTGCATGACCTTTGCAATTACATATCTTCCACCTGTTTCTGGGCTCTGGAAAATCCTTGAATCCTGCTAAGTCCCATTCACTCTTCTTTACATCCACCAGATCTTTTTCTTAGACTTTGTATGCAGCCGAACTGTTTTAAAGATAGTAATTTATGAAAAGTGAATACATTGCCTGCAAGACTTCCTTTTCTAACTTCTCTCTTGCATAGATTTTAAAAACATTTGAGATTTTCCTGTGAGTCATGAATCTAAACCACTCATTAAAATGTTTCTGGCTAAAATATCCTTTAAAACACATTAGTAGCTCAATAATAAAGACTTCAAACAGTGCAGAATCTACCACATGCTTTGGTAAATTGTTCCAATGATAAATTATTCCCTCAGTTAAAATATTATGCTCATTACCACAGCATTTTTGCCATTATTATTTTGGCTGTTAGTGTTAGGTGGATTGCGAACTTTTGTGCATTTTATTCTTTCATCTGTTTTATTGTTCATGGTTAATATTTAATTTTGCAAGGCCTCTGAAAGCCTGGATTAACACTTTTAGCTCTTACTGTCATCTTGCCAAAAGCTGAAATGAAATAATTAAACTATGACTTTACATCTCCAGATGAGTCAGCTATTACAGAAAATGTATTTTTGATGGAGATCTGGAAGGGAAAATGTGGCAGACAAGAAACATAAAACAACTGTTAAAATAATAAAGTATTAAGGCAGATAAGAAAACTAGATGTTTCTGTGGGAACATTTGATGCTTGGTTAAGGGAAGAACACAGGAGGCAAGTAATGACCAAAAAAGGTCTCAAATAAAGAAGATGAGCAGTAGCAACAAAGGAAGACAAAAAGCTTCATTAATGAAGGGCAAAATGAAGATTTACTGCCGCTAAAACAGATGTGCCTAGTTTTGTGTTCCATTTCACAGACCCTCCTATTTACATCATACAAGTTAAAGGAAAAAGAGTTGGAGTTTTGGAAATTTCTTGTTGAGAAGACAATAATTACTGGCATATGGAGTTGTATGAGTTATTATCAGTGACATTCAGTTTCATACTTTTAATACAGACTAGCTTAAACTCACTATTCTTTCCTGTTGTGTCTAGTTTCTGACATATTCTCTTTATATAGTGAACTGACAAAATGTTCACAGGAGTGTATTGTAAGAGGTAAAGCATATTTATGTACAGAATGCAAGAACTGATGGATGCAAATATTTATGCAAACATAATTAAAAACTTCTGCTCAATAACCAATGATTATTCCCATGATACATCAGAAACAAAGGGACTAAACTACAGAGAAGAGAATTTTCCAAGGCTAGTTGGGAACAGAAAGAAGAGCTGGACTCTTGCTGCAGTAGGTTTTGTTTCATATGATCTTTGTCAACAATATTGGTTAGGACTTTAAATTGTACATCTCAAGAGCAAGGATATGATTTTTGACCATTAATTAAAATTTTAATTATCAAGCAACATTTGTACTGTATCCATGTGGTGTTTGTCTCTTGTTCTTTGGAGAGATAAGGCAAGCTACTCAGCTTGCACACATAACAGAAAGGAAGAATTCCATTTTTCATTGTATAAAAATGGAAGGAAGAAAGTCTATTCCTATGTAGAGAATTCTAAATTCTCTGATTTCTTGAAGAAAGAAACCAGGTTCAGAGAAGGATTTTTTTTCAAATCGTCAGAATTTGTTTTCCTTTTAAATAAACTGTTCTATTGCCACAGTTTCTTGCTTTCATATATAACATAGAGATTGTAGGAAGGAAACATGAATTGTGCCCTTCTATAAAGTAGGTATGAAAACGCCTGAGACAAAAGTGTCCAGGAAGCTTCCAGTATTTTCACTTTAGGTAGAGTAATTTAGTAGGAAAATGAAGATACTAATATTGTGCCGGTCTTTTATTCATGATTTACTGTGATATAAGCTCAGACAGCTAACTGCTGCATGTTAGCCTGGGCCAGGTTGTTTCCTCTGAAGGTTTTTATTACTAGGGCACTTTCACCACTCTAAATGAGGTCCTTCCTCCAGAAGCAGCTTCCAGGTCCACTGAGGCCCTGTGTGTCAACGTTATACTTAATTAATCCCAGAATTGGGAAATGATACTCAGTGAGAAATGCACACAACTTCTTGACAGGGATTGAGCAACTTGTCTTGAGGCTTTGACACTGGATTTTGTCCTTCATTTGATTAGGCTGAGATGCATGAATGGAAAATTATCTGCTCCAGTTTGTGGCAGTGTTTGACATTCACAATCTGTTTGAATGACGTGAAATTAACAGAACAGGGATGTTTTAAGCTCAAGAAGCTGAACAGAAGGTTTAGAGAAAACTTGCCTGCCTTCTCTTTTTCTCCCTCCTCCTGCAAATATTGCTTCAATTGCCTGGTTATGATCCAAAACAGAGGACTCTACATTGGTTAAATAATACGGCTTGTTGCCAATTAAATGAAAGTAAGAGCTACTTGTCTTTAGTGATGTTTCCTGATTTTTGCTATGTTTTTCCATGGCAATATTTTTGCGTCCTAGGACTCAGGCTCTGTTGTGTTCTGAGCTCCAGAACTGCATCTGCGTCATTGAACACACATGTTGCAAAGCAATTCCTCCTCTTAGGAATTGTATTTCAGAAGATAATCCTGTTATTGTTGTAATCAAGGGCTAAATGACAGTTAACAAATAGAAATAATCTGAGACGTGAAAGTAGTCAGAAATTATTTGTCAAATGATGTTGTCTATGATGCTTAAATCAGCACACTTCTTTAGAATGCTTTTCATTTGCTGAAGAAAATCAGTAGAAAGCAAGCAAGCCTTCCAAAGATTTCCTTGACAGGCTAATGTTATCTTTGGTAAGCACAAAAGGGTCTTCAGGTGTTCTGAATTCAGCAAACATTCATAACATGACCAAATAGGTATGCAAGGTCCTAGACAGAAACTGTATTTCTTCAGTATCACTGCTCTCAACGGATGTGATAGCCAGATTAAAGTTAATTCAAGTATCTTGCACATACTGTGATTGCATTTCATGATTACAGCATACACAAACCTAAGTGATGCTTTAGTTTCATCCTACCTGGCTTGGTTGTGGGAGCAGTAGGAATTCAATTGTTGATGAATTTTGATAGTAGCACAATATTGATACAGCAAGTTAGATTGTAGCAATGTATTACCCCGGCAATTTGGTGATTTACTGGCTAACTCCAAAGTAATCTGAATACTGGATAACCCAGGCAACATGCTAGTTATACTCGATCGTGCTGTGGCTGCCTTAGCATCCATAAGTATTTGTTCTTTCTGTTTGGTCACAGTAACTATCCAATGCAGCTGGTGTATGAGTCAAGCTCTCCATTTCTACTCCACAGGATGAAGCTCTACAATGTGAATGAGCCAATCTAATACCTCTTCACACCAAAGGAAGCACTCCTCCTTTACTCACTTACAAGCACAGGATTTCTTGCCACTTACACTACTAGACACCCATTCCTGTTTAAATTTTGTTAGCCTTCAGTTGGCTAAGCAAGCTGACCTGTCTCATTTTGAGGTCAGATGAGTGCCAAAGTCAGCAGCAAGGAGGAGATGGGAGTAGATGTCTAGGACGGGAGGACGTGGGGGAAAGGGACAGTCAATTTTACTGGAAGTGAGCCTTTAGATTGGTTTAGCCTTATCACAAAATCTCATCCTCAGAGTTGTAAATGTAAAGCTGGAAGTCTTGGTCTACACTGCCAGTGAAGGACTTTGTGCTGAAGCAGCTGACAAGCGGTCCCACATTATCTCTGCTGACTCTGCTGTTGACCTCTGTCAGAAGGGCAGAGTCACCAGCTGGGGGCTGTCGCAAGATTTGTCATCACTTGCCAGCCAGTGTCCTCGCTCTGTGTTGCCTCCTGCTGAGTCAGGGACTAACTATGGTTCATTCATTCGTCCTTATTGTTGCACTGAAGCAAAGCTGTTTGGCAGAAATCTACAGGATCCCAAAGTTCCTTTCGTATGAGGAAAAGTTTAACAGAATGTCTGTTTTTATTTTCACCTTGTTTACTTTTTGGAAAGCTAGACCAAGTTATTTGTTCTTGATTCCAGGAAAAAAGAGTTACAAAGAAGGACCAAAAATTATGATTCTCCTTTTTTTTCCACTCATCCTCTTTGTAAAATGGAACTAGAAATTTAGTTCTAGTTCACTGATGTGAAATTTTCCAACTAAAATTCATTCTGCAGTCTGTACAGCACTGATGAGTTTCAAGGGCAAAATAATACGATAGCACATGAAACTTTAGGTCTTAATGATTTAAGAAAGGTTTGTTCTCAAACAGAGCAACTTGACTACATTAACTCCTATTAATGGGTGTTGTGAAAGTTAACCTTCATCCAATTATAACTTGGTTTATTAAAATTAAATTGAAGCCCCAATAACGCTTCATTCATTTTCTGGTTTTATATATTCAAGTGTGCATTAACATATATATGTATTTATATAAACATATACAAACACATTCTCTCTCATTACATGGCAATCAAAAACCAAAATGGTCCACCTAAACTATTGCCAACAAATCTTTTGTAATAATGACAAAAAATGCTAACAAAGTGTGGGTCTACACACTGCTGAATCTCACTAGTATTATAGATTATAAATACTGACTATGAACGCCCCTCTCCATAAAGAGAGAAAATGCACAGCATTATTTTCATTCTCCCTTCTACTGCCTAAGACAGAAGGCGAGTGAAAGATGAAAATCTGTGAGTGTTTTGTTAGCATGGTGTGCCACAGTCATTTTAGCTCATCGTATAAATGTATCTTGGAGAGATGAAAGTGCCTAGAGATTTTTGCAAAGACATTATCTGTATCTCACATAATTTCCTGTCCCAGGAGGACTCCCCCTGCCAGTGAACTCAATAGTTCCACTGGGAGAAAAAAAAAAGTATCCAGTCCAAATAAGTTCATTGCTATGATGATTTGAATAATTCCCTATACGCAATTTACAGATTCTATTTCATGAGGTAGAGTTATTACAAAATCCCTCTGCTGGTTTTTGGGTTTTTTTTTTTGTTTTGTTTTTTAATTCTTCCATACTAAAGAGCATGCAGCATTGCTGGCAAGGACCACACTGTGTCCCTCCAGACCAGATGTGGTAGTTAAAAGCAAGTTGGGATGATGGGTTAGCAGAAACCCAGGAGAGTCAGTGTTCTTTCTCTGTCTGTGGGGAAGAGTTTATTTTGAAACAACAGAAAGTTGCCCAAAGCAGAACGGAGACGTCTGTGATCCGCTGGGTGTTGCATGCTGGTGGATGCCTCATCAAAAAAAAAAAGCAGGTAGGGAGGAAAAGCACGTAAGAATCTTTAAGAGGCAGACACTGCTCAGAACACGGGCAGCTTAGGCCAAGGTCAGAAATAGCCTGACCTGACTAGACGGTTGAAGTTAGAGAACAATTAGATGTGATAGAAAGGTTTCACAAGTCAGGAAAGCAACCACAGATTTCAAAATGCATTTAAACAACTGGCATCTACTCAGAGGGGTAGGAAATTGATACAAAAAGATGAATATAGAAATTATTCTATTACATTTCTTATCCTACTAAGTGTTTCTTATCTTACTAAGCAATAAGCAAAGGTGATGGACAACCTTGTAATGATGTGCGTATTTGATTATAGATATTTTGTACATGTACTTTAGCCTAGAACACTCCTATGGTGAGGGTTTGGGGATTGTTTGGTTGTTGGTATTTTTTTTCTAAGGAGAAGTTTATGACTTTGAGAAGTTAGGCAGCAACCCGCACAAGGGACCCCCTGCACACTGAAATATCTTCACATCCTGCTTTTAAACAGAGGAGGAACCTGCACTGTCCTAACAAACTAGAGGCTAACAGCACATTAAACTGAAATATGGTGCTATACTGTTTCCACATAGTGCTATGGAAACAGTCAGATCCCAGTTACATCTATGGATTTGCGTCTGCCACTGGAAAAAATTGACTCTAGGTTCATAAGAGAAGGCACAAAGGAGACAGGTAGTGGTTCTGACAACTGTTTTGTCTTTTGTTCTTGATTTCCCTTGTCAAAAAGGGCAACAATGTACCTACTGACAAAAAAAATAAAATTAAAGACTATTTAACTGTCTCAAATTTAAAACAGTCTTACTTAGTCAATACATTTGTAAGTATTCTTAACAATGCAAGTGCTTTGCTTAGTTAGTTAGTATTGATGTAATAATATTAAAGTTTTAATATTCCAGTATTAATTGGAGTATCATGTACTACTGAATGCTAACCTAACATTAACCATAAAAATAGTCTCAGAGAAAAAAATTAGATCTGTATGAAGCCAACATACTCTATTTTCAAGCTTTTCTTTCTGTCACCCTATAGCAAGAACACAATCTAACGTGTTGGGTTTTTTTCTTAGTAGTTGCAGAAAACAATGGACAGAAAAAAAGCACAAATCTAAGTAAACAAACTAAAGTTATAGAGTGTTCCCCTTACAGTCTAACCAAAATCTTTTATACTGCAACTTAAACCTATTTTTTCCTGTTCTATTCCAACCAAAATAACAACAGCTTTTCCTTCTACAGCCATTTCAGTTGCCTTATATGCATGAACACTTTATTTCTTCTGGGTTAAAAAATAATCACCTTCCTTTTACCAGCAGAAAAATTAAGGGGAATATAATTTTTTATAAGGTTTAAAGGGCTCTGTGTCTCTGAAAAGGTACTCTGTGGTGCAACATAAAAGCAAAAGAATTTAATTCAGAAAGTTTTTTTGAAGAAAAGTTGGGATAACTGCATGTGGCAAGGGCACTGCAGTCTCCAGTTCTATGAAAGGAAATAAGTTTTTTCTTGTGAAGAGACCTGAATATCCCTAATTTTTCTGATATTGTTGTCCAGCTGTACATCAGTGTATTTCTTGAGATACTGGCCGCCATAGTCTGTAGCTTTTTAAAACCACCTTAACAATAGCAAAAGAGAAAAAATGGTCCATGAGGAGTATATTTAACTTATATTTCCCTTGCAAACTTTCTCTTTCTGGAGACATTATCATTCACCCTTTAGTCTTGTCACTGGTGTGATTGCCATTAATGATAGCATCAACATTTGAATTCCAAACAGACAGACGAAATACCCCGCAGCAGTGGAAAAATGCCTTTTTTCATAACTCTGATGCTTTGAGGGATGTAATCTGCCAAAGTAGGTGAAAGAAAAGTGGTAGGTGGTAACGGAAGAAGGAAGGAGGGGAGTGTCATCTGTGGGGTTCTTTCAGCATGTTGTTTCTTTCCTATTCATTTAGTGCCTGAACAATTTTAACTTATTTCTCCTTAATGTATTTATGTTTTTTAAGCACTGGCTACTGGTCACTTTTTATTGGAAGAGATGAGGACCACGAACATTTCTTCTTAGAGGTCCTTGTCTGTCTTGGCTTACCTTAGTTAGGATCCTGTTTGTTAAAAGTTAGTCACTCAGCCTTCTCAGGGAGGTCTTTGAAAATCCTACATGGACAAACATCTCAGGACAAGGCACAAATGTTGGTCATAAAACTAGCATTTATATGTTTTACTTACATTGAGTGGAAGTTTTGTGGTTTTATAATTTGTTAGAGCTTTTCAATGTACTCTTGTTCAAGTATTAAGAGGGATTGGTGGCTGTAAATACAGTTTTGTAATGGGAGTCATGCAAGTAAAGTTAATGCACCTGTAGGTTTCAAAGAAGAAAAAAGTCTTTTGGGGCAAGTACAGGAGTTCATAGCTTAATATTTGGATTTGAGGTGCAGGGGTAGGTGTGCAAGATTAGGTGTGGTTTTGTCATAGTAGATATGGTGCAGAGAGGTTTGTAGAATAGTTTGTTCAGTGGTGGCTCTAGAGGGTTTTAACTGATGGGGATATTAACAAGATGTTTTTAGTGTATTTGTTTGCATTTTATGTGTGTGTCTGCACATTTGTATACATACATATGCAACAGGGAAAAAGAGTATTTTATTATAGAAAACAAGAGTGGTATAGATTTATTGTTTTTAAGGACATACTAACATGAGAAAAATATTTAGCTGTTTTGCACTGGAGAAGAGAAAAAATGCTGATGACTTTGTGATGAACCTTGTAACTTTGTCCTGTGCCTGTTTCTGCTCAGCCCCAGCTCATCGCACATGCTCATCTCTGCAAGCTTCAGTGGCCAGAGAAATCACTGAGGGTTACTGAGACATTTTTGCATACTTAGAAAATCCAAAGCATACAGGTGGAGTGGCTGACCAAGACCCACTCCCAAGAATTGTGCTTTTCAGTTCGCCTTTGCACCAGTTTGAACATTACAACATATAGGAGATAAGTGAAAATAAGCATGGTCATTAACCTTCAGTAGCAATTTCATGAAACAGAAGCATAAAATTACAATGTCCTGTGCAAGAAAATGTCCACAATAATGTCCGTTGTTTCTTTTCTGACCTTATAACAATAAAACATTTTGTCCCCATTAATATTGTTTTGGAAACAAATAGTCTGCACAGTTCCTGTTGTGTATGATTTGTTGTCTTAGACCTTCATAGCATTGTGGCTGTTAAGACATAACCTCAACAGAAGGTTTTATCAAAATCTATAAAACTCTGAGGCTGAACCCCACTATGTCTTTGCCTGATGATATGCAGCTGCAGTAGCTGCTCATCTCTGATTTAAAGGTTTCATTAGAAAGGACTTAACCATCAAAGATCTGAGTGGGAAGGTTTCAATATAATGCATGACTGAAGACAATAACCTGAAAACTGAGAATTGTTTCAGGGGTTTCATAATTATTTTTAAACTCAGGTTTTGAGCAATTATTACTGCCCAAGAACAGTCAGAAAAATGCAAGATCATTATGACCTTTTGACATGTAACAGTAATTTTGTTTTAAAACTTTCCTAAATTAAACTAAAGAGAAAAAGAACCTGAACTTTTTTTTTTCCTTTGTCTTAATGAAATAAACTCTATTCTGTTCATCAAAACTACACAGCTCTGCTCTCTATACCTGCTGTATTTCACTACTTTGCAATTTTGTTTTGTCCTCAGCTACTGAAAGACAGCTACTGAAGCATGTTGACACCATCTGTGTCTTCAGAAAATAAACTTTTATATAACAAAAGTAATTTTTATTTTGGAGAGAATCGATGTATCATTTTCCATTCCACATATAACTATCTTGGAAGTCTCCTCGCAGACACCTCAAAAATTCCTGGAAAAGAGGCTCCCCACTTCAGATTCATCATGGTTAAATATTGTTTGCCAGTTTTAGCACTGCCAATGAATTGATACATGAAATTGTTATACTTCTGTTTTAGAATTTATTTTGTATTTAGCAACTTTGTAGCAAGTTGAATGAGAAGAGCTTCAGGACACAGCACTGCCCCATTTAGCAGTGCTGTAGTTCTACAGAATTTTTAGTCCATGAATTACAGTACCCTGAGCCCAGCCATACAACAGAAGCAGTGAGTGTAAAATGATAATTTTGTGTAGATTTTGTTGCAGAACAGAGGCTTAAGAAAGCTTGCTTAACTTCAGATGTCTTAGATATACACACATTAAATTATCCATATGTGTAATCTAGGAAGGATTATGGTGCTTTCATAAATCTGTCTGTAGTAGTTTGAAAGATTAAACAACTTAAACTGAATTTAACAGCACTGGAAATTTTCTATCATCTTCTAGCAAACATTAGCAAAGATCTCTATTCTCTTAGTTTCTATTAGTTTTTTCCAGTATTAGCCAAATTTGCAGGAAATTGCAAACAATTCAATCTTATCAGCTAGTTAGTCAGTTTTGTTGCTCTTAGTTCTTTTAGGTTTTCTAGCAAAAGTTTCATATTGGACGGGCTGCTCTTTACAATACTGTTCGTCAACAGAGTAAATAATTGCAATATAGCAATTATATTATGTATCATGTTTCTTTCTGAATTATCTAAGTGCGTGCTTATTTGTACTTTGGCTTTTCTTCTCTTCACAAACAACATAACCTTTTATTTGTTTCCTGTGGAATCAGAATACCCATTGAAGTGAAAATCGCAGTTGCAACCTCATTCAATGGAGAGACAAAATGATGAACAGATGGCACAGAAGAGCAGCTCTTGGTAGAAGCCTCTTTTTTGTATTTGGGAGAATTATGTTAATATATTATTTTTTCCTCTTGTTTTAAGCATTATATTTTTTTCCTTATCATAGGATCTGAATTCTGAACAGTCTCATATTCAGTTTGAAAGATGCAATTCAATAGTTTGTATACAAATATCTAGAAATTATTCAGAAAGTAAATGCATTCTCAAATGATAGTGTTGGCATCTATCAAATCAATGGTAGAGTAGATTTATTTAGTTTTTATACATCAAACGTGTATTACCTGTGTTGTAATGGGAGTATAAAAGTCAGAACTGAGTCTTCTAGGAAGTAAGGGGAACTGTTGCAATGCTGATTCTCAGTTTCTCTGTTTTGTGTTTTTTTTTACTGCTTGCTTCAACAATACTTCAGAGCTGGAGGAAAGTGTCTTAGTTCATCACTTTTTGTGTGGTGGATTTATTGGGCTTTGACCTACTCATGGGTCCAAGCCTGCACAGATTCTAATGTGGAAGTCCACCTATATTCAGCTGTGTTTTTCGCTATGTTCTTTGTTGATAAATCAATACATTTCAGATACAAAAATTGGCAGCATTATTTGATTAATTTATAACTGAGAAAACAGGACTTCTTGTAAAGTTATTCTTTCAATCTCTCAAAATCATGCAGTGTTTCGTGTTTGTTCAGGTTTTGGTCTTCAGGTTTGTTGCAAGCAAAGAAATCTACTTTCAATTTTGCATCAGTCCTGAGTTCATGCTACAGATGAAAGTATTTTTCATAAGATAAAAAAGAACAAAATTTTCCCTTTCAGTGATTAACAACTTTGGCACAACTTAGAATCCTTGTTTACTAAAAACATCTCAGGAGAAACAGTAGGTGTCTTTCAACAAGCCATCATCCTTTGGTATTCAGCCTTCAATTTCTGGCTCTGTAAACTGGTTTTTTTTGCTGTGAAGGAACTTGACTGAATGGGTACCATGAAGATCTTCAGTTCATGGCAATATTAATATTGTACTGTGTCATGTTTTATTTGCTGCTCTTGAACACAGTCACACAGTGAGCACAACTGAGGATAAGAGAATGACAACTATGTTCTTCCCTTTTCTAGCAACGCTTAAACAATGCTACTTTTTGTGTCTGTGAAACTGAAAGTAAATGAATAATATTTTTCAAATTATCATTTTGATTTTAATTAAAAGCAAATTAGTTGAACAATTCTGCTTCTCAGAAATTTTCTGCTGCTGTTATCAATGGCACAAATACTGCAGATATTACTCTTCTGACTTTCATTTTTACTTGGGTAACCTCACAATAAATTGAAAGGATATGTACTTAAAGAAAAATTGACTAAAAATAGGATAAAATGTCAGGATTTAGTCCAGCAGGACTATGTCACATCAGTGTTAGTGGACTCCATGTAATAATAATTGTATTTAGGTTTGTGGATTTTTTTTTATGTCTAGGCATATGGGCACAAATCTATCCAATTTATCTTCAGATCCATCCATATCTTAAGTGCGCTGAGACAATTTCTCTCTTAATCTTTCTCTTCACCTATGGAATGTCACAGAGATGTCTCATTTAAAGTCCTAACTCAAATGAATCTAGATCCTATGATTTTGAGAACTCAACCATGAATTCATTTTTTGTACTATTCCTGTTCTCACAATGACAGTAATGGCCATGCAGGTCGAGTTATACTTCAGGCAAGGAGCACTTTCCTGCATAAAATATAATAATATAGCAGTTAAATTATCTGTAAGATCGTCTTGTAGATTTTCCTGTGTTTTTATCCACTCCATGGATATAGTGTTCTCCATGGAGGTAGGAAAAAGAAAGTACAAATTCCGATATTCACAGGACAAAATACAGCCAAACATATATAACATATAATAACACTATAACAGCATTTCATTATAATATGCAGAAAATGCTTGAACTGTGCAACTATTTGGATAGAGCACACTTAAGATAAGCTCTGAAACAAGTCAAGCTCTACAAAATTATTGTCTATGCCTTTTCTATGCCTGATGCCCTTTTGGATTACTCATCCATCAACATTCATATGATCATTTAATTGGCACAAATTTTTACAAGCCATATCTAAATCTTAAACCAGAAAAATGTAGCATATAATTGCATATGTATACCTACAGGGAATAAAAATTATACCATCTAATTTGTCTGCACTGAAATCAAAAGTTGGCAAACCTGATTTTAGGACTTGTATTTTCATCTATGTCACTTAGATTTTTCATCTGACTGCAGGAATACCACTGGTTGACTTCATCTGACCAGAGAATAAATGTTTTATGAACGCTGTCATTCATTTCAGACTCCCAGGGGCCAAACACTGGACTCAAGCTTTGAAAAATCTTACGGTCAGAAACAAAATTATTTCCTAATCTTAGACCTGCTTCTTTGTTAGAAGAAATAGGATGAATGCACAGTAACTGTTGTGAGCAATAGCACACAAGAGGAGAGCAAATCCAGGTGTTAAATATTAAAAAGTGTAAGCCATGCATATATTTTTAAATTTAAACATACATTATGCAGACACTACGACTCAAACAAAAGATGTGGTGAAATAAAGTTGTTTCTAGCCAGTACTCAGTGACAAGTGATTTTGCCTTTTGGCTCCTCTTGATTAAGTTTTCTTCCAAAGGAGGCATAAGAATTTCAGACAGACAATTAAATATTTAAAGAAAGAAAATAGATGTGAGACCCTAGCTAGTATTTTCAAGGGTACGCTAAAAAGTCCATAATATTTTCTTGTGAGCAACATTTCTCTCATAAATTTATATAATATTTATTTGGATACATCTGACAGTTTACAGATGATCACTTCTTTTAACATGTCAAATCTCTAGGAAGCAGCATTGCACTTTATGTGAACTCCTGCTAAGTGAACCAGGAATTGGGCAGCTGCACCCCTGAGCAACTTGTGGAGTACTGATGAGATTTTTCTGAGTGTGTGCTGATTTAACAACTGAACTGAAGTAGAGCTACTCTCTAGTAGGACTGTAATAAAGTCTAGATATTATCCTTAATTCTAAGGATGCGTTCCGATGGTCCTTGAATGCATTGCATTTTACAATAGTTTTTATAACCGAATAAATCTTTTTTCAACACACACATAATACTATAAATAAGATCTATATCATGAGAAATTTCTGTTTTATGTAACCTCATCTAAAAGTAACTTATCATTATGCTCATTACAGAATACAAGAAGGTGCAAAACAGACAAGTTAATCAATGAGTTGAACTCCACAAAGGGAATTATGGACTCAGAGAGTGCAATAAAAATTTGGATTTATTTTTACCCTGATCACATGCTTAGACTTGCAGGCTGCAATTTAGAGTAGCAGAATAATATTAGTACTATCCAGAAGAGCTAATATTAATGAAAGTAGTAGTGCTTTATGATTATATTTACACAGACAATTATCATCTCTATTTTATCTGCATCCAGTTATTCATCCAGTTATTATTGTCATTATACTGTCTGTAAAGTGATAATGATTACACGAACCATTAACAGTGAGAAATTATGAACAGTCTTTCTCAGACCTTAAGGAAAGGCTGACCTTCAAGAAGTTGCTCCAGCTTTGGGCAAATTAAAAACAAGTAGCCCAATATCCTTTTTCCAGCAGTAAGCAGTGAACGTCCACAGAGCAGTCTAAGAGCAGTCTAAGAACGGTCTAAGCTTATAGGATTCTTTAAAACATACTCATAACCTCCAGGAATTCGTGGCTATATATTTCTGGAGCTAGAAAGCACATCTTTGTATTTTACAACCTTTAGTGTATGTTTCTGCCTAATTTTACCTCATAAAACTTCTCTTACTGCCTTTCTATATAAGAATACTGACTATGTAAATGACTTTTTCACAATAGTAAGTTTTAAATTACCTTAAATTATTGGTCAATTAGAAAGAAATTCTAAAGATCAGCATATTCTTAAATTTCCTTCCTTTATCATATGAGGAACGGATTAAAATATACCATTTACACAGATCATGGACAAACATTTTTACCAAGCTGGCCAGATTGATGTAAAGCATTACTGTCCCCATTTTTTCGATTACTACTTTTACAACCTGACCACTACTTTATTAAGGAAGTTTCCCTTGTACATAAACCAAATTAACTTAAATCACCTTTCTGTCATGATTAAACTGAACTTTTTTACCGTATGAGTTTACAGATTGTGCTCACACTATCACTTGCAGCATCTCAACTCTGATATCCAAAATCTCCAGTTTAGGAGACGTTGTAAAAACTTTGACTAAAACCTCAAAAGAATCTATCTGCAAATGTAGTCTTTGTTGCGTTTTTGTGTATATTTAAAAAATAAGCATATGCAGTAACAAAGGACACAGAGCTTTTTCCTTTTGGAAGCTGCTTACTTGTGGCCAAGATCTGAAATGTAGAGCATTGCTGTGAGAAACGGGGTTACTCTCTCTGAATATTTTATGTTATTTCTATCTAAACAAGTATAGGTGTCCTTGTACCTTTAATTCAAGTATACCGGTGACCCAAGAAAAAGGCAAGATAATTCCCAAATTTTATTATATCATCCTGAATGATGTCAAAGATTTTTATCTAGTTCAGGGTTTTAGAACACAACCTTTACAATCGGTTTTAACTGGGAAAGCAAGGTACTTTTTGTGAAGTTCTTCATGAAGCTTCTGTTTCTTGATTGCTCTTAAACAGCTTCACATTCAGTATTACTGATAGCTCTGGGGTTTAAATGTTAACTCTTGGGATGGATTAACGGCAGCAAAAGATCTTGATATTGGTAAATTTGAGCTCATAAGGGAGAAAAATTCCTGCTCTGACTTCACATTTGACATCAATACCTTACATAGTTAAAGACAAGAAACTACTGCAGATTCTGCTATTTTAGGATTTGTGGATTTTTAATAAGTTCTGTCATTTGAAATTTATAGACAAAATACTCATAGATATGTACACAAAGCTAGGCTGCATAATGGACAATGCCATCATGAAAATAGAAGCAAATAAACTGCAGTCCTGCTAATTTAATAATGTGGCAAGAAAATCTTCACTCCCAAGTTCGGTAGCAGCAACAAAGGTAATCACAGCTCACATACATGCATCTCATTGAAACAGGCTTGGGGATGACTAAGAAGAACATGATCAGAAATTTCCCTATGTTCTTACTGTAAAAAAGGACAGAGGTATAAAATTTGATATTAGAAACAATCTCCATAAAAATAATGTCAAATGTATGCAATTACACAAGCAATGGAAACTACACTAGGCTAATCAGCTGATCCTTTAAGCTTTCTGGATTGATCATATAATCAGACAAAGATATTTTTCTTATTTTATGTAATATACGATTGAAAAATGCTTAAGACAAATGTTTCTGTTTAAGAATCTGTGGAGTAAACTGCGCTGGAAAAAGGTTAACTCCACCTTTCTCTGTTACTTTTCCCTGTAACCTTTCCATATAATCAATGTCTTTTCAAAATTTGTTTATTTTCTAATGCTGGTCCACTTAAAGGTGGGCTGACCTGAGTAACAGAGTTCAGAAGAAAGCTTGCAGGTATTACAAATTCTGTGAATCTGTGTTGGACTGTCATTGTCTATATCTAGGAGTGTAGAGTCATCTTGAATGAAATAGAAAAGCTGACGAGTTTAGTGGGCATGTAGAAACATTTCTCCCACATCAAACCCACAGCTATTTTATGAGCAGAGATCTTACACAAACAAACTTGAAAATACTATTCTTTACTATTTCAGGGTGAAAACATATTTCCCTGTATTTTCCCCAGTATTAATAATAAATATATATTTTTTTTTTTTTAAAGAGAGAATGTTATTATACGTAAGTAATAAAGTGGGTATATGTAGTGGGAAAAAAAAAAAAAGAAAAAAAAAGAACAAACTGTATTGGGCAACAGTGCAAAAAATCAGGTTAGAGACTTTTAAATGTTTATGATTGTGTCCCTATATTTGATTGTGACCCTTTTTGGAGTCAGAATTTTTAATTGCATCAGCTAATTGAATTTAAGCACAGCCTTCTGCTATGTTATGCTTCAAAGTGGAATCTTTAGATTTTGTTCAAAAATCTCTTCTTAAATTAGAAAACAAAACTAAACAAATCAGAATGGCAGCTCAGTGTAGCATCTTTTACTGGGTGAACACTGGTTGAAGATGCATTATATAATCAGATTAAGTCCATAGCACTTTTAAAATAAATAATGATCACTGTATTTTAAATAATGTGCCACGAAACATCACACCCCATCACTGCCACTGCTGCTTCCAGAAGTAGTTTTGATTTAAGAATACAGATATTTGTCTCTCTGTTTGTTTTGACATAATTTAATACCCCTTGTGGAGAAAGAGGTTTTTAAACCATGATGCTTGAATGATATGGTGACTTAAAAGAGACATTTCACTCTTCTAAGCTGGTTTCCAAATTGACCACAATGCAAAGAAATGTTTAGGACTTCCTTGTCTCTACAACTAACTAAAAGAGTGCAAGTATAGTGGGACTAAGTTCACCTAAGGCTTTATTTAGCTTTTGGAGCTGAGTAATTTTGTAAATATGTGGAATGAATTCAGGTTCTGCCTGGAAAATATAAGGGATAGTGATTTAAAATCCCTATAAATCACAATTTCATTTTATCAGTAACAAATCCTTCAAAGGGGAGACTTACAAATTAAGAATTTATATACCTCTTTATCTTACATAAACTTTTACAGCCATTCACTGTGGTCCTATTGCCTACATCTAAATCAGTGATTAAAATAGCCCAAACATGAATTTATTGTTCTGAGTACAAATGGCTTGGCTTGGATAGTGTTCATACACCTGACTTCTGACAAACTACCCAGAGTGCCCTTGTGCATACTGGAAACAGTCCCTTATCATTCAACACCCTAAAACATTCCTAGGCATTGTCTGAAATTGTTCATATTGGCATAAATCAGATATCTGCTAGGCAACTAGCAGGTCTTGTCCCTGACATTGTTTTATTTGGCCCACCAGTAGAGATGTAGCCATGGCATAGCATGGAATGTCAGTGGCTTCTAGTTTATTCTGTATCTCCTTCTTACACCAACAGAATACCAAGAAAGAATCACCCGGTACTTTTGGTGTCACTTATTACCAGAGGTGCCTTTGTTTGGCTATTTAGCTATCAATTGGTGTGTGCCAATAAGCAAGGATTCATTGCACCTGCTGTATTAAAAATATTCAGACTGTAATTTCTAAGCAAACAATATAAGATCTGACAGTGTGAGCTTAAAAGCGTAGTATGACCACAGCCTAGGTTGACATGTAGATCAGCATGCTGTTTTGCTCCAATAGCTTATGAGCCAATAATTTTTGTTCTAGATGAAGATAATTGTTTTGGGTAGCATCTAATAGAAGTCCATAGTCCCAAGGTCAGAGAAATGAGAAACATGTCAAACAGAATCTGTCATTGTATCATTTTTAGATGATCCAGTAAGGTAAAAGAAACCCAATTGCCAACAAAAGAAGCAGGAGGTCCTGCTTATCCCACCCATCTTCCCATCGGTACCTTTACACCAGAAAAGTAAAAGGGACAACTTAGGCCTCGTGTAAAAGAAGAGGATATTATATTCATTTGCTCATTTCTTTTCTAGGTTCGAATGGACCTTGAAACTGGAAGATTACAATTATCTACTCATTACCTTCTCTGAAACTGACAGGTTTTACCCTGCCCACATTGCCACTCTTTCCTTTGAGAGCAATCATTACTGATTTTTCTATCCCTTCACAGAAAGGGAGAGAGAGAAAAAAAAAAGTTGAGACCATCTCTCAGTCAGAGCTATATTAATTACAATTATAACATGTCGAGACGAGGGAGTGAAAGCTGCTTGCTAAATTCATACTGTGCTTCAGATATATGTGTATTAAGATTCGTCTAAGAATAATTTTTTGCCCTTCTCTGATGGAACACTGAGTTCCTTCACTTGCTCAAATATGAACTACCTCTTTTTAACAGGGAATGATAAACCACAGTATGGATATGTGTTTTCTATTTATATCCTTGATGTCGTTCATCTGTTGATCAGGATAAAAGTCATCAACCATAATGTCTGTCTGTTCATTTTATCAGATACTCTTGAATTTGAGAATAAGATAGTTTATATGTTACTTTATCAACCAAAGAAAAAGAAATAGGGAATCAGATTGGATTTTTCTATTAGTTATTCTTAATATGGTGTGATAAAGCCAAATACTATTTTCATGAAAGCTCATTTTGATTTCAATCACAATATGAACAGAAACGTATTACTATCCAAGCAATCTTCTACATTTGAACAACCACATTAAATGTCAGAGCAGCTTGAAAGACAGTGGTAGAAATCCCTCTTCCAAGTAGTGGTAATGTCCGTACTATTGCCATAAACATACAGTTGCAAACTGGAAATGTATCCTATCCCCGGTGGCTGCACATGTTCAGTTATAGTAGTTGTTTAGTAGCACTCTGATCAGTAGTTGTAGAAACAATATAAGTGTCAGTAATGCCCAATAACAAGACAGAAAGAGCAGTAGTGTGGAAAGAACTAGTTAAGTGACTCGCACGCTTGCACTTATAGACTCATTTATACAACAAATACAAAGTGTCTACTTGTGTAGAGCAAGTTCTTGCCATATATTTCTCATTAATTCATTTCTATGCATTAATTCCTGTAACTCTTTGATGATATTTACAGAGTTCCATTAGTTTCAGATGTAATTATTAACTAGTTCTGGTAGGAAAGTAACAGAACTGTCATTTGTGCATGCTACTGTGGAAATCGTACTTAATCTCTATCTGCAACCTCAGGTGTTGAAATATCTTGATTTAGGCAGCTGTGAAATGCTCATTTAAGACCTAATTTGCTTGCAGCCCATAAAAGTACAAAACTAGGAAGGTACTCTTAGCTTGTGTAGTCAAATGATTGCCCCCTAAGGCCTCTCGGTAATATAGACAACATTAAGGTATCTGTTTCAGAAGAGTGAATGTAAACAGTGTGCCAGCTCTTCATAGGCATACAGTGTCAAGCACATCTAAATATTTTATGTCAATTAGCCAGAGCTTTTATGCTGACATTACAGTGAAATTCAAGGATTTTACTTCTACATCTGGTATAGGACTTTCTGATTAAATGTCTTTTTGCTGGATTTAGTCCGTCAGAACCCGAACTCACAGAAGCATGTCAGTTCTGGTAAAACTTATAATAGGACAAGTAAATTCCAATTAAAGCAGAGACAGAAACTGCAGGAATATTTCTATTATGAGAAAATAAACAGAATACTATAAAATTCAGAAATTTTAGTCTTTAGGTTTGGGTAAAAATTGGGTTTGCTTTTGATCCACAGATATTTGCACTTGTCAATACAGTTTCTTCAGCTTTAAAAAACAAACACAAAAAACCCCCAATCAAAACAAGAAACTACGAGGATCACAAAGTAGCCAGTCTAAATCATTTATACGTGTTTTTTGAGAGAAGAAAATTGGACCACCAGGTAACAAGGACACAAGACCCACAATGCAACTCTGAACAAACATACCCAGTATTCTGGAAGATAATTTGAAACCAAGGCTTCAGAAGAAGCTATTCTAGCCATTATTTGATCATTTGCAGGTTTTCCCATATGATGATATACATTCACATATGTATTCATATAATAACAAAACATATACATGGAATATATTAGATTTATTGATCTGAATAGTTCAGCTTGTTCTGAAAGGATTGGTTTTTAATATTCTTGACTTTACAGTATTAAAATTGAAGGAAAAGATAAACACATTTCTTGTTAATTAGAATATACAATTTTGATTAATGTAGCCTCTAGGTGATAGCTAAATAGTCTCTTATAATCGCTGTGCATACAAGTAATCCATTAAGATAATGGCTGAGTCATTTTAACAATTTTTGATGTGCTGGCATGGCAAAGAAATTACCTTAGTTGTAAATTTCAGGAACAAGATATCACTTTAAAAAAACAATAAAATTATTAAGGGAAGACTTTCTCAATAAGTTAGCTTTTCTTGTTAAGTTGGCAGAAATTTTTCAAGGAAGCTACTTTAAACTTCACAAATACAAGGAAGAAAGTCTTGGTACAAATTTGTGCATTCAGATAATTCTGTATCAGTAATTTCAGCAAGTTGATTAAAAACATTAAAAATCATTATAAACTGAAGAATGATAAATGTTTAAAAAGAATAATTAAAAGTTAGTTATATACATTCAGATCGAAAGTGGTTTTTGTTTATTAGGATAGACAGTTCTGCTGAATTCTTACATTGTTAGTCACTTTTGCATATTATTATTGAACAACTAAATATATCTTTCAATATTTCTCTATAAAAATAGACATAAAAAGAAGAAGTCCTAAAGAAGCTCTGTCATTAGACAGACATAAAGTAAGTTGTGAGTTACCTGAGTCTGCTCTCCAGGAGGTTTCAAAACAATTGCCATAATATCATGTGGACAAGGCAATTAAATAAACAGAAGTAATTTGAAACATCTTCATGTTAGACTGTCAATAACACACTGAAATCCTGACCAGTCTGGCAGTTTTTTGACCATGTGTCTGACTCGTCAGTAAAAAGGAAAAAGCCACTAGGAAGTTCTTTCCAATTTATTTTGCTTCAAGACTCTTGAGTGTCAGCTAATTTTAAAATGGAAACAATCAGAAAAATACTTCTCCAGTACTGAATAAAAATGTTTTGTTACAGTTTTGATATTCTTTGCATGTTCTTAAAATCTTAACCTATTTTTCTTTCACATAAATGATGAAGTACCTGATTTCCAAAACCAGCAAGAAGTAAGTTACCTGTGCTAAATACAGCACTTTCCTTTGATGTCAAATACTCAGATCAAATACACCATTCTATTTGTAAACAAGCCAGATTGAGATTTGAGGTGGAAATATTCAATTTAGAACTCCTGAATCATTTACTTGTTAAGAACATCTATAATATTGTTTGTTCTTTCTAAAACAAATATACTTCAATAGGTTTAGGGTTTGTTTTTATTTCCAAAGTACTTTGTGATTTTTACAGCTAAAGAAAAAAAAAATCCTTAAAATTATATATCCTTAACTGGTATAAAAAAATACGAAAGTTGTTGCTATTCTTATTCTTTGTAATTACTTACAGTAGTATCTGAAGCACGTCATGGACTATAAAGTGTCGTGTGTGTCACTCATTCCCAGCCTAACTGTATAATCAAGGTATTATATTCATTTTTCAACTATATTTTATATCAGGCGTATATAAAACAGAGGGAGAGAACAAAATGAAAAAAAAATAAAAAATGGTTTATCCTTCATACACCTCAGTGTCACAACCAGTAAAATGGGCTTAGGCATACTTGTAAAAAGGATGATAAATTTTGGACCACATTAACTTCATCAGCTAAAAGATGTGGTACTTTTATAATTTTTTCTTTTCTGTAATCCCTGAGCACACAAACCAGAATGTTGGAAACTTAAAATCACTTAATGACTTGAAACTGCTACTTAATCTTGGGAGGGGGGCTGGGGAGTAGGTAGGAGGTGGGTGGTGGGGAGGGCAATAATATTGTTTCTTAGTCTGTGTCCTCTCTAAATCAGGGTTCTTTTCAGCAACCAAATCATTCACAGACATATTTCACAGACTTTTACAAAATTCTTCAGTATCTTGTGACATTTTCTCAGGCTTCTTATGTCAGTGTCAATAAGTCAGGTGTATACTTTTCTAAAGGGGGAAATTTCATCAGGAAAACAAAACATGAAACGGACATTTCTTATTACTTTACACTATAGAAATCCCTTATTTCATAAGAATGTGAGGTAAGTGTGGATGTCATATAAAAGGAGGGCAACAAAATACGACTATACTGATAGACAAAGGAGATATAAAATTGCAGAAGACAAACCTCTGAATGCAAGTAAACTCAATGTGGAACAAAAGACATCTTTCACAGAACAGAGTTGGAGAAAAGCTTGAGAGAATAACTGAAGTTGTCTAGGGTAAAATAGATCATAGAATCATAGAATGGTTAGAGTTGGAAGGGACCTTAAAGATCGTCAAGTTCCAACCCCCCAGAGAGTAAAGGAAGAGAGTAAAGGAAGTAACATATACAAGCTCTGCTGCTGACTGAGTCTGGATGTATCTCATCTGTTTAGACGTGGTAATAGTCAGAATGGTGTAAGTATTGTGAAAAACCTAGGAGGAATTGTGGAACTGTAGACAGATTGTTTGATAAACGTAGGCTGTGTAGACACTGGACAGCACCCTTCAACTATTAATATGGTGACCTGTAAGTATGTTAGATTGCTTCTGAACAACCTCATTTATACTGCAGACACTAAATTAAAGTTTATAGTACTTCATTAAGGCAGTTGGTACATCTGTCCTGTGCTGACCAGCTAAGTTCAAGAGAACAGATTGGTTACCAGAGTATGTCAGAAGCCTGGAGAGGGCTGTTCATCCACATCTCATGCTTTCTAAATGACAAGACATCAAACATTTGAAATCAACGTGTGCTCTGCTAAGCTGCCAGCAGCTGGTGTGTACATATTGTTACTTTTGCTGCTTTGCTGTAAAATTAATGTTAATTGCATATATATTACATGCCGTGCTTTTAAAAAGTTGTGCAAATGGTGCATTAATCCTATTTTTGATAGGACAAGCTGATGTTTTTCATCAGTGCTCTTTGAATTAATGAGCGCTAAAAGACAGGTTTTGCAGCAACAAGCACAGATGCTAGGCATCTAACATCCATTGACATAATGAGAATTATGTACTTTGGGTTTTTATAATTCTAAGAATCTGATTCAAATCCTTACTGGCGTTAATGGAAAGACTCCCACTGACTAACAATCAATGATGATCTCAAAAGCCATTCGGATATTCAGATAATCAAAATATAACTTCTTAAATTAAAATCAGGTCTCTATCCCCTTTTCCTTCCCTCAGTGAACTAAAACTTTTGTAATTAGATGCAAATTAATATCAAGCAGTTGAGAAAAACTGCTCAATGTTTTTCAAACTATTGTTTTTCATCAAGGATCAAGGCTGAGATATTTATTTATTTTTTTATATCATGAGCAGGATTGTGGTGTATCTCACTTGAGATAGATGAAACACTGGAAAAGTAAAACTGCAGCTCTGAGCTCTGTCCTGAGGCTGAAAAGGACAAGGGAAGAAAGAGTCATAAGTTTACATGTTCAGAAAGACTCAAATATTTGGGGAAAAAAAGACTACTAGTGGCAAAAGAAAGATTCTCATACAGAGAAACTTGTTGGAAAGATAAAGGGAAAAGGTTTTCTATACCTCCTGATATAAGAGAAGTAATGAGTTTAAACTGCAGTAAAGAATGTTTAAATTACAAATAGGGGAAAACTTGCTAATTTTAAGGATGATTAAGAATTCGAATGGCTTGCCTAGGCAGAATGCTGGGAACCTTAGGGATTTAAGAAAGGATAAAACAGACGTCTGTCAAGAATGTGTTAGAAAGAGCTGATCCTCTCTCAGGAAAAAAAAGTTGATTAAACTCTCAAGATCTCTTTCAGCCTAACTTTATTTGATTTGTTCTTTCCTTTTTCTCATCCGGAAGGACTGACTGTGCAGAACAGACTGTGCCAATATTTTAAGTTCTCATTAAGCTGCTCATGAAGTGTGCATTCAGGTAGACACACTGACAGCAGAATACGCTTAAACAGATGTTAGAATTACTCATTTAAATAGACAGCTTCTCTGAAAATAGGAATTCAAGGTCATATCCTTCCATAATTCACTCTTTCTTCCCAGTTTCAGTGAGGAATATCTTCATTTATTTGGGCAAAATGTATTTTTCCTTAAGTTATTATCCGTTTTCTACTTAAACTGCGTTTAGAAAAAAAAAAAAAACAACTTTATAAAACAGATATAGTAGGCATAGCTAGAAATGACAACAAAAATATAAATCTTATTGGAATAAATTTAACTCTTCTGAAGCATTTTATTTTGCAAATAGTAATTACATTAAGTGATTTTATTAGAAATTCTAGGTTTTTTCTTTGAACGACAAGGTTGTTGATGTATTTGTGAAATTGATAATAAAGGAAATATGAAGTTAGTGGGACACCATAAGTGAATTGTAACCAAGATGTGGTCTGAAAGCCTTGTGACCCAGTAGATTCTAATTCATTTTAGCAGAGCTCCTTAGAGATGCAAAAATTATTTCACTGAACAATTAGAAGGGAATTAAAGGGAAATTGTCAGTTTAAAAAGTTCAGTAAGTCACGATATTTGGAGGCATAGCTCTCAGGTCTTCCTTTTTAAACATTGTCTTCCTGATATAAAAAGCATCAACATGATATAGTGCATTGAACAATCAAGTCTTTTTTATGTGCACAATTTTGTTTTGCTGAGGGAGGGAGAATTCTTTTACTGACACAGCAGCACTATGAATTTACTCACTATATTCACGCTCTGATTTCAAATTTGCCTTTCCCAATAAGACCTATTTACTGTAACACAGAACTTCTTATTTGCTTTACTCACATCCTCTAGAATGATTTGTTACTCATTTATGTTAATAGAATGTTATCAGTTCAATTAGTAGTATAGTTTTATAAAAATACCCTGGGATTGATTAAACTTGGGAGTTGCAGTAATTGAAAATGAAGAGATGGAGACTGGTTGCTTAACAACAGATGGCCTTTCAGTCCTGAATATGCCTGGTGTCTAAGAATATCTGGTATTACAGGTGACTTGTTCATTTGTGACATCAAATTCTAGGTTTAACATATTTTATTTAGTACTTTCAGTTTTTCTAGAAATATTACATTTATCTAGCAATGCACTATGTGAAAGTATTGCAGATAAGATCTGATTTAATTCCTCTTCATTTTCCTAATCTTAAATACCATCATATTACTTTGCCATGGTGAATTGTGTCCTTGGGGCATTTCATCAACTAAGAAAATCTTGAGTTGACCATCCTGTGGGCTAAATGAAACTCATGTTCCGTGGAAGAGCAGGACACAATATCACATTTAACCTCATCAGAAGGTTGTCTGATCAACTTCAGATCTTGTATTTTGTAGTTTTTGAGTACTTTAACACTTTAACCAGGAGAACTGGCCACCCAGGATATGGATAAGGCTGAGGTACTGAATGACTTTTTTGCCTCCATCTTCACTGGCAAGGGCTCTAACTGCACTGCCCAAGTCACAGTAGGTAAAACCAGGGGCTCTGAGAATGGAGAACTGCCCATAGTAGGAGAAGATCAGGTTCGAGACCACCTGAACAACCTGAAAGTGCATAAGTCCATAGGACCTGATGAAATTCATCCACGGGTCCTGAAGGAGCTGGCGGACCAAGTTGCGAAGCCACTTTCCATCATATTTGAGAAATCGTGGCAGTCTTGTGAAATTCCCGCAGATTGGAAAAAGGGGAACATAACCCCAATATTCAAAAAAGGGAAAAAAGAGGAGCCAGGAAACTATAGGCCAGTCAGTCTCACCTCTGTGCCTGGCAAGATCATGGAGCAGATCCTCCTG
>VXBW01001079.1:446888-493900 GCA_013400375.1 Thinocorus orbignyianus | reverse complement strand
GTAATGGTTTTAAATTGGAAGAGGGGAGATTCAGATTAGATATTAGGAAGAAGTTCTTTCCTGTGAGGGTTGTGAGGCACTGGAACAGGTTGCCCAGGGAAGTTGTTGATGCCCCATCCCTGGAAGTGTTTAAGGCCAGGTTGGATGGGGCTTTGAGCAACCTGCTCTAGGGAGAGGTGTCCCTGCCCATGGCAGGGGGGTTGGAACTTGATGATCTCTAAGGTCCCTTCCAACTCTAACCATTCTATGATTCTATGATTCTATGATTATTATTGTTTTGATCCAGGTCCCTCTTGCTATATTGCTTATATCCTTCTGCTATATTATATATATCCTTCTGCTTCTTACTAGATTTTTAAAAAAAGAACAGGAAAACCAATTCCAAACAGCAGAATTACGTTCACACTGAAATTTTATCTCAGTGCCCTTCTAAATCCAGTACATTCTATAAGGAAATGTTTTTTCCTTCCTCTCCTGTATCTTCGGCTCTTTGACACTCCTCTTCCCTTGCACTGGTATATTCATTTGGGCACTAAGGTAACAAAATACGGATGGGAAGGAAAAAAAAAAAAAAAGAAAAAAAAAGAAACCAAAAAGCAACAATTGATTCATTTTTGCTAAGAGACACATCACGTCCCTGGCCTGAGTCTCTTGTGTATGTGCACAGGCAGAAGTGGCAGCAAAACAGAAAGAGCTGGAATGATGCACGATTTGTCTCAGTGATAGTACAGACCTACAAAAAAATAAAGCAGTTGTATAAACATGACTGACACCCAAAGGCATGTTTAGTAAAGCTTACATCTTAGGATAGATTGGATCCAGACGAGAGAGTGACCTCAGGCCTGGTAGAGGAACTGGGAAAGAAGAAACAATGCACACTGCCACTAGACTACAAAACTGTTGATTAGACAGAGGCAAAGACTCAAGATATATGGAATTCATAGAATCATAGACTCATCCAGGCTGGAAGGGACCTCCAAAGGTCATCTAGTCCAACCTCCCCGCAGTCGCAGGGACACCCCCAACTAGACCAGGTTGCCCAGGGCCTCAGCGAGCCTCACCTTCAATATCTCCAGGGAAGGGGCCTCAACCACCACTGTTCCACCACCCTCAGAGTAAAGAACTTGTTTCTAGCATCCAATCTGAATCTACTCTTCTCCAACTTAAATCAATTGCCCCTCATCTCGTCACTGCAGACCTTTGTAAACAGACTCTCCCCAGCCTTCCTGTAGGCGCCCTTCAGGTACTGGAAGGCTGCTATTAGATCTCCTCAGAGCCTCCTCTTCTCCAGGCTGAACAACCCCAATTCCCTCAGCCTATCTTTGTATTCTCCTGCCTTTTCCCTTCCATTTGCAATATCTTTCCTAGACATTCATCTATTCTGTGTTGTAAATACTCCTACACTTCCTGCTTGCTTCGTATCTATTATATTTAATGCAGTAGCTCATTAATCATATTATCTTCCTTTTTCAAGCAAAAGAAGTTAAGAAGGGTGTGAAAGAACTTTCTAATTGCATTTTCCTCTCCCACTTTATTTCCTGTAAACATGCTGGATAGGAATGAAAGGACTTCATATCTTTAAAACTGAACTTGCTCTTTTTTGACGGAACTATTTCAAGAAATACCACTATTGCTGCCAGTTCCTCAAACATATGTTCAGACACTACTGGAAGACTGTCTTCAGACTTATGCTAACAACCATAAAATGATGCTGCAAAGTACCCACTTGTGTTTAAACATGCAAACAGTCATTATACATACTTTCTGACTGTGGTTCATAATATCTTTTTCGTTTCTGAGGAAAATTGTAGACAGTTAATAACACATTCATTCTTTATAATATGAAAACCCAGACGGGAGAAGGTTTCTCAGTGATGATTGTCATTGTGTGCTTATTAAGTATAGCAGAGAAAAAAATCATTAATCAAAACATAATTTGACAAATTCTTGATTATACCAATATGACTAATGGGAAAATAACAGTCATTGAGGAAAAAAGGTACAAATTTAGAATATGAGTTTGCATATTTGATTGTGGTTAATAACAACCTCAATATAAAATCAAAATACAGGCTTTGGAAAGCTGGATAATTTGTGCTAGTCTGCATGAAAAGCAAAGGTATGTTATGGTAAACAGTGATAATGTATTAGTCAACACTGAATAATCACAAATTTTTACTTTCTGAGATTTGCATCAGAACTTAAAGAGTTTGAGCAGAAGACTTTACAAGATATTTTTTCATAGGTTAATTATTTTCCAACAGTGTTATTCATAAAGACATTATTTCTGCATGTCCCTACTGATACACCCTGTTAGAGTAATTATTTTTTGCATTAAGTTGGTAGAGATAAAATTGTCTATGTTTTCTATTAAGTGTTTTCATTAGTCTTCTTTTCAAAACTCTTCTTTTGGTGTACTTTAAAGTAATAGGTGAAGGATTCAGTTATGTGCATTGTTACTTTCACTTCCAGAGAGTTTTTGGTGGTAGTACACAGTCTTTTTTGAAGGATATGGGGAAGAGGTGATTTAAAACGCTTTAAATAATACAATTATTAATTGATTCATGTAACAAAATTATTAGCATAATTATCTCAATTTTACTGAAAGATTAAACTTACATTCTGCCATCTTTAACTGATACTTTAAGGAATATGTCCTAGAGAAAATAAAATACAGATACATTCTCAGGGTTGTGCAGATGGATTTACATCTATTTGGAGTGTGGTAACGAAACTTTTCTGGGAAAAGAGATTAATCAGAAAGCCAGAGGAAAAAAGGTGAAAATATTGTGCTTCCTTATCTTTTTATCATTGAACATGCTCTCATAGATGTAATCTCAGTTAATACTTTCTTCTATTTCATCAAGACTAATACTGATTATTTCCAGTCATAGATGATGACATTCATTAAATTAACATATGTTCAGCTGTTTTGCATTTTGTCTCTAATTCATAAAAACATTTTATTCTCAAGTTTTTTTGGTATCAGTTAGAAAAAAATCAGCCTAATTTCTTCACACTTTTCTGTGCTTTTCAAAGCATTTCCAGTGTGGAACTCTGAAAGGATTAAAGAGTGGTGTCAAATACACTTGGTTAAAATTATCTAGTTTACATTTTATCGTATTTTTATGAATATTATATGAAGTTCTGAAGCCTAGTTAGTCTGTTGTTTCACCCAAAAAAACCCTGAAGCCTAAAATCAAAAATGAATCAACAAGGCCACAGCAGTCTGTAAGACCTGTGGGGCAGATGGATTCTGTCTCCATTGTTCTCCCCAGGAAGGGTGACCTGACCCTCTAGGAAAGTGAAAACTTGGTCCCCATGTAAAAAGGAAGCAAGAGCCATCATGGCAATGGTGCCCAACCAAAGCTTTTAGGCTTTTGTTGGTTCACTGAAAATTAGAATCCTTTTCCTAACTTTTCACAGTTTCTCTACTTTCTTCACTATTTTTTTTCTTTGTTCTCTTTTTAAAAAAAAAAAAAATTATATTTCTATGTACTGTCAGAAATCACAGAGAAGAATGCTTAAAAAAACAAAGTAATTGTTACTTAAGTCAATAACTGTTTTGATATTGTAAACTGCACTGTCTCTGGTAGATCGGCCTATATGTTAAAATGACTTGGTTCAAAAATGGCAAAAAAACATAAGTTTTGAATTTGTATGTTCTGCAACAACTGAAAAATAATTGAACTAGGCAGTGTATCAAAATGAAAAGAGCTGGAAACGTAACTCATATGGTGCTACCAAAGCTAATCATCACTCAGCCTCAGTTTTTTGGTTAAACATGGGATCTACAGATACTCTTCAGAACTGTAGTTTATTTTAAACCTGGATCGTGAGTTTGGTTTTAGACAAATACAACATAACAAAAGATTTGTTAAACAAAAGTTCAGCTGGAAGCATGCGCACAAAGGTTTGCTGTTCAAGGGAAAATCTGGTTTAGACATTAATAAAGTGGATTAATATGAGCATTTAGGACCTGTACACTTGTTTATTCGTATAATACATATGTATCTTCTAACGAATAGGCACAATGAATCTGGTATACCTGAGCTGTGAGTGTCTGAGAGTATATGTAGGTGAACAGTATATATGTGAAGGTATGTTGTCCTGTTTACATGCAATAGCCCAGTTTGGGGGGGGTCTGGTTTTTCATCTTTTATTTTTATTTCAATTTGTAGATTACTGTAATTATGAACAGACTTCGCTCAGGGCATTAATAAATGCTTACCTTTTAAGATCCTAAATTCTGTTGGACAGTATTCTGTATCCAGAATGCATGCTGGCCTTGTATAAAATATTTAATAATGAAATGTCCTCTGGAGAAGCTTATGTGGAGGAGATTTTCAGTTGAACATCCAGAGTCTGGAAATCTCATTTCTCCAATATTTATGCATATAGAAATCATTTGGTCATGATGACTTCCCTGTGTGACATTCAGATTGGGTACTTTTTCCCTTGATTGTTAGACTCTTGAGAGATGGGCTGGCCCTTCTTATGTATCAAATTAATTGCTTGGATGACTACACAAAACATATTAAAAAGTCTAAGGAAAGAATGTGTCATTAATTATAAGGATTAAAGTTCCAAAGGAGTTGAGTGCATTTATGTGAATTACCAAAGGCTTTCTTTTACTTTGAAAAGGCTTTCATTCTCCACTAGAAAATAGAGCTTTTAAAATTTCCCAACACGATATAGAATTTTTTAAAATGAAAAGCAATTGTATGTTATATAAGATTTTGATACTACAATTTGAAGTTTTAGCAGGTACATAAAATTTAGAAAATTAAACACATACTTTTAGTTTGGAAACATAACAAATGTTAGAATTTTTCGTGAACTTTGCAAATAATTTACAGACTCTAGTATTTCTAATTCTTTGATACATTCATACTAGTGGATGAAGAATATTCAGAAGACATTGTAACATCTCTGGACCAAAGCTGACCAGATCTTGCAGCTATATTACCATAATACAATTTGTGTGATTAACAAAAATCATACTTTCATCAAGAATTTGATGTACGTATGTATGTATGTATTTAGAATCACCAGACAAAAACCAGAGAACATAAATTACTATATCAAAAATATTTTACAAATTATTAGGAGGTTTATTTTTTAATTTTGGAAATAATCACTTTTAAGTAGATGAAAGAAGCTGATTATAGTTTTAAATATATTTTAATAAAGTCCTGAAAAGCAATAATTAAGTTCAAGATATTTTTTTTGGCAGAATCTTTTGCTTCATATTTTTCTTTTTTTTTTCCTTCAATGCATTGTTTGTCAAAAGAAGTCTTATTATAGGTCCTTCACTTACCTGCCATTAGAACATTGAAAAACAATATCTCTTTTCCAGAAATCAGGCCAGGTTAAATTGGCAGTGTCTGTGGAGTGTATTGTCCTGGCCCTGAAAAATTGACTCAAGACACACAGATAGAAGAATGAAATAATGCTTTTGCTATTTACAGCTACAGGAGATGAAAAGATTATTTGTTTGTTGGTTTGTTTGTTTCTAGACAGGAAAGCAGTTTGATTTTCCACCTCTTCCTTTATTTCCAAAGACCTACAAGTCTACAAAATGTAATGTCTGGTAATGATTAGCTTATAATGGCACTATCCTTAATGTCAAACTGGTTGCTTACTCTGAAAACTGTGACCTCTTAATTATTCACCGGAATAAGCTCACTTACAGAATAGGACTTTTTTTCTGAGGATTTTTTTTGTCACATTTATTTCTTAAGAAAATCATGCTGGTCTGTATTATCCTGTACAGAATGGCATTCAGTGCATTGCAGTAACTTCCTGGACTGCTTATGCCCTGCTGTGTTGTCCCTCTAACAGATATCAGAGGGGTTGAATTTCCCCATGAAGACCAGGGCTTGTGAATGTGAGGCTGCTCCTGTCTGTATATAGAGGGCCTCTTCCACTAGCTCTTCCTGGTTGGGTGGCCTGTAGTAGACCCCCACTGTAATGTCACCTGTCCCTGCTCTCCCTTAAATCCTGACCCATAAGTTCTCAGTTGGCTCCCCATCCATCCCCAGGTGGAGCTCCACGCACTCCAGCTGATCACTGGTACAGAGGATCACACCTACAGGCATGTGCACACCTCTAACTCCTCTTGTTTGTGCCCTATACTATATGCATTTGCACAGAGGCATTTAAGTTAAGCCCCTGATGAAGCTAATTTACTGGTTGGTGTGGCTGGAATTCCTTTGTGCTACACTCCAGGTGCTCTATTGCTGACCTGTGATCCTTCTCCAGTCTCTGGGCATCTACTGCTGTACTGACATCAAACTGGTAGTAGGGTGGGTGGATTGAGGTTCCACTTCCCCAGCAACTTTAGCTTAGATCTAAACCTCTCCTGGAACAACCTGAGGATGTTTCCTCTCATCCTATCACCAGCTGTTTGGGAGAAGAAACCAACACCCGCCTCTCTACAACCTCCTTTCAAGTAGTTATAGAGAGCAATAAGGTCTCCTCTGAGTATCTTTTCCTCCAGGCTAAACAACCCCACTTCCCTAATTCGCTCCTTCTAAGACTTTTTCTCCGGACCTTTCACCAATTCCCTTAGTCTTCTTTGGACACACTCCAGCACCTCAGTGTCTTTCTTGTAGTGAGGGGTCCAAAACTGACCACACTACTTGAGGTGTGGCCTCACCACTGCCAAGCACAAAGGAATGATAGATGTATTCTTGAAAAAGTATTTTAGTTCTATTCTGTTCTCTACTGAGGAAAGGGAATACCTTTCCACTTTCACATAAAAATCAGAGAAGGTGGGGGGTTTTGCCCTCACATATATTTTAGTTTTGATTGTAAAACATGCATCATCTAAGAAATAGATGGATCTGACACTATTCATTTATTCCAATACTCCATTACACAGCCAATTAGTATGAAGGAATGATAAAATTTACAAAAATTATGGTTTAATGTCTAGCCTTGGGTCTTTGTCTATATTTAAGCATTTGACCAATATCTTGGAGAAAGAGACCAATTTAATTTAGTTATCTTGCAGCAAGTCTGATCTTGAATACTTAAAATACTAACTAGCAATTTGTTTAGTGAGTTTGTTACCAGCTTTAGTAACTTGCAATTTATTGACCTTTCTTTTTGATATCAGAACTATGCATTCTCAGCTCAGTCTTGAGGTGCTGACATTTAGTTTTACACAGGGGAGATGACGATTGTTTTAGGATCTCAGTAAAAAAGACACTGACACTCAATGTTGGTTAACTGGTTTACTGAGTAAAGAATGGAAAGTACAGGGATGTTAGTAATATTATGTCCCTTCTAGTGCTGGGAATCCTGGCTGTTGTAACATCACATGAGCCCCGCCTTGTAGATTACAGTGTTCCTTCTGTGGTGAGGTTCTCTGACCTCAATGTTCTTCACATCCTTAAAGCATTCTGACAAGTGAACAAAGCTATCAACCTTTTACCTGTGCAATAATAAACTTTCTAGATGGCATACCAAGGTTCACTGAGAATGATATGCTCTTACACAGCTCCATAGGAACAACTCTTCTAAGAAGTAGGTATAGGTGGTATCATTAAAGGCAGCACATGCTCATGTCATAGTATGCGCACCGCTTATCTAGCAGTTACTCATGCTAACATATGGGTCTCTGTAACTAAGGCCTACAATTAAACTCTTCTGTTTGAAATCACTACCTGCTACTGCAATATCTTCTGCAGTGGCCCACTATACACCTGTACAGAGGAAAATGTTTACTTAGAGAAAAGCCTTCTTCAATGACACATAGTAGAACCTTTTGCCTGGCTTAGCTTTTCTCCGATTCTTTCCTCTCCTTGATCATTTTTAATAAATGTCTTTTACTACTATCTTTGAAAACTCGAAATCGTTGTCTGGAGCATCCCGTGGTCTAAGAGATTATCTGAAATGCTCTTAGCTTAAGACCACTTTTATCTCTGACCTGCGGCAAAGGAAACACTTTCTCTGTGGGAGTTTAAGTTCATCATTTGCTCAGCTTTCCTTTGCCTTATAAATGACAGGTGCCAACATGGCTATGTAACACGTACTACAGCTGTTTTCACGTAACTCATAGCTTTTTTGAATTTACATAATTTTATGTCCATTTTCTCCTTTCTGCTATTCCAGAATACCCATATTTTTTCCTGTGATTTGATCCATTGATAGATTTTCAACAATGAATTTGTTCATCCAGTCACACCTTCAGTTAATTTTCTCTGGAAAATGTTCACTGTCATAGATCTAGTAAGTACTATTTGTAATGAGAACTTTTGAGTAATGGGAGAGCTAGAGAAGACATAAAAAAATAGGTTTTCTTTTTCTGCAGTTTGGAAAGAGTGAGGTAGAACCCAGATATTTTGTTTCTGTAAGGGAGTATGGGATACCTAGAGTGCCCTAACTTAATGTCTTTGTTTATAGATATTTGTTTTCTTCTGTGACCAAACCTGTCATATGAGACCTTCTGACATGGAGGTCCTCCTTCAAAGTCAGCATTTAAATTAAAATATTCATAATTACTTCTTGTTGAACTGCAGAGGAATTTCAGTAAAATAATTCATTTGACATAATGGAGACACTCCCTTGACATCTTATGACAGATACTGCAAGAAATCCTGAATATATAGCTGCCTTTACCCATGTCTTTTTTATGGTAAGATCACAGCGTACATCCTCTCTTGTATCTATTCTCTGTCATCCCCAAACACTAGCCACCACTGAATTGTCAGCATTTTCCACCCTCTCATCTGTGCACGCAAGGACGCTCCTTGTGTGATCACTTGAAGACAGATTCAGTCACAGAAAGAATTTAATCCATATTTATTGGCAAATCTGACTAAATTTACCTAAAACAGAGTAGAAACAGAATATAAAAGTAACCTAGCCAGTGGTTCAAAGGAAACTGGTTGCTCTACTTCAGAATCTCAAGTAAAGATATCAAGTAATGATTATGTCTCTGCATGGTACTTTATTGAGGTTAATAACATCTTCTAATTCCACTTCTAAAATGCAGATTGTTTCTCATCTCCTGTGCATCAAAACTACAGAAGCTGGAACAAGGCCTCTGTTAGCCCTAAAGGGCTACAATTGTATCGATGCTTACTGGGGTATCTATTTTGCTGGTAGGTGTCTGACTTTTTGAAGGCATTATCAATGACATTTTGATGGGAACTGAGCAGTAGAAATCCAGGTTTAAATGATGACAATAGCTCCTCAAGACCCTGAAAGCTGTAAAAATAAGAAGTCCTACACCCTACTATAAAGTAGGCAGCTCATTCAGTTACATCACTTTCAAAAGGTGTTTCATAGAGCAACTTCAAAGATATATTCTTCTGTTGTTCCAGACCAAAGATGCAGGGAGGAATGGAAAGAAGAATTCCTGCTTGGTAACCTGTATTAGTAGCTATCATCTTCTTTAGCTGCCTATTAGATAATACTCTCCTACATAACAGTTCACTCTTATTGTGTCACTAGGCTGCAATGTGTTGAATACTTGACTTGATTTTCACATTTTGATGATAACAGAAGCAAATTAATCTAGTCTGACTTAATTGGAAATTCATACACGTTCCCAGCAAAGCTGTCAAACAGGTAGTATAGATGAAGCTGATTAAGGATTTTCTGCCTGTAAAATGAAAAGGGGGGAAAAAAGATGATAATTCTAGTAGGTTACATAATGTTATGAAATAATAAAAAATGAACTGTCATTGCCTCAGTCTTGTTATATTTTAATTCACAGTTGAAATGAGCCCAGACTGTCTCATTTATACCAATCAACCTCCTCCATTTCTGAGCTACGTGGTTCAGGAAAACAAGACCCAAGTCTAATGATAGATGAAAGGAAGTATGTAAACAAAAAGTAAGCAAACTGATCATTTAAGTTACCCTCCAGATATGTGGAGCAAGTATTGTCAAGCTTTTATCCTCAGAGAACTATTTAGCATGTAGGATAGCAGGCTGAGAGCTAATTAAAAAAATTACCTCCATCCAGTGTGTGACAGGATACCACACTTAGAGAAGCTTCTTCAAAGGTTTCTTAAGCCTCTGACGGCCAATAGAATGTGCTTTTGTTAACTTATTAGCGACCCCTTCTGTGTTGTATAGTGGCATCCTGATTTTCTTCTCTGACTTAAATGTATCATTTACTGTTGACAGTGAAAGACAATAAACAGGTCTTAGTAGTGTTTAGGAAAGTAAATGGCCAGGTAGGACCAAATATCCATTTATTTTAGTGTTCAGGAGTAGCCATTACCACATGCTCAGGAAGAAGTCATAAAAGGGCAAGAATAAAAACCAATTCAGGCTAATGCTAGAAATAAACTTTCCTACTATTTTTAGTTCAGGAACTTCCTGGAATAGGAATGACAAGCCTGGGAGGGGGTCGACAATCACAGTTCTTGTGGCTTTCAGTTGTTTTCCTTCTACATTGCACAGGACGGGTATCTGATTATATCAGTGAGAGATGATAAGAATATCACTGTCATTCAACACTTGAAAAATACGCTTTTTTGTCATGCTATGTTCCAGAGCCTGCTCATTGTGTGAAATAACTGAAATGAAAGACAGAGAGATAATATAATGGAATAAAATATGGTTTTGCAATGAAATTAAGAGATGAACAAAAAATTCTGAATTTTTACAGGTGGAAAGTGTTTTTAGTTGGAGTCCACCTCAAAACTGTTCTAAAACATAATGAAAAAACATCACAACTAAAACATTAAACTTTCAGCAGTCTCCTAACTTTCATACTTTCAAGGGTGCAGTAAGATATGAACAAAGACATTGTACCATTAAGCAATAAAAAGTATTTTGAATTTGTCAGATTGAGATATCAATATTAAAAAAAAAATTCAAACACAATTATTTCTCTCAAATACGAAATAAATTCAATTTATTATTTTTCTGGCAAACACTGTTTTCAGTAACTCAAATAACTATTACCAAACCTATGTATAAATCCATTAGCCTTTGTATCTGCCTTTGCAAGGAATAATCAATGACCATTTGAATATGTTTTCTAACAGAAAAGGAAATCAAGCATTTATCAATAAACTAAGTTTTATGTTGTGTTGGGAATGATTTGAAATTATTAATACCTTTTTAATATAAACTATTCTTGTTATCTTTAACATAAGAAAAGCATGAAAACAATAAGGCAAAAATCTATTAGGATCTCATAGCTATTCAAAGGGACAAGGACCTAGACATTCTGTACCTAATAAAATAAGATTTGTCCCACGCCTTCCCCTGCCACCAGTAAGTGCTGGAGAAAACAGCCAAGGGGATATTTAATATGCCTTTCTAAACCTTAACTAAGTGCATGTATAAATAAATGGAAAAGACTCAGATCAGAAATTTCATACAATGCTGCTCAAACTTTTGTTAAAGAAGGTGGTGAGTAGCCAGCAGTTAACCAAATTTAATTTAATTTTAACTTCATTATTGATATTTCTGATTAAATCATTTTTGCACATCTAACCTGATGGAAACTTCACAGGGAGGAAATAAGCAAGATGATCAAGTGTTGTAAAGCTTTGTTGCCTTTATTGGTGACATTTCTCCATAATTACAGAATAGAATTCAAAAAACAGGGGCCCCCGTACTGAACAGTTAACCGTAACTTTTTATTAGGTAACCAGTAACAACTAGGGGGAGAGGGAGGTGCTGCTTCAAACTAATGCACAGATTAAAGAAGCACTTAGTTGAGTTTGTTGTATCATTCTCTGTCATAGATGTTAAAATAATTGCATATTATATGAGTGCAAAACATTTTTTAATTGTTTGGTATTTTATTTGGACCATCATGTACGGCTTTAATACACTAAGATCTGGAAATATATACGTATTGCTAATTGTCCTTTCACTGAAGTGATTATAAATTGAAATCAAAACACTTTTTACACATGATATTATTTTATTTGAAGTTATCTATCTGGAACAAGCATTTCAAATGACGTATTTTCTAAATTTTTAATTTTTCTTTTTTTTTTTTTCCTCTTTTTCTCTTTTCTGTGTTTATTTTCTCAGTTTCTTTACTTCCCCTGGGACAATAAAATGGACCTCTAGGTGTGGGTTTCTTTTCTAATTAGCACAGAAAACATAAGGAAAATTCCGCTGGAGTAGTCAAAGACAAAGCAGAATAAAGAACTTATAAGAAAGTTACATTTAACATCAGATTGAATCATTAATAGTTTTCAATAATTTTGTTTTTTTCAACATGAATCTAAGGCATCTAAGGATGCTTTTATTGCTCTGTGCTACATAGATGTTTGCAGAAGCTAAACAAAACTATTTAATTCCTTCTAATCTTTTCATTGCTGGAAGCACTAAACTGGCTCAACAAAACCATTTATTTGCTATCTTTTTCATGTTAGAACCCAGTATTGATGCTTTTAATGCAATTTTTAAAAATAAATATACTATCTAAATTTATTGTTGGTTAATGAACCTTTCATCCAGACAACTGTTTATGCCTGTGGTTCTCCTATAGCTCAGTAAGAAGGACTAGAAGATTAACCAGAATCTCACCCCATATAATTAATAGGTGTCTGCAACAACAGGGGTGAATTTTTCTTGGAAGGTGTCTTTCTGTCACTGTTGGCTTCAGAGGGAGCCTAGATGACTAGGTTAGCCTTGAAGCCTCAGGCAGTCACTGTTTTAATAGTTTGGAAAGGGATAATCTTTATATTAATCATATCTATGCATATAAAAAGAAAATGACAGCAGAGGGCATTTTCACTTAGTCATGCAAATCAGATGAAAGATCCTTGGAAGGGGCAGCAAGACATCCTCTAGTCCACCTGCCTGCTCCAACTTCTGCACAATAGCATGTCCTGCAATAATGTGTCACATACTCCAGTGCAGTTACTGACTGTATGGATATTCACCCTTGCTTTAGGTGTCATGAGTCCAGTGTCAGCTGGAACTCTGGCCAGACCTTATAATAACCTCTGTGCCTGGGCTTTGGCCAAGAATCTGTAGAACATTTCAACAGGCGTCTCTCTCCATCTGGTGTGTTAATTAACCTTTGTTCTATGACGGGCTGCTTTTACTGCTGACTGTTATCATAAGCCTAAGGAGAATAAAAATGCTAGTGGTGAAGAGAGGCCAGGGACTGCCAAAGATGTGTTTCGGTTCCATAAAAACATGAGGAAGAACTCTCACAATAAAAGCTCTGACTGTATGGTTTTATCACCACAATCTGTCACTGCTCCTGGTATAAGATAACGTTTAGCTTTTGCAAAAAACAGAACAACAAATTGAAAAGAAAAATCCGTTTCATTTCCATCTGAAAGTAATTGTATTTTGTCACAAAACAAGCTTGAATGAACTCGAAATCCATCAGATTCTCACAGGAGCAGTTGATATTCCTGAAAAGCGAACATAGAAAGGCGAAGATGTTCCAACATTTAATTCCCTCTTTAATTTTTCAGAGTGTTTGCAAATACTTTTCTATGCATACAGGCAAGTTAAATAAGGACACATCACATCAGTGGCTTGCCTGTGTTATTTGATACAGTTATATAATATTGTACAATATGAGTATATTGAAAAAATAATAAAGTATAATAACAACAGTATTTAATTTCTTCATTTGTTATTTGAAAGGGAGAATAACTAGCATGTTTAGTTACAGGTATAGAAAATAATGAATGATGTGTTGCAAACTACTATAAGAATATGACCAAATACAAGAAAATATTATAAAAGAGGTGGTTTACATATACAAGGGAATGTGACAGGAAACAGACTAATAGGTTTGGAAGAAAGAAGAAATTCTGGTGCTATCTTTTGTGTTTTAACACTAAAAATCTTAGGAAAAAACATTATTTTTGATTAAAATATTTTGTGAAACACAGTGCCATACCTACACACGGTGCCATATCCAGGCTGAAAAGAGCTGAAAATAAACATTTGTCATGGTAGTCAGAACACCTAACTTTGAGTGACTGACTAAATTCTAGATTAAGAAGTTAATCACATGTGCTGCATATAGCAAAGAAACATAGTACTGCAGAGGAAAAATTTAACTTAGTTCAGTATTGCCATCTGTCACAGTCTCTCTCTCTTTCTATTGACTGTAATGAGAACATAAAGATTACACTTCTAATTTTAGCACTTCGGTAATTAAAATTATGGAGAAGAGAAGAAATCCTTCAGGTTCAAAGTTGTCTCCAAAACAGCATTGAAAGGCTCTTCTTTTCTTTCTTCTGAGGAACAGAGATTGTTTCTTGTGATTTATTCTCATTAATACAAATAATAATGGCATCTTCACTTGACTCCATTCAAAAAGAGAAATGCAGAATAAAACAAGCACAAATTTTATAATACCAGTGCAGACATTCATGGTTGTAGTGACATATGGAAGCAGACTATTCCAGGAAGAAGGCCGCCTGAATCTTCAGAGAAAAGAAAAGTTAAAATATTCTTATGAACGACACATTAGACTATAGCAGGGGCTGAATATTAAGTGAATTAATACTGAAGTCTCAAAGACATATGTATCTTTGCTGAGGTCCCTCAAAAAAAAGGATCAGAGATACATAAATATAAAGAAAACATATTTTTTGTAAATATGATAAACTCTTTAAAGTTTGGAGTGAGAGGAAATAAATACTAGATTGTACTTAAGTGGTAGAAAGAATTTCTAAATACTAAGATGAAGACATATTGTGAATTAAAGTCCTTTACTATCCAGATATGAACTAAAAGGACCTCAAACATTGTATATGATATTAATGGATATGCAGTTGCATAAGCATGTCATGGAGCCAAGGAAACAAGGGAGAATGGAGCATGTGCAAGGAGATTCCATACTAGATTTCTACTCAAGAATATTTATTATTCTCTTCTGGTTGTTTCTTGTCTGCAAAATGTCAAAAAATATTTTTTACTGTACTCATCAGTGTAAGTAAAAAGTAGTATATGACAGTGAAGTGTTTTTTAAATCTAATTTCCTTTTAACTCTGAAGGGATTGGTACTTATAAAAAAAAATAACTCAGACATGGACTTATAAAATTACATTTAATGTACGGCTCCTTAATGTTACTGAAGATCAAGTAGCTTCCTTAAATTTAAACAAATTAAACATTAAATTAGATCTTATACTAGAAACTTAAGTCAGTGATCTCTTTTCTGAAACACTGAGTATCTAATAGCTTCTTAGAGGTCAGCTGAAGCTTCTCAGTTTCCAGCAAACTCTTGAGCTGGTTTCTGTCTCACTATTTGTTATCATTTGCAAGGAAAAAGCTAGTATTATTCCAATTATTTGTCTCTCCGTACAGAACCTAGAGTGAATTATTGCTAAGAAAAAAACCCCAACAAATACCACCAACAACATATGTGCTCTGATTGAAAAAAAGAATTTCCCCCTCCTTTTTTTCCCCCATTCAGTTCCTTCCATTGTCCTTCAAATTTGAGAGAACTGTTTAACTTAGCTGAGCACAGACAAAAGTTTACCTACCACTGAATCTGGCAACTGCCTTCTCTGGCTTGGGTTAAAATCTTCATTTTTCTCCACTGAGGTCTCACAGGCACTTCAAGACCAATGAGCTATTTCATTTCTGCAATAGATAAAATCTTGTGTAGCTGGTACTGAGCTCCTTAAGCTTGAATCAACACAAATTTCATGAATGAGCTTCAGTTTTCATATCCATGGAGAAACTTTGGCTTGGGGATGGATGTACAGAAAGCTGGTGGAAGAGATTCTCCTAAGGTAAATTATTCTGATTTGCACAGAATAAAGCAATGAACTCTGGTATCTCAAAACTACTCAACAGTTCTCCATAAATGTTAAAATAATAGCTTTCTCTGTCATTGTTGAAAATTGTGTATATTTTTTTTTGTATCTGACTCTTTTTTTGTCTTTTTGATTCATAAAAATACCAGTTGAAATATATAACGTTCACGAGAAATTGTATAAACAGACATGCTTTATGTCATACCCTAAGAACCAATAGGGTTAATGTTTATCAGGCTCTGAGACAGCATATTCCAGAGATGAGTGCCTTTCAACGCAAGTGACCTCCATAAAATATTCTGGTTTTGATGAGTGTCCTTCTTGTTCTGCACATATACAGTCATTTACTTTTGTACAGGGATAACAGTCTTCCTTTTGAGGTAATTTTAAAGCATTTTATGCATTTGGTTGACAGAAGAATATTTCACTAGGTGTCAAAGAATTGGTGAATTAAATTAGAAACTGTTAAACATTTCCATTAGTCTCTATCGTTGTGGCAAAAGGTCTTACTTTTCTAGACTTTGCACTTGAAGCTAGGAAATATGATATTTCATATCTAGAATTCACTGTGTGAATTTGCCTTAACACTCTGCAAACTTTCATAAACAAACCAAGACTAACAGAGTGAGAAACAGCCAGGTGTTTTTTTTTATTGCATTTTCTGTCTTATGGAAGAAATAACTCCAGTCTTCCTCTTTTTAATCTGAACTATTCATTTGTTCTCAGAACATGTCATCCCAACATTATTGAGTTTTCCACAGCTTGTATTAAAGATCAAAGAAGCTGATCAGAATATACCATTAGAGCGGCAACAGAATGACCTATTTATTTACTGAATAAAGTTTTCCTTCAGAGAAATCTGCAGCTCATCTGGGGATTAGTGACATAAACAAAAATTAAATGAAGGTAAACACCAAATTTTATAAAATGCATATGGAACTCTTGTATTAGGTGGTATGGGAAGGTAGGATAGGAGATGTGCTAACAGCTGTGTGTTGGTTAATTTTTCCACCAATTCTTTTGATTCACTAAAACATTGTATGAGTTATTGGTTTCATCTAGTTTAGCTGTCTAATTGAGGTTTTTCTGCCTTTAGTGGACAAGTCCCTTGGGTCAGGGTTTTGCAGTCTCTCTGCATATCTTTCTGCAGTGCTTAGAGAATGGAGCTTGAACAATTCAGAGCCTTCAAACAGTGAGGAACATCTCAGCAGAATACACAGCTCTCATTTCCTCCCTCTTTTCATGGATTTCAGAGAGGAGAATAGCCCTATCCTGCCAAACAGAGAGGGAGGGAGATGATATGGACTAAAGAAAGAAGAGGACTGGCTGAATTTGGCACTTCCACTCTCCCTCAGGGAACAGAAAAGTCGAGAGCTGTGTAGCTTCCTGGTAGGTCCATCTAAGCAGTGGTTGCCCTCCTGTGAAGCAGTTTTCTCCCTGAATACTGAGTAGCTGTTATGGTTGAGCCCCAGACCACAAATAAGCACCTTGCAGCTGCTCTCTCATTCCCCCCATGGAGAGATGGGGGAGAGAAGCTGGAGAGTATAAGTGAGGGAAAAACTCATGGGTTGAGATAAAGGCAGTTAAATAGGTAGAGCAAAAGGCATGCATGCAAGTGTAGCAAAACAAGAAATTCATTCACCACTTCCCATCATCAGGTAGGTGTTCAGCCATCCTCAGAAAATCAGGGCTCCATCAGGTATAACGGTTACTTGGGAAGATAAACACCATAGCTGTGAATAGTACCCCTGTCCATCTTCTTCCCCCAACTTAATATGCTGAGCATGACATCACATGGCATGGAATATCCCTGCGATCAGTTGGTGTCAGCTGTCCTGGCTGTGTCACCTCACAATTCCCTGTAGTCTCCCCAGCTTGCTTGCTCTGGGGGGGTAGTGTGAAACCTTGACTCTGGGCGAGTACGGCTCAGCAATAACTGAAGCATCCCTGTGTTATCAACACTGTTTTCAGCACAAATCCAAGAGATAGTTCCATACTACAAAGAAAATAAACTCTCTCCTAGCCAAAACTAGCACAGTAGTGAACCTGGTATTTCACATCTGTTTTAGCCTAGTACACAGTTAAGCATGAATGCTCTAAGCAAGCCTATTCATTACTTAGTAGACCTATAAAAAGTAAAAATAATCACATGTCATATCACATTATCCTGACACTTCATAGGTAGCAGGCTTGCAATATAATTTTTTTTTTAAATTTCTGTTGAAAAAATATTAATACAAAGATCTTTGATACTTTCTCCCCAGTTATTGGAATGCAATATATAAATTTCATAGCTTTGTTGCTTTTAGATTGTTTCAAGCTTTTGTCTGATCTTAGAAAAGAAAGGATAGAAAGTCTTTCCTGAGTTATATAACTTTCTCTTCTAGAGCTTGGAAATTATAGGAAGAGCTCTGTTTGTGATTTTTAAAATAACTGTGAATAGGAGAAAAAGGAGGAAACAACATTAAGGCAATGGACATGTCTCCTTTTGCAAATTACATTACGAAAAAGAGTTGGACACCAGGGAGCTTGTAGAAAGGATTTGCTTCGTCAAGTTGGTTTTCGCAGTTTCCTTGCAGTTGTGACTATTATCTTATTTATAAAGTAAGTGCCCAGTAGTTCTAAATTCTGAAATAGGCTTTTCATTTAATAGGATAATTAACAATTAATGAAATAAGTTACAATGTACAGCAAGGGCAGTATATCCTCACTACATTTCAAGATAATATATTTTAAATTTTATTATGATTACTGTTTCTATTACTCATAAAAAAATCTTTTTTTCTGTGGTTACATAATCTGTCTCATATAATAAATTAAATTGACCTAAACTCTATGCTCTCTTTCAGCATATTAATTTTCAGATCTGGCTACCAGGAATATTTTCTTTTCATAGAAAATACATAAATTGATGGAGTATAAAAACAAAACAAATCAAAACAAAACAAAAAAAAAAGGGGGGGAAGGGTTTAGAAAGAATTAAGTTTAATCATAGAAATCTTTTCTTAACTCCCTCTTGGATATATGAGGTTTGTTGCACAATATATCAATTTGCTATAAGCAATCATAATGAAAGAACAATTGTTTTTGACAAATGAATCCAACTCATGCATATTCTTTTATTTTTTTTAGACATTATCAAAATTGTCATCCACAGGTCAAGGTGTAATTAGGAACATATGAAGTAAAATTTTAATTTGAATTTGTATTGGCATTGTGGGGAAAAAATAAAATGAAAGAGTAGCTAACTTTTGAATTAACACTTCTATAGGTAACTTAAGGACTTGTTTCATTTATACATAATTTATCTATATTTTAGGTAGCAATATAGTACTAAAATACTCATTATTATTTTCAATACATCCTTAACATTTTCAACTGTGAATATTAAATTTGAATAAAAATTATACCCAGAATAAGTACTATGAATTTTATACTATGACATGTCATATACTTTGTACTATTAATCTTGAATGTTTTAAAACTGTAGCATGTAACCTTGTAAAATTGTTACTGTAGAGGAATCAAAGTCTTATTTCTTTTGTTTTGACTTGAATTTCATCCCTGTCCTTGGGGCTTTACAGATAAAAACAGGCATTGGACATTTATATGGACAGACCTACACAAAGTTAGATTTTGTAAAAATAAAACAAACATTAGGTACATATAAAACCTACTTATAGATATATATTAGCCTATGTCATGCATATTTGTCATACCTCAGAATTACATAAAATACAAAATTGCTCAGTTCCACATTTTATCAATGAAAAATCTTTTGTTCTATATATGTATATCTTATATTCAAAGATAACAGACATCACCGTGAGTAAATAATGACAGTCTTTATTAGTTCTATTTGTACACATACACATATACACATCATACCTACATAGGCCTGCTGAAATCACACTGAACACAAACTGCCCCCAAAATTGAGAATTTCATTGTGTTTGCAGCCTTATTCACTGTACTTCAGTTTTCTGCTGAATATGAGCCTGACTTAAGAAAATGCTAAGTACCACTCAAGTGGGTATGCTGCTTACAGAATTTTAATTGTGCACTTGTTTAAACCTGCTGCTGCTTTGCTCATAAGTGAATGTGTTTGTGCACAGTTAATCAGAAAGATAAGGGCTTTTTCGTGTTACATTCTTTTCCAAAGGAATTCAATTTCTTTGCAGTTAAATTTTACAAGGCACTTTAGAGAGAGACGGGGTTCTTTAGTCTGGAGAAGAGAAGGCTGAGGGGAGACCTCATTAATGCTTATAAGTATCTGAAGGGTGGGTTGAAGGAGGATGGAGCGGGACTCTTTTCAGCAGTTCCCTGTGACAGGATGAGGGACAATGGGCACAAGCTGGAACACTGCATTCGCATGTGAGGAAAAACTTCTTTATGGTGAGAGTGTCAGAGCCTTGGAACAGGCTGCCCAGGGAGGGTGTTGAGTTCCCTTCTCTGGAGACCTTCAAGACCCACCTGGATGCAGTCCTGAGTAATGTGCTGTAGGCAATCCTGCTTTAGATGATCTCTAGAGGTCCCTTCCAATTCTGACAATTCCACAATTCTGTGATTCCGTGATTGTAAGAATATCAGTCCCATGTCCAAACCTTACCTAACTGAAGATATAGATAGAATATAAACTCTGACGTTAAACTGACAAGACGTAAACTGTTAAAGAAATTACTGAAATCAAGAGCCAGGGCATAGCAGTAATCTCTTGATATTCAGTACCAGAGAGTTTTAAAAACATTTTTTCTCTACCCAGTTAAAAACTAACTAAAATTATGTTTCTTTTCCAAATCACAGAATATTAGCCAAATTGCAAGTTTTAATTTTCCAATTTCTTATACCTATTAGAAACAAAATCCTTATAAAACTTAACCTCATGTCAGATACTAAACTTAAAAAGTATTAAGGAGATTTGAATAAATCCATATTATACCCAAACTTAGTTCACATATCAGAGATAATATCTTCTTATATTCCTCTCCCAGAAGAGACCTTCAATTAAAACTTCTCCTGGCACTAAACCAGAATACTGATAGTTATTGAAACAATAGAAGCAGACGTAACATTTTGGTGGGGGGGGTGGGGGGTGGGGAAGAAAAGGCACAAAAGTTTTATGTCATTCTCCAATTTGATTTTATGTTAATTTTGTTTTTAATTTCCACCAAAGATACCAGGTAACATTGATGAACTTTTATTTTTGGGTGGTTTTTTTTGGTTTTTTTTTGTTCTTAAAGGAGTTCAGGAAAAGAAATGTCACAGGAGTTTAATTAAATTAAGTCAATAGGAAATATTTTTCTTATATAGTCTTTTCTTTTTATTTTTTCTAATCAATGTTGATAACCGAATGTTGAACTTATTACTGCAATTTGATTAAGCTGGTATAATATATCAGTGGAAATTTTCACCCATTGAGCTTTTTCTTGACTTGCTATGACATCACAAAAACCACCTTAGTGTGTAATTTGGTGATACAGTTGTGTAACCTCAATGTTAGCTACTACAGAGGAGGACAGCCCTCTGTCCACTCTTCATGTTGGCTGCACATTTCCCCCTCTCCCTTGTATTTTGAACAAGAACAAAAACTTTCCTGAACAGCTGGTGAACTGTTTCGGAGAGTTAAATGGCATAAAGGTGATGCTTATTTTTTGGCCATAGTAATTTTAGCTCCCTGAATGAACTCACTCATGGGAGAAAAAATAGGGAATAGGAGAGGGGATGACAGAAGCTGCCTTTTTTGGCAGTAGAAAAAATGGTTGGAAGGCACTGTTGATGATCTTCTAGCCCAAACCCCTGCTCACAGCAATGGGTTGGGAGTAACTAGTTAGAAAATTGCCTTAGCTGTAACATTAGTCAACTTTTTCTTCATTAAAACAGTGCAAAGTGGTTGTATTGGTATTTGAGAAACTCGCCTGGATGACATGGTCCATCATTAAATTACAAGGCTGTGAGTCCTGCTTATGTAGCAGTTCTATATCAGACAAAGTCTTGCTGCAACTGTATAGATACAACTATACATTGTGCTTCTCTATCCATACAGGCAATAAGCATGGATACTGAGAAGGAGAGGGGACTATTTTGAAGAAGGAGCTAACCAACCTAAAAAGGAGTCCTAACATGGAGTTACATCCCATCCATTTATCCGTTTTCCCCATTCAGCCCTAATGTTTTTCCTTTTCTTGATGCAGCTTTTGTAGGTGTGGGCAGGGGATGCCTCTGGTTAGCTTATCTTCTTGCTTCAGGGTATTTGTCTGACAGCTGTGTAATGGGAGAAAAAAAAAACGTAGCCATTATACCATCCTGCTGAAAGTGGTTATCATATATCTACAATTCTTTTAAAGGAAAGTTTCTTTTTTCAAGCCTCAGAAGAAGCTGTGAAAGCTTAGTTCATACATGAGTCTTCCTTGCGATTTATATCTGAGATAACTTTGGTGTTAATCACTGTACCTTCTACGTTTATACAGGCAGCCTATACACTAAGGATTATTCTGTCTTCCTCCCTCAAGGAACATACAGATATATTGAAATAAATTGTATTAAAATATTTTGTAACAGATGGAATATATGGAAATAGTTTCTAGTGATAATTAATCTTTTTGCTATTGTACTGGTACAGTATATGGCCTCTGTGATTATGCATAATATATCTTTAGGGCATAGATCATTGCTTCATTTTATTTATGTTCCTCTCAGCCTGACTGAATATTACAAGCACTCTTTCTTGCTAATTAACTCCAGTGATCCCTTTAAGTCCTGATTAAGTTCTATTATTAAATTATTAAGACCTTTCCCTAGTGTCCTAGGTTTTTTCCCTCTAATTTTAGATGACTTTTTGAAGCAATAAATATTCTTATGAAATAATTTTTTGCTTTTTTTCCAATGCACATATTTCAAGACTGTCAGACTGGCAAAGTATTAGAATCAGAGCTTAGAAAGTAGCAGATTTCACCTGGAATGACTTTGAAAGATATATATGGTGATACTTTCTTATTCTAAATTATCTAACATTATCCAATGGATTGTAGCAAAGTACACAAAGAAGCCAAAAAACCCCAAACCAACCAATAAGTCACAAAGATACCCTGGACTTTCTTCCAGACCCTTGGAACACTTCAAGCTGTAAAATTGTTTGCTGGAAAAGAAACAATTTTTTGAAGGAGAGGTGCATATGACACCACTTTATTTTAGTTTTCATACTTCAAAGAGAGATTAGGGGGAGGAGCAAAGGACGGTAAGAGAGTCAACTAAATTTTAGACTAACAGCATAACTCCTTGTATATAACAAGACTCCTATGAACAGTTCCTTTAGATTTTTGAGGGTTGCTTTTTCTTAATAATTATTTGGGCTTCCCATAATATCTTTATTATACTGAATAATCTTCCTTAAAACACCAACTGAAATCAGTATGTTAGCTTTGCATCCATATCAAAACTCAGTAAATTCCTTCAAGAACTGATGCTTTTCTGGTTCTTCTGCTATAAAATTCTGGCTTCAGCTCCACTAAATGACCTGCTGTAAACTTCGGGCTTTGAAGCTCAAGTTTACCTTTGTGAAGTGAGAACAAAAAGAACCACATGTACACACTTTGAACAGTAATAGGATGTGACAGCACAACATGATTCAATCATGTAAGGAGATGATAGTTATATAGAAGGATCAGTCTGTATTTTCTCATCTTACCAAATGGCTGTTTCTTTTAGCAGTTCTTTTATTGAAAGAGATTATCTCTTTTGCCCTGCGCAAAACAGACGGAAAGTTAGGGGTAATAAGCAAATTCTGCTCTCTTGGAGTAGTTGGAGTAACTGGGACTTAGAAAAGGTGTAAGTTCTACTGTAAGGAATAACTTTCTAATTATATAAATCATAAAATATATCACATTACAACACCTAAATATGTATTTATGTCTGTCTCCTGCTTCTCTCTGGCTTTTTTCCAATTTTGATTTTATTTTTCATTATTAGCTTTGGCTTTGGTCTAACAGTCATGCAATACATTTACTCAGGCTGAACAGTCATGTGTTATATTTAATAATTCACACTGAGAATTCAAGTGACTGAGGCTATAAAAGCTGAAATACACCTGAAGTAATGACAGGAAACATTTTCTTCTCTCCGTAATGGCTCTGCAGTTGACACTATAGTGGTACTTTCCTGCTGGTCCACACCACTAGGGGGTAAAGCCTCTTGGTATTTAGCAGGGAATTGTGGATATGGGAATCAAATTTTCGTTTGGGTACCCTTATCTGCTTCAGGAAGGAAGGTTAAAACAGGTAACGGTTTGTTCAGTATCTTTTCATTATTAGCCCTCCCAGTCCAGGAAAATTCATAATGTCATTAGCAGCCCACACATTTTTTTATGGTATAGTCATGAACGAGTGTTTGAACAAGGATTGAAACACAAGCTGAAGAATGAGTAAAGATATATTGAAAAAAGTTATGCATCTTGACATCCCAGCTCCAGAGATCACACTGAAGATCAAAATGTCATAACAAGCTTAATTTACATGAGATCATTTCTTTTCCTAGATACTGATGAAAAGGGAGTACTTTCCTGTAAACATGTTGAGCTGATAGAAAAACTGATAGAAAGCAACTTTCATTTGCAGAATCACCAAGTTTTATGGGAATGTCTTGCAAAGTGCTTTGCAGTGATTGAAAAATTTTACTCATAAAAACCCCTCATGACACTTATTACAAAATAACAACAGAAACATTAGGTAAACAAATGACAGGAAATTAAAACAAGGAATGGAAACAAAGTGTATTTTGGAGAGGGTTTTGGAAAGATTGGTAACAAACAATAAATGTATGCAAGGTGCAATATTTTAACTAGTGAACAATGTATTCAACAATGTATTTGACTGCTTTACATAAAGTGTGGCTTGTGGAAAACAAATTTGCTGCAATTTTTTTACTCATAAAAACGATGAATTGAACTACTCCATTTCACGGATAGATTGTATAGGCTTCAAAAAAGTTCTAGTGGGAGTAGACTGCCTTGTAATACCATAGAATGAATGAACCTTTCTGGATCTATAATTGTTAACATCTTTCTCTCCAAATCCCTTTTTCGGCCCTTTGGGTTTAGTTTAACCGTAAATATATTTTATCCTTTGTAAAAGTTAACACTAGGGTGAACTTTCTTCCAGACCTTGAAGAACATGGATAATTGGTTTTCTCTATTTCCTTCTCCGATTATATGCTTAAAATACACTCTTTTGAAATATTGCCTTTTGTTAAAACTTCTAAACTTCTTTGTATTGCTATAGAATACAGAAATAGTTCATTACTAGCCGTTCAAAATACCCTCACAGTTAAATCTGCTTAAAAACAAACAAAGAAAACAAAAATTTGTATTTAAAGATAAAAATAAATAAAGTTGGTGATATTTTTCGTTTGGAATAGTCTGAGATGTACTTATGTGTCCATCTAACCTCTACTGAAAACAGAAGAATATACTTTTCAGTAGAAGCAGTTATTTTCGGCTGGCTTTGGTTGAGAGAAATATGAGAGACCACACATGTGAGAACATACTGCACTTTGTTGGCCGACTGTGCTTTAAAACAGAATTTCTTCCAACAGGTGTCAACTAGATGATGTTTTAAAGATCCCATATTTCTGTAAGTGAGAGAAAAAATCCAGTTCTGGGCCTGGATTGAAAAATTGTGAAGTAGAAACCGAGACTTTCAAACAGAGCTTTTGAAATTGTCTCTTTTACAGAGTATTTTGTTTTGATAGATGTAAGATTTCATGCTACACTTTATTAGATCATATCATGTCCCCATATTTGTAACACATTTAATTTGGGCCTGGACTTGTGGAAGAAAATCCTATAAAGGATTGTAGTTTCAAAATTTTTTCCACAAGACTGAAGTGCTTAATATATCTCCAGCAGGAATTCTAGCTTGTGAATTATCTGAAATGTGCTTCCGAGCAGTATACTTGTCTCTGTTGATCATCAGGGGTTCCTAAGACAGATTTCTCTACTTCATATCTAAATTTTTGAGTTTCCTGTGATAACTGAGGTTTTGGCATATGCAATCATAAACCACAATGCTTTGGGGCAATTTTAGGGATCACTTAAAATGAGAAGTATTAATATACTTTCTCTATGGCACTGACCTTATCTGTTTTCAGAGAATAATAGCAGTAATACTGTATATTCTGCCGATAAGGAAAATCTGTTATGTTCCAGAGGCTTTTGTGTTATCTCTAGGATAAAACTATAAAACAAAGCAGAATTATCCCAGTTTGCCCAAACTGTGAGCAAGATGCCCTGTAGTACATAAAGGTTACCCTCAAGGCAGCATATAAATTCATTCTAAAGCATAAAATGAATCAGTTTTGCTGAATTTAGAATTAATAGAGAACATCTGTTTTCCCACAGTTGAATGGTAACACATGCTGGCTGAACATAATCATGAAGCAAAACCATGCAAGACATCTACAGACAAAACTGCAGAGATTTTTAAATTCATGCATAGAAGTAGTCTCATTGGCTGAGCACAGCTAAGTGCTCTACTGTGTCATAGTACCCCAGCCTGAGTTTTGCTTGTGGAAATGATGAAATTACATGTTTGACTTTGAGAAATATAGAATCTAATTAAGACAACTGTAAAATCATAGAATTCAGAAGCACAACAGCATTGGAGATGCTCAGGAGTCTCTTTCTATTACTCTTTACATTAACATATATTTTAGCAGCAGAGATATTCTGGCATAACATATTCAAGATTATCCAATTTGTTACAGCTATAAGAAGTTGTGGTTATACTGAAAATATCTCTTCCAGGAAACATAGCTTCCTTTTCAACAGTGCATTCCAGTAAAAAAATGCACTACTAGTACATGCAACTACTTCTTGATTTTTGAGGGAGGTTTTGGATAAAATTACGTAATTTAACTGCCATTATTGCTGTTTAATAAGCCAGAATAGTCAATACACTATAGATCTCCATAGTTCTCAGGGTAATCCTAAGAAAAGAGTTGTAGAGAATAAGGTTTTCATCGGTAGAACAATTTGGTTGAAACCTCCTTGTGAACAAAACTCTTCAGCTTTACTTCAGCCACCTGCATGACCGGTTCAAGGGTTCTGAAAATTTTCAGAAGACTAAAGAGAAATTGCTTTCAAGGTTTAACTCCTGACGAATATTACATTTGTGCTGAGGTTCAAAAAAGCACACTGTAATACACAGGTGCACAGGTTTCTTTGTGGGGAGCCCAGAATGTCTTAGAAGAGAAAGTGGAGGTTTCTCCTTGAGGAAAAGAAAGTGGGGATTTCTCCTTGAGCATGTCCAAATCCTACTGCAATGTAGGACACAATTTTAGTATGTGGAGGATACTGAATCCAGAAATGTTTGTGAGTCTAGTTTAGGTACAGTCTTAAATTGAAGGAATGGTATTTGAAACACTATTTCTCACATGGCGTATAAAGGAGATTATTAGAAAACCCTTTGCCAGCAGACCCAGAAGATGGCTAAGAGCTATGTGTATAAATCTAAAGTCAAATACATAATATTTATAAGCTCAGAATTACACATGTTCTTTACCTTCAGCACAATGGAACACCTTTTAATTGCATGTACAACTAGATGCTGTAGGTTGTGCCGTATCTTACCCATCAAATGCAGAAGACCAAAGAAGTGGCTTTTATTTGACCAACCTGAAGGTTCACTCTTACCTTAAATTCAAGTGTGTACTCTACGAGTTGGAGGTGCACATTGGCTGATACAGTAATTGTGAATTAGGGGAACACATCCAGAAAAGATTCTGGGCCCAGGACATCTACATCTTTCTTCTTTTATACTTCCTATATAATAGATGATCAATCGTATTTTGCAAACTTATTTCTCTTCATTGACTCTAACAGAAAACCTAGAATGACCTACTTATCCATTGGTGTTTTCACTGACAACAAAATTTTAGTTTAGAATGTAGACTGGCAGTATTAGTGATTAAACTTTTGCTGGTGTTTGCCAAGCTGCTATTCTTCTTAAATAAGAAAATAATTTGTTTGCCTTGTCCTAGAATTTTGATCAATATCAATTTGTTCAGATTTCCTGGTTAAATTTAATTTCTGTCTTCTTAGTTTTGTTTTAGCATCATATCATTGTCTCCCTTTTTTTTTTTAAACATAAATTATTTAGTTTGTTTTTCTTCAGTTATATGATGTTATATACTGATAAGAGCTTCTATTGCTATAATTTTCAAGTTTCAAAGCATATCAAATCTTCTTTTATTTTCATTTTCATTTGAGGACTTTCTTTATACTTGATTTATTTAGGATAACACTTCATTGGGATAATGCTTCAAGATAATTATATGTATTGGAAATTCTAGAGAAGCTCTTTCCTTCAGTGGTACTTCTGTACAAGCCCGTTTGTAGACTCAAATGTGAAATACTTGTGTTTTTTTCATCTTTTTTACTGGATACATTATTGTCTCTCAGATTCCAAAATCCATCCAAGCACAGTATTTTTGCTTTGTCCTTTTCTTCTCTTACACATCACTTGAAATAAAACCAACTGGTTGTCACCTGGTTCTGAGCTTTTGCTTATTGACAGATTGACATCAAAGTTTCAGCAGATTAAGTTAATACACCCAGTACTGTGAAGTTTCCTATTCTTTTTTACAACTAGTTTCAGTTGACTGGGTCTCACACAAGACAACCAGCAAAGAAAAGACATAGCAATAGTATCACAGATATTACAACAGATAAATATATAACTTTTGAATGTTTTAAAATCAGTATCCAAATCTTCCGGTTGTTCAGGATTGCCTGAATTAACCTGCTGATTATGTCAGTGCTGGAAAACAACACTGGAAATAAACAGACAAATAAAAATCTGAAGTGAGGAAATATGTGAATTTTCTTGCTGCTTCTTAGATGGTTAAATGATCTGTGAAATGAATACTTCATTGATCAGCAGGAATGTGGATCTGGAACATCTTGTGCTAGACCACATCACTGAAGTAGCATCTTTTTGGAAACATCAGTGCTCTTGGAAACATTAGTATTGCAATTCTGTAATCTCTTTCCTGGTCTAAATTCTAGTTTCATTTATATCCCAAAGTCATAGGGCCTGAACAAGGCTTTTCTTAAGATGCCCATATAAATTACAATACTAGACCCTCAGCTGATTTATTGTTCTACTGCTTCAACTGATGAGCAAATCCATACTTTCTGATGATTTGCTTTAATGAAAGTCAGTGGTTGTCCCAGGGTGCCCAGAAACAGTTGAAATAATTAAAAAGCAATTTCTGCATGGTTCTCCTCCTCTCCACAGAGCATTCAACAGAACTTCCTTAAAGCATGCGTTTAGAAAAGAGAACATTGCTCTGCTAGGATTACAAAAATTGCTAGCTCTCACAAAACTCTAGAAATAATAATATTTTCCATTTTTAATTGTTTTGGATAATGTATCAGTTATATTGATAGAGTAGTTGCCTATTCCCATCTTTCTTTTCCGCTACATGTATGATTTCCCCAAATCCATAATAGAGAAATACACTCTAATGCTCACTTGCAGAATAGTCATTCTTAGTCCCCAAACCATTCCCATTTACCCTGTATTTTTCCTTTTGTAAAGCTGTAGAGTATTTCAGAAGGAAAAATATCAACAATTTCTATGAATAACCATTTTAGAGCTGCTTTTGGGCTTGAAGAGAATAACAAATTGTTCCAGATTTCCCTTTCAGTGTGCCTCAAGCCTGTGTGTGGCAAGATGTTGCCAAATATGCAAGTACAGAGAAGGGAATATCTCCTACCTTACCTTCTTCTTAAGTTCCCGCAAGTCTATTGTAGACTCTGGTCATTGTATATCACTTAATTAAAATTAATATAAAAAATAAATGTTGTTGTAAAAATTAAAAAAAAAAAACCCCAAACCAGAAGTTACAGAATAGTATGATACCACTATTTTATTGTCAGAAAAACATTTTAGCATAAGGTTCACTACAAGAACTGTGTCCTGTTGTCATTGACCTTGTCCTAGTAGAACATAGGTATTTGTTTATTGTTTTTTGATCTTGAATGCTTTTCCTTCACATTGTAGAAAACAATGATATGGTAAAAAGTATTTGTGCAAATTCTTTGCTGACACGGTGATAGGCTTTGATTATATGACATGACCTCAAGAAGTGGGTGTCCCATAAATGTCCTTGAATTTGTAACAACTTTTTTTTTTTTTTTTTCTTTTCTTACTGTAACATTTTATTTCTGCTACGGCTGTTTATAAAAGTAATTTTCTGAATACTTATATATATAGAGAGAGAGTGATTGCTTTCACTACTTTCAAGTGCTCTGTTTGTATTGTGCTGAGCTTCTGCAGCATTGTATGATGATAGCCTTTATTTTCTTGTTGTTTCCCTGTGTGTCTTATATTTTAACTCACTGAGTGCTGCAGAAGCCAAGGACTACTGTGTTTTACCCTGGAGCTGAATCTAGAGTGCAGTTGCATCTCAGCAAGTTATACAAACTTATACAATTTATACCATACATAAAGACTATATGCATTCTACCAAGTAATGCTCAGACATAGAATATGACCCCTGAAAATCCCAAGAGTCACGGATGCTTTCTAAGGTCGTACGAAATGTGCAGATTATCTGATACTTGTGAAGGAACACCAGACAAGAAGAAGAGCAAGAAAAGCAAGCCCTGGATCTTAATCATCCACACTATTGGATGGTTAACTGGGTCCTAAACTCTGCCTTTTAACTACTGTGGCAATTACTTAAATCTACCAAAAGGGTTAAATCAGCTCTGAACAAGGTGGATGTGAGCCAGTTGGTGTCGTGTGGTCTTGATCTTTTACTTAGGAGAACAGAGGCTGTCTTTTGTAATATTTGCATCGTTTATACTGTCATCAGGCTTGCTCTCTTGCCTAACAGTCTTTTTAGACAGTGAATGAATGAAAAGATGAATCTACAAAACTACAGGAAATCAGAATTTTTTATACAAAGCATGAGGAAAGTTGTGTGAGGCACTATTCCCATTCACAGCATGTGCTTCAGCCTTGATTTAGAAAGGCCCTCAGGTACATGCTTGAATTCCTCTGAAGTCAATATATTTACATGTTCATAGCGTTTGTGGCTGTTATTCAGGAAAGAGTTTTTTTCAGTGCATCTGAAGGAGGTATGCTAGGAAAAAAACAAAGCAGTATCAACAGATATATTACCAGTATTGGCTGTCTCAGACCAACATCAGCAACACAGCACAGAACGCATTTGCAGATGGCACATGTTGTCTCCTAGGAGTTATTGCTTAGAGAGCTGATGTCCCTGTTCTCTCCCAGAGGCTGCGGTGTGTGCTTGAGTGGTTTCTCCCAGGAGCTACTCATGCCATGGCAAAATCATATCCCTGATTGTGTGCTCCAGAGCTTAGCGTCACACTAGGAGGCAGATGCAGCAGCACCGTTCCTTTCTCGCTGCACTTCACAGAGCTTACACTGTGTCAGGCGTGACATGCTGCAGCCTCTTCATCCCATTCAGTAGATTCTTATCTCAAAAGCTAGTTTTTTCCTAAAGTATTTTACTTTAGGGGTGTTCTAATTGGATCACTTTTTACATCCAAGGTTGAAACCACCTTAAAGCTGTTAAAGTTCAAGTTAAGTGCCTGAATTTTACCACATCTTTCCACTTGCCTGGTGCTTATCTCAGACCTGGCTTTGTGAGTGTACGGTAAAGGCACTGGAGCTTCTTGTGACTTGTATTCCTTCAAGCTCCAGTATATAAATTGCACTTACTAATAACAGGAGGGAATTACATCTGGTGAATCTCTGTTAATGGCATTAGTGAGGGGTTAATTTAACACTGTAATTTTCACTGGTGACTTTTTGAAATCACACAGAAGAGAGTCCTGTTGTTTAGCACTGTTTTGAACATCTCTGCTGAAGAATTAAAGCAAAGCCTTTCCTTCCCACCCTGGTTTGTTTTTGTCGTGGGAGGAGCAGGGACATTTATTGTGATCCATGGAGGTTACTGCTCTAGAAAGCTACAATAGAGCATTTCGTCAAAGAAAACAAAGATACTTGTAGAAGCAACAGTGAAATTAGATAACCTTTTAATCTATTTATCAAAGAGCCTGCAGTTCCATTTCAAGGCAGGTGAAGGAATACTTATTGAACCCAGAAAATGAATCTACCTCCACAGAACTGAGATAACCGGAAAAGGAGAAAGAAATCAGCCAAAACCGTTAGCACCTGCCAACTCTTATTAAGAGATTAGAGTGCTTAAAAAGACAGAGAGCAGCTCAATATTTCCTTTTAAGTTTCTCTTGGCTGATTTCTCATGCGTGCTGCTGTGCACCGCAGTGAAACAAACAGGCCATATTTCAGCTCCTCAGAGCTGCAAAAGCATTTTATGACAGAAATAGCAAGTAGCTTCTCTTCAGACTTTGTAAGATTTCTTAAAGCAATCTATCTGTGCCCAAATGATTGACACTTAGGAAACTGAGTGAGGCTGAGTTGGCAAGAAATTTACTTTTGAAATGTGACAGTGGAGTTACTTTTCACATGAATGGCAAATGATTTAGGAATTGTTCTGGGTTACACCACAATATCCTACAATTTCCACAAGTTTCCTGTTTGATCAGTGGAATACTTGGTTTACAAATAGGCTTCGTGTCATGCAGATCAGAGAGTGTAAATCCCAGTGAAGCTGACAGGTATAGACACATGCTTTAAAACGGACAGAGCTATTTCAGACAGAAAGGGGTGGCCCTCTCCACTTGTGAAATGCTAAAGCTCACAGAGGAAAAGCCAGAAGTCTGCAGCTCTTAGTGTGGGTAGCACATGCTGCCTGTGAGGAGACATTCAGGTGGCCTCTTGCAGTTGCTGTTGCATCACCTTTCAGTGTAATCAGAAGCTGGACCAAACAGGGTTCAGGGAATATACAGCTCAGGGGAAACTGCCACATGACCAAAAGAAGATGGTTAGTGGTCTGACCTGCCTGGGGTTATGCAATTTATCCCTACTGGGGAGGAGAGAAGGGGCATTAAGGGAAATAGTGCCCCCAAAGCACAGAAAGTGGAATTTGCATCCCTGAGATAGTACCCATGGCTGGGGTGGGACCAGGCAAGCCTGCAAGGATGACATCCTCAGACAGGCAGAAAGATATGAATCTTTTCTTCCCTTAATTTCTTCCTGTTGCCAGAAGTCAGACACCCAGGATCACTAGTTGAGCTCCCATGACCAGTCCTAACTTTTATCACATTTGGCCCATTTTGAAAAGAAATAGCTCCTGAGCCTTGGTCAATAATTATATCACTGAACAGCTCTTCCCTCCATCTCCTGGTATTTTCATAATGTTTATGTTTTTTTTAACTCTGAAATGAAATGGATTGTTCAGTTTTACCTGAAAGTACAGATAATAAATACAGAATATGTAAGATTCTGACTGACCAGAGGTCATGTCCAGTTATAAAATGCATTTGCACAGAAAATGCAGTTGAAAGAAAAAGAAGGCTGCAGTGTAATTGGAAGAACTCTGCAGAGAAATAATAATTAAAATAAAAAAGTAAATAAATGTTTTGAAGCATCCTAACAGTACTGGGAGCTGAAAGTAATCCATTGTGGTCAAATTAAGAAAGCAATGTCAAAACAGATTTGATAGAGATGGCATATATCACACAGATTAACTTCAGTTTGTTTTCCCCAGTTTCTCTTCTGTATTTTGAAGTTGTACTACAAGAGAAGATTTAACTCTCAGCTTTATGATTGATCCTTTAGGGATGAAATAAACCAAAGTATAGGCCACTAGGAGGAAGTGTGAACATGGCCTTCTTCAGAATGGAGACGGCAACGGGGACAAAGGAAAAGATTTAGTAATTGCGTGTCTCCTGAACACATTTACACAATTGTCCTTTTCCACCCTCTGAAAAATGATTTGAATATATTGCATAGTGGTACTGCATATTCCTTGTAGGAATGTAAAAACCCCTCTACAAACATGAGAGTCAGCCCCTTTAGTTAAGGCCTGTTCAATGAGAACACACAGGTCAGCACGTGGATGTGTGTTGTGATCCCATGCTTGGACAATGGCCAGAACGAAATATAGTCTTCAAAGCCAAACAACAATACCTTCTTTAATTCCTGCTATGTCTCATTCTTTATTTAAAGCAAACTCATATTTTACTAAACTAATAATTTACAATTAAACATTAATGTAACATACATTATTGATCTAAGCTCTAAAAGGATTTACTGAATTTCTCTAAATTTGTTTTCAATCACCTTGTGCTCATTTTAATTAATTACGTCGTGTGCTCTCAGCACTTTTGTCTTTAATTACAGTGCAGCAGAGAAAGATTCTGCTTTAAAATCTTGCCTTATCTCTTATATGCTTATTTACGGAAAAGCTTTTGTGAACAGATGTGGAGCAGTTCAGTCACTGTGACTGAAGTAGAAATTGCCCCCTTCTTTGTGTGTATGTGTATTAATGTAATGGATAAATATTAGGATCCTGTATTTATATTTGTTGACCTTTTACTCCTTAATACTATTTACATATTTGTCAAACATTTTTCATGTATCCCCGTGGGTGGTGAGAGCTACCCAGTGCTGACAGTGCCTTTGAGAACTGTGAATTTAGCAGTACAAAGTACCTACAGTGAGCTGTACTGCACTGCAAATTACTGTCACGAAACAGTTATCTTTAATTTCAGTGATGGCATTATGCTTTAAAGCAATGGCATGATTTGTCTCAGGAAGTTATTTGTTCTGTGGTCTAGCAAACCAAACAATTAAATAATAATGTCTGTAGAATCTTGAAGAGGTGTAAAAAGCTTAAAATTAGCAAAAAGCTGATGAATGCAGGTAGATCATTTAATAGTAAAACAATTAATCACAGGTATCAAGGTATATAAAAATAAAACCATTGTTCTTGGCTTATCTTTAACATTTCCTGGAAATATTTCTTATGCTATTAGTTTCCATCTCTGCTTCTACATGTCTTTGCTTATAGATTATTTTGCCATGAATAAGAACAGGAAGAAGGAATTAATTTCCCAATAAAATAATAAGAAACATGTTCATCGTTTCATTGAAATTCATATCTGTCTTTTGCCTGTCCTTCAGGAAAAAATAAATAAATAATCAACTGTCTTCATTATAAGATTTGTCAGCATGATAGAGCTAATATTAATGCATTTTAAATTGAAAATAAATAGCAGAGTTGACAATTATATACAATGTTACAATGTGACAGGATACCGTATGCTGTAATGTGTGTAATTGGCTGATGCAGACTGAACACATTATCCCCAGCATTCTTTTTGTTTATCAATCAGTGTAATTAATTCATCTTTACTTTTAAACCACTCACTTCTGTTTTGCTCCATCATTTCACTTTACAGGAGTACGATGGACAGTAGAATTATTTTTGCATCTCACAGAGAGGACTTCCTGGTGGCGGAAATTGTATAGCAAATTTTGACAAGAAATCACTTTGCACAGTTTGTCGCAAAGTCCTTGGCCTGTCTTTTAACAGGTCATGTTCAATTCAAAAGCAGAATTGGCTGTCAAAAAAAGTTGTTTATGATTTTGTGGCTATAGCACTTTTTGGAATTAGAGTTTACAAGTAATATTGTTACTAACGTGTTTTTGAGCTATTCAGTGGAAGGTTAAATTTACAGACCAAAAGTATGCATCCATTTCTTTCCCCTGTGTCCAGACCTAAATACACAGAACACAAAGTCTACTTACTTGTACAGATGCAGACTCTTTAACAGAACAATTATATTTAAAAAACAAAAATAAATCCACCACATTTCACAATGGCTAATTTTCATGATCATAATCTTCTTTTTGTAGGGAGAATGCCAGATTTCCAACATACAGACATCTCATTGCATTCTGTGCTTGACTCACTCCATGGTCTGTGGATATAAAGCAAGACCCTTCAGTAAAATCAATGTTAATAAACTTCACTTACTTATTTGGGTCTATTTCCTATCTTTAGAATTAGCAGGAGTTTATCAATAGAACGTGAATTACTTATATCCCCTAATATAGGAGTTTAGTGTGAAGCAGGATAATCTCTCTAAATCTCTGCATCCCTGGGGTAGATAGGCAGGCTCTTTCAGCAAGTGAGTCATAGTAGGAGTCAATGTGTCTCCATTGATTATACAGAAACCACAGGAAAAGAAGACCCTGGCATCTGAAGTGCCCAGTTAGTAACGTTTCATTAACATTTCAACAGATATCATCTTCATCCATGCAACACAAGTACAGACTTGCTTGAGCAGAGAGTATGATTTCCTTTTAGAAACTGAATTCTGCTTATACTTCCCTTTCCCACAGCTAAACCACAGCCTAGGATATTTGGTGACAATAGGTGTTTGCGACTGCAACCTTTCACAAAGTGTATCAAAAGAGATTCAGAAAAAAAAAATTAATCATATTTGACAAAACAGAACCAAAATGAGACGGAATTTTTTTTTGTAGAGACTTAAATAACTAAAACGTTACATTATCATCTGGTTTTTTGTTCTTTATTTCTGGTTGGAGTATTCTAGACAACAGAAGTGAAGTGACATCAAAGTGTGTGGAACGAAGATAGGAAAATATAGCTCTATAGTTTGAAGTTATACCTGCAAGGAATTGCATATAGCTGCAGGGGAAAAGAGAGTCACATATGCTGCTATGTCTCTCATATCTCCTCAGCCCCTTCTTTCTCCTCTCTTGTGTCCCTGTCTAATTCTGCTAACAGATTATGTTACTTAAAAAAAAAAAACAAAAACAAAAACAAAAAAAAAACCACAAAAAAAACCAACCCACAAAAAAAATAAAAAATAATAATAATAAAAAAACCCCAACCAAACACCAAATATTAACTCCCGGTCTTAACAACTACATGTTTGGATTCAGTTTATGAAAGACTGTTCACAAACCAACTCCTACAGGATTTGCAAATCCTACTTATTGTTCAGTTTACAATAGCTCATACAAACACCAGAGACTGTTTTACTGACATAGAAAACAGTGGTCAGAACAGTGGGGTTAACAAGTTTTCTTTCTGAAGTGTATCCCAGGATATTTAATGTACATCTAGAGAGCTGAGCTGTTGGACTGGCAGTAGGCTTCAGAACTTTCCTCCTCATATTTCATAACTGTTTCGGTATTCACACCAGACAGAAAACCACATGGAAGGACATATGGGGTCTTTAACTTTGACTGACCCTCTGACCAGGTCCTATGGTCTACCTCCCTCTTGCAGATTTGGGGTCTCCCACAGAGGCACACGCCTGTATCTTCGAGCTGATTTCAGCCATGACTCTTTCCCTCTACTCTGCTCATGTTCTGAGCTCCTCCTCTGTCTCAAAAAACCATGTGTCTTCTGGCCCCATATCATCCTTTGATATTCCAAACAAAAATTTCCCACAAGCAGGATTTTTATGAAGATTGATTAAAGCAAAAGCTATTTCCTTAAATATTGCTGGTCCAAAGGGCATGGAGATACACTATGGGACAGAATTGCTCTGTGAAAGATATGAGAAAATAGTGCATAAATGCCTTTAACACAGGCGTGGCAGGGAAGAGTGTGGTTCCTGTTCTGGTAACCTCCAAGAGAATGGTTTACTAAGAAATCCTCTCAAAATAGATTATCACAGTTCTCCAAAATGAGACTGGGCCACAGAACTCTGTTCGCAATCAACTCTGGTTATAACACAGTGTAATACCCCAAATCATGCACGATGTGACTGCATATGATGGAACAACTTTTTTATTCGAAGAGTAACAGTTCTGGAAACAAACATAGCAGAAAGAGTTTCTATATAGCATCATGCAGGTAGGTTTTTATTGCAATGTTGAGACCACAGCAATAGCAAGAAAATAGGTATATTCATGAATAACAGAACAGTTGAAGCTTAGCTTCATATCTTGGGTTAAACTCCTGGATGGCATCTTTGATGTTTGGTAAGGATTAAGCTTGTATTTTCATCTCTCAGTTGTATATCTTTACTGTATTCAGGGATCTACTTCTACAAACTTGTGGAAATTCATTATCTCTGGGGCTTCTGCCCTCGTGACCAGATTTCCTGCATTATTTTAACTACACAAAGACTGCTTTCTACCTAAGAAAGAAGGAATCATAAATTCAGTTGCAGTCAATGAGATATGTGGTGGTTTAAAAGACACATGAAGGCTAGATGACTGAAAAAAGATTTTATTTTTCAAGCTTCAGACCTAGACTTGTCAGTAGTCTGCTTCAGTGTTGGATTTTGCCTATTCCAGTTAATTCCTAAGTAGCATAACTGGGCCATGATTCTGTCCAGGAACTGTGGCCCCTAGACAAGGTTGTAAACAACCAGTAATTAAATATAAGTGCATTTAGTGCTGGTGAACAAGCACAAGAAATTAAAGTAAAATAAAAAATAAAATAAAAAAAGTCAGTTAACACAGCATGGTTGGGAACCGATTTAGTGTAAATAAGTCATTAAGAAGGAAAAAGTAGACTGCAGATTTGCTGAGTTTCCAAGCAGCTTGTTAGCATTCATGACAGTAGATCTTTAGGAATTATGATGTCACACAGCTAGTTCATAGCCTAGATGAAGGATTCTGTATGTCAATCAGTGGAACTGTAATCACCCCCAAAAAAAGAGATGTCTGAGGCTGGTTTCTGAGATTAACCAACTTTGAAGGAATTTAGAACTTTAAAGGCAAAGGAGCACTGGAGCTTAATGTATTATTTTCTCATTCTGCTAAAGAGGAGAACTTTTAAGAAGACACGCAGGTTTGCCATTATAACAATCATTATTAGAAAGGGTAAGATTCCCAGCATGAAGAAGAGCAACTGATCACAGAAAAAATATTATTTGGTTCTCTGTTCTTTTCCTATTCTATATTCCAGAAAATACCATTGTATGCAGCACAGGTTGATGGACTGTGCTACCAATACTGACTTTCTAGTATGTCTTTGATATTTATAAAGACATCTTCATTAAAAAAAGAAAAATAAGAAAACCTGTCAATATGAGAAAAAATACAGGCTCATAAAAGGATAATTAACTAGGTCACAGGCTTGCAAAGGAATATCTGCAATTATTATGTTTAGTGCCTTTCAGAAAGAGGCATTTTGACAGAAAATCACAGCAGAACTTCCAGACATAACAGGGTTTGATTAAGGAACAAAAATCATCACCAAATGACAGTGAAAACTCGAAAACAGATACGTGTTCAAAAGTTTTAAAACATATTAAATTGCAAACAGAAATTTAAATATAAAAAATAACCTGTGGTCTGATTTTAACTAAAGAGTATACATATATATTGTTAGTTGCTATTAAACCATTTTGATTATATTCTGTAAGGGGTTTTTACCTTCTTTTGTTCTTCAGTCATTCCTAGGAGAATATCACACAGGAAACATGAAATGTTCCTGGTGCTCCAGCCAGTCATAAGCCATCTAAAAGTGCAGGTTTAGAGTCCAAATCCACTTTAAGTTCACTAATGAGCAGGATTGCACAAAAGAAACTTAGGGCTTCCTTACTGCATATTCCCATTTAGCCTTTTCTCCCATACTTGCAATTCATAGGACTGGATCATGGCTTGGATTCAATTGTAAATTAAGTCAGGTAAAAAGACCTGGTCTGCCTTAATATATGGATGCACTAACATTATTGCCATTGCAAGAGTGTTGGCATCCCACCCACAATCTTATTTCCGTGATTGTCAGCAATAGGCCTTGCATAGGAATTTCCTAATAATTATACATGTGATTTACATACTATATAATCATATATATAATATATGATATTATAATCAGATATTTCCTAATCCTTAAATCTGAAAGTGAGAGATTTTCTTAAAGACTTTGTTTATATTTATACTAATATGCTTTCTGTTAGTACTGTAAGATATACAAGCCACCTGGCGTACACCTGCATTTTAATTAGTTAGTGCAGTAGCTCTCCTATAAGTAAGTATACATGCCTTTATATAAGCAAAAGTTAGAAATACCTACAGGTTTTACAGTGAGACAGTACACCTATACAAAATATCTAAGGTGGGCACATTGTTGCTCCCTGAAGGTCTTAAAAAAACTTTTTTTCCTTTATTAACTGTACAAAGAAACATATGACCTTGTCTTACAAAAATCATTTTCTGAATCTTAGCTTCTTGTTATCAAGAAAATGTTATTCTATGACTGCCAAGTCTAGGAATTATGTGGGAACATATTTCCCTCTATTATTTCCACAATGAGACATTTCAGTTTTATTTTCAGTTCTGGGACATAAAACAAGGAGATCAGAAAATTGTCCTTTTTCTGTACAACACTCATAATTTTATAGGTCTTTCCCTGCCACTGTTTGCTTTCAGAAGTTTCATAACTTGATCTTTCAGTCTTTCTTCAGAGGGCCCAGTGATGGAAATTCTGTAATTTTGTGCCTCCCTTTCAAGGTGGTATTGTCTGTTTCTGGGTAGAGAGTTCCAGGTGAGAGTGTGCCACTGGCTATGCAGAAGACATTTTCCTACCTCATTTAGAATCATAGAATCATAGAATGGTTAGAGTTGGAAGGGACCTTAGAGATCATCAAGTTCCAACCCCCCTGCCATGGGCAGGGACACCTCTCCCTAGAGCAGGTTTCCCACGGTTTGTTCATCCTCTTGTTGTCTTTTCTGGTTTTAACTGCACAGATCTCACTAAACAGCAAGACCTAGATTGTTTTCCTGATCTCACATATTAAACATGGAATGGTATAGAAGTAGTTCAAATTTTCTTCACAAACATTAATTTCTTTCAATTCTTCAGCACTGAACTGCAGCAAGTTTTCAGTTCAGTTGAATTTTAATTCCTCTTTTCGGACTTCATTAACTTTTTTCTTTCTCTACACTCATTTTCTTGTTGTTTAGCCGTCTTTCTAATGCATTAATACATTATTAAGCAAAACATAACATATATGAAACCCTGAGACACCCTGCTTTTAACCTTTTGTACTGACAAAAATTGATTGTTTTTTTTCCCTTCCTTTTTTTCCCCTTACCCACTTCATATACGTGACTGTATACTACTCTCAAGCAATAATAATTTAATTTCTTTATTACCTTTTTTAGAGACCTTGTTAATGGATTTTTGAAGGGCTAAATAAATTGTCACTAGGAACTCATTTTCATTTTTATGCTTTGGAGGAATTCTAATTCATTAGAGAGATAATTTACCTTAGCAGAAATCATGTCACCATTTACATTTTGTTTTATTATTCCACTTTTAAATATTATTTTAACCAACTTATTAGCTTCCAAATATGTCTGTGGCTTACTTGTCAGAGAGTCTCTGGATGACTCAGGGTATTATTCTGAAATGTAAAGTAGAATATCTTCTACCTCAACTCATCTAATCTATTAACTTTTCTTAATGACAATTTTTAGTAGCTGGTCTGATTTTTTGTTCTCAAATTCTGTGATAGTCTTCCAAGCTGCAGCAATAAGGAATGAAAGTAAATTTGAAGGGCAAAACTCTACATCTGAATGTCTTTCCTGATGTTACTGACCTATGCAAATTGTCAGATGTGTCAGCAGATAGTTTTATTCAGACTTGACCCCCTGTAGCAGATGAAATCATCTAAGAAAAACTGCAATGAAGTAAATATTTGAAAATCTGAGAGAAAACTACACTTTTGTTTGAAAAGAAAAAGTTCCTTTTAAAGCAGCATGTAAAAATGCCAGTTCTGCATAACTCAGGCAATCTTTTTTGAAAAGAAAGAGAAGACAAACATGCTATTGTGATGGCAAAGTTAAATACATATGATGTGGTAGTGATTTAGTGTATTCATTACAAGCTCATCTTGCTTCACTTGTCTGTAATTCTTCAACAATATCACTGTGAAAGACACAATATCTTCTTTGATATCATTATTGCATACCTATCTATAGAATTGTACAGTAATGCTGACAGTTGGTCCTTTCAGACTGAAATCACTGAGATGTTTCTGGGTGTTTTCTGGAAACTCTGGAAGATATTTGCCAGGCATCCAGATATGAGAACATGTTAAACCACTGCTAACATAGAAAAGGATTGGGAAAAGTAAACAAGCATTTGCATTTTAGAAATGCAAGATAAGAAAAGGAGAAACAAATGAAGGAAAACAGATAGTAAGCTGGTGGGGGGGGCGGGAAGAATGCAGCGTTCACATCATCTTGACAGCTGAGTGAAGAAAACATACTCTGCCTAAGCAAAAGAAAGCTTTCATAAATTCTGTCAGAAAGTCTAGTGAGATTCTTTGTTTCAGAGATACTGAAAATAATGCTTTTGTTTGCTTGATTGCTTAACAGCTTTGAATCCTGCACTGACGATTTGCTTGTGGTCTCACTGTTGAATAATCAGTGAACAACTCTGCAGCTGATGAGCTTTTCAAGACTGCAGACCATCACTAGCCGTAGCTGATGACTGTGCACTAATCACATCACCCAAAAAGTCTCATGGCTTATTTGCTACTACCAAGTCTCAAACCTTGTGCCCTGAGACTGAAGTTTTATCAGTAATATCTATCTCATACTCTCCTGGGGAGAACTGGAAGGAGCCCCTCTTCCACTCTATGAGACATGACCACCAGTATGGCAGAGAAAATTGGGTCAAAGTCACAGATTTGTTTTGTCTTCAACAGAATTGCAATTCAATAGCTCATCTTTTTGTTTGTTCCTTCTAATTGACCAATAATGATGATAAAGTAGCTTAAAGTGGTAAAAAGTCATTATGAGTTCAGGAGACATACAAGATGTATTAGATGTTAAGTGGCAGCATCTGATAAATCTAGATATTTGAATAAGCATTTCTAGTGCTAATAGTGCTTGAGAAGTTTCACTTTGATCTCTCAATGTCAGCAAGAAGATCTGGCAATAATTTCTGCTTCCAAGGTTGCTCTTAATGGTGGAGAATTTACAAAGATTCAATTTTGTGTTCAACTGAATCAGCCATCTCTGTCTCATGTGTGGCACACTATATGATGTCAGTGGTTAAACAATTGGATAAGGTCTTAAATATCTTAAATTTGTTTTACTTACCTTTACATCTGTACAAATGTAGTAGAAATGATCAAAAAATACGCTTCAAATTCCCTCCAAGGTAAGCCCAGGACTGGGAGGGTTAATATATAAAAGGAAATTTCAAAGACAGACAATGAACTATGAGCCTGATGATGAAGTATGCCCAGATGAGGCATCATATATTTTGTATACAGCATGCAGACTAGCTTTCAAGGGATTTCTCAAAATATATTACAGTAAGATTATACAGATCAAACAGAATACTGGGGAAAAAAAGGGAAAAGGTGGTTAAAAGCTGTGGGCCAAACTGCAGATGGTCTGTGCAGATCCTTGATGCTAATCCTCTTTTGGGAAATCGTCTGTGTTGATGATCACCAGATTGGCAGGTGAAGTGGCAAACAGCATCTGCAAGAAGTTGTCCTATTGCTCTGTAAGCTCCTGTGATAACAAGCTTCATTCTGCTGCGGCGAATGTCTAGTCCCTTGCAGAGCCACAACAGAAAGGGGAAAATCCTCCTGCAGGACAACTGCTCTTGGGTGAGCTTATTGTCAGGCATATTGCTAAACTTCTGGAAGAGTTTATTGTAGTGTTCCAGAAAATGTGATTTGTCAAATGTACAAATGCAAACTGGTGTAAGGGCTCTGACTGCAACATCACATATATCCCCAAATATATCCCATATATATATTCCCATATATATCCCCATCAATGCAAGGTCTGGCTCCCTGAGCTCAAGCCAGCTTTTGGTGAAGCTATGTGGCCTCAAATCAGAGGTGTGTAAGAAAGAAACTGTGAGAAGGAGGAACCTGTCTGCCTTACTTGGGAGTTGTTTTTAAGATCTTTGGATGTCTGGATGTCTCACTTCAGTGTTATAACAACAGCACACAACTCTGAGGTCTTCATGTCAATCTATATGTTACGTGTAAGGGGGAGAGGTAGCACAACTTGAAGGCATTGAGTGCAGCAATGCAGAATAGTGTAGTGGCACCTTTGACCCCATTCCCCCATTCAAAAAAGACAAATCTGTTTTTTCTCTAGGTAGGTTACAGCACAATAACGTTCTTCTAATAAATTTCAAATGACCATGATTAAAATAAACTTGGATTGTTGATACAAATGGCCATCTTTATTACGTGTATTAAAGTGTACACTATGACTGGTTCCCTCCGTTGTTATGAGTCCTGGTGGGTTTTTTCTCTTTTAACAGAGCTCAGGTTCTAAAACTCTTGTCTTACATCTGATGCCCTGATTTTCTTAGTTGTTCTGGATTCATTGGCTCCTTTTCTTTAGCTTCTGTCATCTTATTTACTGACTTTTCAGATGCTTGTTTGGATTTAGTCAGAGAATTTTTCAGTCTACATGATCAAGATGAAAATTTAACATTGAATCTGAAGAAGTCCTGTTCTTAGAGAGTTTATAATTCCAAATGGAAAGAGAAACTCAAGACACAGGAAACATTTCCTCTTTATAGGTTTATACAACCTATTACAAGTCTCTTCATCTGCCAAGAACCTGCAGCAGCTGTTGTAAGCTAGTTGAAGGCCCTCTGGGCCCATAAGGGATTCTCTTGTCTGAACAACCCTGGAGCTTTTTAGGCAGAAAAAAAATCAGGTCCTTAATTTGAGGAAGCAGAGGATATCTAAAGAGAGACTGTCCTGGCTTCCTGCACACACTGGTAGTCAGCAGTATCAATCTTCTGAGTAACGTCACTTTGAGCTGATTTATATAGGCTATCATCACTTTAAAAGTGATAGAGAGCGAAGTTGAGCACAGAGACTTTACAGCCTTGAGAGGCTGCTTGGTTCATTAATTCAGATGTATTTTTAGAATAGACTGTAAAACTTTAAAGCAGGACCCTGCCCATTGCAAACTGACTCAAAGTCAGTGGTCCTAAGATCTTCCAGGGAAGCTGATCAGACACCTTAAGGGTTATTCATTTGTTTTATTTTAATCATTTGAACATGTTAATATAATATCTTATTAGATGAAGTACTACTCAGCTTTCAAAATCAAAGGCTTGTGCCCCCTTTTTACTTTTTACCAGACTACTTATTGCTGTAATGAGTTCTTTAATTTTCAATTTCCTTCAAGCTCACCCAAAGGGATGTTTATGATCTTCAAAAGAAAGTTTCTTTGTGATATTAAGTAAGAGTAAAGATTGAATTCTAATGTAGATGATGAATTCAGATTTTAGGGTATTATAAAAAAAAAAAAAGTGAAGTTAATCATTATGATGACCCTAGTTGATTAGATAGTTAATCACGAGAAAGATAGAGCTGCTGGATCTGGTTTTGCACAACATCTACTCCTTGCAGATGCTTAATTTGTTTTGGCAAATAAGAACATTGTAGATCTCTTCTATATCTATGTCTAATTTCTCTTTAAGATTACCAAAGTGACACTAAGACATTGATGCTATCTTCTCTGCAGTAATTTCTCCACAGTCAAAGAAACGTATTTTTATTAGGAGCTGGCATATTTGTATATTTTTGGTTGTTTTTTCCAATATAAACAATAAAGATGTGAGCAGAGCAGCTTGTCATTCCTCTCATTTGTATTTGGCTAAAAGTTATCTTGTTATACCGTATATGAACTGAAGTTAAGATCAACAATGTTCTAGCAAATAAATTTCAGCCTTAGTTTACCTTTCCCCTACCTTCAAATAAAATAGCGTGCGTGTCTTTCAGATGAAATTATTCATATAATGGCAAAATAGAGAAAGAAACAAGCTTACCTATTTAATTTACCATCATTTAGGAAACAATAAAAGTTTTTGTCCCTTAATACAATAGTTTGCATTCACTGGCTTCAAGTTACTAAAACATCTATATTATGATATTCCAACTATGCAGATACAGAAAGTATTCCTTATAATAAAATATAAATAAAATCAAAGGTTAAAAAACCCACCAGGCAGATGTGTTTGTTTCCAAATTACTGTAAATTTCAGGCATAAATTTCCATAATATGAAACAGACATTCTCATTTCCTGGTGCAGCTTTTTGACAAAAGGAATTCAAGAAATGCATACAGAATGGACAATATAATGTCTGTTCTACAAGAAGTTCATATTCTTAATTTGTGTTCTTTCTGGATCAGATTTTTAAAAAAATTGGGGAAAAAAATAGAATTCCAGAGGAAAAAAAAAGGCAAGTGGGTGGGTGTATGTGCATGCACAAAACAACTTCTCCACAAAGCAGAACAGCTTTGAGCCAGTATTAATGTAATAAAACACAAAAGAGTGTTATGTGTATTTAAATGAATGTTTTATGAGCATTATTTGGCTGTATAAATGTAATGACAATAGTTTATTTGGAAAGAAATATTTGAACCTTATTGAAAAATATTTACCCAGTCAAATCATTTGATATTGATAGTGTTGAAATAAAATGAAATTTACTTTTTTTAAAAAAAACTTATGTTCATTGAAAGCTTATTCCTGTGAAATATTTTCAGCAACCCACATATTTGGAAGCCATTGTTTGGTTATATGTCTTCTTCTTCACGTAGTGAAGGATGTTTAGTCACCTGATGGTACCACCGACTCTCATCGGTGTAGTTGCCCTGCAGAGGATTGGTCCCTCTTAGCTATTCACTGCTTCTGCACTGTTCATGTGCTTACCCAGACTCATTCTGAGGCTGTGCATGGTCTCAGTATGGACTGGGAGTGAAAATCAGCAGAAGAGAAATGTCAGCAGAAGAGAAATATCATCAGCAGTCCCGCAGCTCTCATGGGCAGAAGGTTCTCTGTAAGAGCTGATCTTTATTTCATAGTACCCATGCAAAATGCACTTTTCCTTACTGCTCAAAACTGACAAACTTCCTGGGGGAGTTCACTTTTGTAACACTACCCTTGTCAAACTTAATCAGACCTTCTATCAGTTAGCCATCTATGTTTCGTTTATGTGGTCTATATAAAATACACTTGTAAGCTATCTAAAAGACATCTCTGCTTGTACAACATGATATCTGTCCTGATGCATAAAGCAGACACTGAGATCGACCCAAGAATTTCTTACAGAAGATGCGCTGTCACTCACACCAATACATAATACCCTGGTGATCCAAACATAAAAAGCTTTTAGAGCCTGGGCTGCACAGACAGTGTTTTAGTTGGTAGGTGACAGTAGCTCTACCTGTCTGCTGTACAGCATGCATAAGATTTAAAGTGAATTTTACAGCTTTAACACAGGAAGAAATTGGTGTGCTCTTCTGAAGTCCCTCATGGCTGGCATGAAACCCACAATTGCGTTAAGATCACTACTCTTGAACCCGGATTTTTACTTTTTTTTTT